>JAZKJV010008767.1:0-555000 GCA_037367405.1 Ottelia alismoides
TACACGACCAAAGATAGATACCTTGGGTATCATGGCGGTGTGGGGAAGAAGGGTGCCCAACTTGAAGCAGAGGCTCTTCATTTGCAGCCTCCTGTTCTTCTCCACTGTTTTCCTCTCCAACCTGCAACTGTTTGCTTCACTCTCCGTCTTCATCATCTCTTGAGGCTCTCAATCTCTGACAAAAGGCGAAAGTGGAGGGATGACCTTTGCGAAGATATGCTATGATACGGTAGTGGTGCGAAGATATGCTATGATACGGTAGTGGTACTACTGTATTTATCCATATATGTGTGTGTGTGGTTGGGGAGTGCAGCAAAGAAGCGACCAATACAATGGGGGAAAGAGAGAGTCCTCTCACCTTCTCCTCTTCTTCCGGTTTTAGTGGTGTCCTCGATGCCTCTCTGGACGGCAGGTGTGTGTTATTTGTCTGATGATGTAGATTTCCATGCCCTCCACCAAGTGGGTGTTGTTTATCAACAGGTGATCTCTCCTGGATTTACTCATTGCAAGTAGTTTGGAACTTTTTTACATGTATCCAAGAAGTTGCCGGAAAAGCTAACCGGACTGGAGAAGTGTTTAGCATAGTGCTTTTAATTTACAATATGATCGTTTTTTAGCATATGATTGGCAAGGTTTTAAAAGTTGAACCCAACCAGCCGGTTAAATCAAGAATAGAAAGAAAAAGATCCAACTACTCGATGTTTACTCAAAAAAAAATCAGGTCAAAATCCGATTGGACCGCCCGACTCGGTTGAATCAATTGAACCAAACCACATGTTCAATCATCTGTTTTTTTTCAAGAAATAATTTCTAATTACCTAGTAAAGTGTATATTTTTAAAAAGGGTAAAATGGGGCTGCCCCTTGATGGGGAGCTAACTTGGCTCCCCCGTCCCATTTTCCCCATTTTTTATTTTTTTGAAAATTTCTTCCATAGATTTTCATCAATATATCCCTATATTATGCTGTTAAAATTTCGTGCGAAATAGAGACTCCTACGGCCTCCATCCAGACGGGTCATTTTTAGCAATTTTGTTACCGTTAAAAAATGACCGTCTGGATGGAGGTCGTAGGAGTCTCTGTTTTGCACAAAATTTTAATAGCATAATATAGTGATATAGTGATGAATATTCACGGAAGAAATTTTCAAAAAAATAAAAAAATGGGGAAAATGGGACGGGGGAGCCAAGTTAGCTTCCCTTAGGGGCAGCCACATTAAATCCTTTTAAAAAATGATTCGTAATCCAGTTTCATTTCAACCCATAGGGGCTGCTTGGTTATTGGGATGGGGTAACCTGTGAATAGTAGCTGTTTGGATGGTTATGAGAGTTGGAATAAGGAGTCTGATGGGATGCCACATTGATTTGTGATAGAATTCCCACCCAGGAACGGAGGGAGGTAAATCGAGTTAACCCGGGGGTAACTCGATAACCAAATAGACCCACAGTTAGTGTTGGGCATGGGCCGGGTCAGGTCCGGTTTGAGTTGGCCCAACCCAAACCCATTTAAGTATATGGGAAAATGGTTGGGCCTAGGCCCATTTTATTTTCAAATTCAAGGCCCAAGCCCAAACCCGTCCCAACAAGATGTGTCGGGTTCGAGTCGGGCCAATTCAATTTAACACCTGTGTACACCAATATCATGTGTTCCGTTCTTCTTGCACTTTTCTGATTTTTTTCTTATGCATGTGTGCATATTTAATACTTTAAGTATGACAACTAATTCGTGATTCTGACATTAGTTGTATGTTGGAAATAGAAATGTGATAAAAAAATAAGGCGACTTAAACCACCATTCAATTCACCATTACATATTCTATTGTAGATGTGGGCAATATGACCCAATACAGATTGGTTACTTACCGTTGTACATGTTCTAACACTTGAGGTCACAGATTCCTTTCTTGCATATTAATTTAATAATCTTTCATATTAATGTAATAATATCCTCAATCCACACTAATGGATATGATTATTAATGGTTCTAAGTATTTATTCTAAACTCAAAATAAGATATGAAAGTTAGAACATGGTATTTGGAGCAAACATGAATATATTATATATAATTATATCGTACAGGTCTGGCTATCGAGCTTGCAGGTTGAGACCTTCTCAGGTCCGAACCCGGCCCGATAATCAGTACGGGCTCATTTTGAGGCCTACGGCCCGCCCACTAAATTTCGGGTCCGGGTTTGGGTCGGGTTACGCGGGTCGGATTTTGGGTCGGATTGGACCGGTCCAGCCCAAGTCCCAACCCTACCCATAGTGTGATACTCCATTATCTCCTCTCCTTCCATGTGTTGCCTTATGAGCATTGCATCTCTCGTCCCACATTGTACATGAGGTTTTCTCCTTCCAACAGCAATAAACGGTGCCTCATTATAAAGAAGATTTTATCATAGTGATGAACGGGGAAGAACAAGGGTCTAGATATCTCACGAGGCGAGAAATCAAGTCGCTGAATTGACCACTTAAAGTTCCCCAGATCGATCAACAATTAACCCACAATAAATATATGCAATGAATATCCAAAAATGTGGAGTTAAAATTTATTATAACTCTACATGTAAATGTGTATAGGTGTAAGCACAAGTAGAGGTCGAACACTGGGAGGCGAATGGTTGTATGTAATGTATTGTTCAATTATTCAATCAATTGTTCATGTACTTTTATTGTTTTTGTGGGTTTTGGGTTTTGTAAATTTTTTTTTATATTTTTGTTTTTATAATTTTTATTTTGATTTTATATTTTATACTTTTTTTTATTTTCTTTTCTTTTTATATTATTAATTATACAAATATATATACTATATATATATATAAAGAGATGTATATATATAAGAAGAGAGAGAGAAGTAATATAGAATATATATATATATAAACATAAAAACTTAATATATAGACATATATTTTTTTTAAAAAAAAAATTTTTTTAATTCTTTTTTTTATATTTCTAATTTTTATGTATTTTTCAATTCAAAAGTGTCCACAATATAGGACTAAATAAATAGCCGTATATAATTTGGGTTTTTTTTTAAAAAAATATCAAATAATTCCCAAAATTGCCCAAATTAATTTTCACATATTAATAATAATATATAGATAATTATAAAAGAGAGAAATGTATTTTTAGGTTTTTTAAAGAGTTTTTCTAATTTTTATGTTGATTTTGGGGTTTTATGATTTTATTTTTTTTCTTTTTCACTTTTTTAGGGTTTTTCATTTTCTGGACTCAATATGTATATAATTATACTATATGTATATTTTTTTGGAATTTTTCACAAACATTTTCTAATTTTTTTGTATTTTCTAATTTAAACAGTACAAAAATGGCTTCTATTTCATTTTTAAGAATTAGGAAAAATGCAAAAAATGCAAACTAAAATATGGTTGTGAACAAGCATGGCATGGAGCACCTATCCTAATTTTTGTGGATATTTAGAAGCCTTCTAAGTATTTTTAATAAATAGATAAAGACACAAAAATAAAACAGCCTGGCAGGGGTATTTTTGCAAATAAAATAAGTTACAGGGGCTTCAGTGCAAAAATACATACTGAAATAAACATTTATTTTAATTTTTAGAACTATTCTACAATATATAAAAACCGCCAGGGCATACATGCAAAATGTCACGCGCCTCACGTGGGACTGCACGTGAGGCACGGAGGGACCAAAATGTAATTCCTATAAGCTCAGGGGTCCTACTGCAAAATATACATTTATTTTATAACGTGCTAAAATATTTACAGAATTAAGAATTAAATACAAAAAGGCGGGGGATGGTTTTTGCAATTTACCCCCAAAAGAGGCGCTCCATCCGACGGCTGATCTTCATTCACTTGACACGTGGCGCCTCCACGTGCGCCGATGACGCTTCGCCGATGGAGGGCTGAGATTAGATCACTCGCGTGATCTGACGGTCGATGCAGAGCTCCATCGGACGGCTGGGACCTGAACTGGGCCTTCGTCTTCATCCAACGGTAGAGAGCACATCTGGAAGAACAGGGAAGAACGCTCGCCTGGGCGAGCTTCCTCCGCTCGGATCTCGCTCCTCCGCCGGTCTTCGTCGCTCCTGAAGGTCCACAAAGCTTCCTGACAGGGTCGTCTTCATGCTGGAGGTCTCAGATCGGCCAAAGGTTCACTGGAGCACCCCCGCGAGGTCGGAGAAGAAATGGGGCTCCAGGTACCTCCGGCGTTCGTGTAACGCGCCTCCTAGTGCTTCTCAGCGCACCAAACCTGCACAGGAACTAGGCGCGGCTCGAGGCGATACTCCTCGGCCCAAAAATGAAGCTGTTAGCATAGGAAATGGAGGCGGGCGGCGATACTCCGGCGAAGTGGCGGAGGGGAGCATCGATTCGCGGAACCAAGGAGGCTCCGGTTGGTAGGGAGTGGCTGGAAGGTGGAGAAAGCGAAGAGGAACGAAATGAGGGCGGAATGGTATCGGGGCACAGTCGGAAACAAGGTGAAAAGCTCGCCGGAGCGGAGCTCCGGCGAACTACGAATCGGCCATTCTACGCTAATCTACTGGACTAAAGGCTAAATAAAAGGCGGGACTAAAATGCTGGAACAAAAATCTAACTAAAATAAGTAAAAGCGCAGCTCTTATACCTGGGGGCCGCCAGGGAGCAGGGTGGTCGCCGGAGCACCACCGCGTCAAAATTTCTCCGACCTCCGGCCAAGTCGAGGTGCTGGGTGACTCCTCCTGTCACGAGGAACACACCAGGAGCAAGAACAAGGAGTTTTGGTGGAGTGAAAATGGCCAACTTTGGCCGGGAAGTCGGAGGTTTTTATTTATAGACATCCCTGGAATCCCCCATTGACCGGCGATTATTGGAGTATCTACACTATGTACAATGGATCTAAGCAATCGGCGCGAATCTTGGATGATCAGGGAACAAAATCTGTGAAGGGACTGTGGTCGATTGATGACTGTGGCGAGCGGGAAAAAGGGAGGAAATCGGGGAAAAGATCGTCCTCGTCACGTCAGACGGCTGGGGGTCGAGTTGACCTGCGGTCAACAGGCGCGACGCGCCCATTGGTCCATCTCAGCCGCTACACGCCAAAATAGGGATCCTTATTACAAAATGAATTATTTAACCTAGTAAATGATTTTATTAGATTTTACTTATAAAATAAAAAATATTTATAAATTAATGTAGTATTTATTTATGATTTTTATTTATTTTTTTGAAGTATTTTATTATGGTTTTATTAAAATAATGTGTATATGTATGTATTTTATATGTATTTTTGTATATTTTATTTTTAGATTATTTATTTTCTTTTGTTATTTTCTTGGCTTATTTTATAAATTTATAACTTATTTTTGTGAGTATAAAGGTATTTTTGTTTGATTTTTATAAGTTTATTTGTATTTTTAAATAAATAGGTCTATGTATTTCTAAGTATATATACAGGTACTTTACCTATATATTATACACATTGTATTTATTTAATTAATTTTATGTGTTTTTATTAAGGATTTGTATTTTTAATAAGACACATATAATATATACATTATTATAAAAATATAAAAGAATAAAGAATAAAAGAATGCTTTTCCTTTTATTTATGCACATACAGGTAGTATAGGTATTTTGTCTATATATTCATAGACTTATTTTATTTTTACAAATTCTTTTTTTTGGTTTTATTCAAATTTCAATATGTACATGTATTATATACATTATTTACAAGATTATAAAAATGCAAATTTATAGAAATACTAAAGATTGAATAAAATGAATATTTTAATCAGGTCTATATACAAGGAGGGCCAAAAACCTAACTTTCACAGATGGACTCCAAAAATTATGAGATCAATTTTATAAAATAGTTTATGAGATGCTATATACAATTAAAGGTGAGTTTGGGTGATTTGGAGTTTTTATTTGCAAGATATGGGTCTGTGAAGTTGAGATTTTTGCTTTTTATTTTGTGTATAAAATGTACAGTGAGTATTATTTTTACACAAACTCAATTTTGTATTTTTATTTACATTATTATCTACAACTTTCATGTACAAAAGATTTTAATTTGATGAATAAATAACTCTATACAAAATAGGTGTCAAAAATGCATAAATGGATGAATAAATAAATGAGGTATTTATTGTACACTGGCCCTTATCTCCCCCTACTTTATTCCTTGTCGACCAAGTCCATGCTGGCCTTGGTCTCGGGGTTAGGGTCATAAAATATTTGCAATATTTTATTCCTTTTTCTTTTCTTCTCTTTATTCTCTAATTTTGGCATTAAAAACCTTATTTTGTGTACATTTAATACAATAAATAATGAATGCTAATATGTACAAATTAATGCTATTTACATGCATTTGCTGGGGTTTTTAAGGCCAAAATGATAGAATAAAGGTGATGAAATGGAGATTCATCACCCCCCTATACTTGCCTTTGCTAGTCCCTAGCAAACACTTATGCAATAAGTACAAAAAGAATTAAAGAATAAGAAGAAAAGAAAAAGTAAAAATAATGAATTTAAAGAATAAATTGGATTGATCATGATTTTTAAACTCATCTGTACAAAATCAAAGTTTGGAGCTCAGGTCAGACCTTGGTGTGAAAATGTGTGTGGAACCTGGTAGGGAACCAAATTTAAAACACAACAGCCTTCGATAGTCACAGAACTTGGTTCAAATCACCTCAATAGACAGGTCAGAACTAGCCTACATCATACGCAAACCCTTATGACTATGAAGCTGACTTGTACAGTGTAAGTGATAGTGGCTCTCCACCTCAGAAGTAACAAAGAAACAACCTCCCCTAACTTGGTAACTCTAATGCCTTGGTCTAGCAACTCTTTCCTCGAGAAGCGGGGTATTCCCTTCTAAGTTCAAGTGCAACTGACTCAAGAAGAGGGGGAAGAAGTATAGACTTTTGGAAGCTCAGCCAGTGTAGCTAAGTCTCTCACTGCAAGCTTCATGAGATGAGACATGGATACCATAAGCTTTTGCTTTATTGAACTATATACACTCCGGTGGGGTTATTAAATTTTCAATCCGACCCACCACTTTTTTTGGAGTTCTTTTTTTTTTTTTTCAATTGCATCTGTACAACATATCTACATGGTGCAGCATATATACAAGAAATTTCTCCTTAAGCCAGTAGACTATCCCTCTTTTGAAGCTTTATTGCAACCCACAGCTTCAGTCCTTAGACTTCATCACCACTAGACCAAGTTGAGGTGCACTTCCTTCACTATAAGAAGAAGAGAGGTTCCGCCTAGAAGTACTACCCTCATATGCTACCCCAAGCCAAAGGAAACTGCCTCCTCACCACCTCATCCATGGAGAGCTATGTGAAAGGTGCAGGTGTCCAAGTTAGGTCACGGCCGACAAGAGTCATGCGTGTGTTTCGAAAAGTTCTAGTTAGTCCACTGAGGCGACTTGAACCTAGCCCTGATTTCTCAAAGAATTAAGTCTGAATAGACCTGAAGTACCTTAAACCTAGTTCCCATAAGGTTCCAGTGCAGTTAGGTGCAGTAAGGTCCAACCAAGCTCCAATCTTCGACTTTATTGGACTAGTTCAATCATCAAGCTCAATCAAAGAATATGAATGCTATGCAAATGCTATTTACAAATATGCAAAGAATAATGCAATTTCAAAGAATTTTGAGAACAAAGAGGAGAGTTTTTACACAAAGAATTTTTACAAATAAACTATTTTGGGCACTCAAAATAGACAATATGTACAACTATTTACACGGGCGTGCCGCTTTATTTTAATGATTTTTAAAGAATTTAGAATTTAGTTTTTATTTACAGGTATATATATACATTTATTAAAGAATATAGTATTTTAGTTATTATATGTGACTATTCCTCAAACTTATTTGACACATATTTTTCAAATAATTTTTGAAAACTATAATCCAAAATAATTTTTACAAACATTTTTACAAACATGTTCATACATTTGAAAATCATTTTGCAAAGGTTTTTCAAAACAGTATATATAGATTTTCAAAATATTTTTGCAACCATTTTTCAAACCATTTGCAAATCATTTTTCAAACATTTTATTTCACACAAAGAAAATAAATCTTTACAAATCACACATTTTTACAAAGGTTGAAAACATGTAACAAAATATTTTCAAAATAGTTTTCAATAAATGTTCATAAAGATTTTCAAACTATTTTCAAACATTTTGCAAAAAACGTTTTCACCTGATTTATTAATCAGTATATACAAAAGAATTTGAGGAACAACCACATCTTTAAGAATTCTTAATGAATTTTAAAGAATTATTAGCCATATTATTAAGAGAATACGAAAGTACGAGTTATGGCTAAAGTATATACATAGTATATACGACCCCCTATACTTAGCTTGAGCTATGTCCTCATAGATCGGAAAGAAAAGAGAAGACATAACTCGTACTGAGTATGGACAAGTCTATAAATAAGAAATGAACGAATGAGAAGTTGACCGTCCCCCCCTATACTTAGGATCAAGTAATCCTAAGTATAGCAGACTGTACACAAAGTAGGGAGGGTCAAGGGTGGGAATAAACAGCTGAACAAATCATGGGTGCACCCCCCTATACTTAGGACAAAGTACGTTCTAAGTACAGAAAACTGACACAAAGGGGCGACACCTTTTATTTAGATACAGAAGATAGGAAAGGAGAAGAAGAAAAGAAGAAAAGAAGAAAAGATAGATACAGATTGATAAAAAGATCGTGAAAAATATACACATCACTCCCCCTATACTTAGGGTGAGATATCCCTAAGTATAGGAAAGAAATGGAGTGACGAAAAATGTGTGAGGAAAGAACAACTCAGTGTGTGCCCCCCTATACTTAGGACAAGGTACGTCCTACGTGTAGACACAAAGATGTGGCGATAGATCTGGGGCACACATAACATACGGGAGAAAGAATGAACAAGGCACACATATATACAAATGGTGAAGAACCGGTGAAACTGGTGGAGTACGGGACAGTATCTGGTAAGCGACAACCGTGCTCTTGTCGTCGTCTCCCTGTGAGAACGAGGACGCAGTCAGAAGGTGCAAAGACACCCTGATATACAGTCAAGTGGGTGTCAGCTACCGAGGACAACAGGTCGAAAGGTTAGATATCGGGTCCGGTAGCATGAAGCAGATGAACGGCTCATATGGTCATCATGGGAGAATATAGCCGATACCGTAAGATCAGGAGGAAGAAAGAGCAGTACAGACTCCTCCTAGTCAATCATGGTCTCAGATAGATCAGAAATAAGGCATATGAGACTGTGTGATGTACGGTGGTGATATAATCTGAAAGTCATAAGAATACACCGAACAACACAATATATGGCTCACTCTTGCGAGGGTCATCAAGGTGAGCGGAATTAGAGAATAATCAGAAGACTTGGCTCCGTGCTCCAACATAAAGGAGACACAACCAGGGATGAGACCGAGTGAAAAGCTCAGAAGACTCAGCTTCGTGCTCCCATAGATAGGAGACACCCGAAGTGAAGCCGAGTACCTACAAGATGATGTACTCTCCCGCAGATAACCCTCGGGGAGTAGTACATACTCGGCAATGAATAATCAGAACAGAAGCTCACCCTTCCGAGGGTCATCATGTGGAGCGGCTCAAAGGAGCCTGATCCATCAGACGGATCATAGAAATGGTCTTGGTAGGCGAACAGATCGGCTACCAGCAGAAGAGATCGTCAAATCAAGAAAGTGTGGCAGCGTCCCGCAAATAACCCTCGGGGAGCGGGCTGCCAACTAGTCATGGGAATAGCAGATATCAGAAGCTCAGCCTTGCGAGGACCGTCAAGGAGAGCGGACTCAAAGGAGTCCTATCAGATGGGTCCCATGATCCGCAGATCGGATAAGCAACTCAAGATGGGACCAAAAATCAAGTATATCAAACGACTCGATTCCGTGCTCCGCAGATCGGAGACACGAGCAGAGAGGAAATCGAGTGTACAGAGAGTGTCGCAATCTCTCACAGATAGTCCTCGGAGAGTACTGCGATCTAAGCAAGGAATAGTCAGAATGCATCTCTTCCTTGCGAGGGTCGTCAAAGAGAGAGAAGGGTTCGAAGGAGCCGGGTCCATCAGACGGACCCACACAATGGTCTCAGTAGTCGACAAGTCGGCTACCAACAGAAGAGACTAATCAGATCCGAAATATGTCATAGTCTCCCGCAGATAACCCTCGGGGAGCTATGAACTATGCATGGGATAATCAGAAAAGTGGAGCTCTGCCTTGCGAGGACCGTCAAGGAGAGCAATCTGACAGTTGGCCTCATGTGCCGACAGATCGGGCACACAATCACAGAGGGAGGCCAATCAAGCATATCAGCTGACTCGGTTTCGGGTCCCATCAAAAGGGCGACCCAAGTAGTGTATGAAACCGCAGTCCTAGAAATTGTCGCATTCTCCCGCAGATAATCCTCGGGGAGCAATGCGAGCTATAGCAATGAAGGTCATGGGAATGCTGGCAAGTCATCTCAGGTCCTCAAAAGCAATAAATCATTCAATTATTCGGAGGGCATAAGATCATGTCAGGGAGCGAATAATCATGTCATTCACCAAGCATCCCTTGGGTCAATCCAGTCAACTGAGATGGCACGAAAAATAGTCAGGAATCCTCTAAGTGCCAGGGTGGATAAAAGAGTCAGGAGATCAAGGATGGTTCAATCAGGTAGATGAGAGATCATGTAGGATCCGTACACCTTTATCAAAAAGTCCAAAGTAGAATAATCAATCAATCCTCAACAATCAAGACGGGTGGAGCCTTAAATAGATAGATCAATCAATGCTCATGATATCATCATCAACTCATCGCATCACATCCTTAATCCGGTGTGCGAGAACTAAAATTCCTCAATAATGCATCACACCTATGCTCTATGCATCAGCAAAAATCCTCAAGAAATCCATATGCATGTATCAAAGACAAATCCACCAGATCGATCTCAGCAACCTCAACATCATGGGCCCGGCTTACACAAATAATCTTGTATAAATAATCCTCGATGCGGGCCTCATCAAGATGCACAACATTCCCGGGTAAAGGGAGAGGTGATACGGGGTACACGAGGAGGATGGGTAAGAAGGGTACACAATGGAGTGGAGAAGATGATTGAGCGGGCGTGCCAATATCATAGGTGGTAGAAAGGTGATACAGAGGGAACGAGGAGGGCGGGTGATAAGATCGGTACATAGACAAATTAGGTGTTCCACACAAGGCGGCAACACCGTCAAAATTGCGGTCCGAAGAGGTCTCTCCTCGAATCCAGAGAAGATGGTACGATGGATACATAGAAGATGGTGAAGAATGCGGGAAACAAAGGACTTGGCGAAGAATGATTGAGCTCAAGCGCCAATATCATGACTCGATGCAAAATGAAGAGGTCTATTTATAAGAGAGATAGAGAGACTCAAAGATGAAAAATGCATGACTCACACGGACGGGACCGATGACTCTAATAATGAATGCAAAACACAACGAACTCCAAGTCACAATCAATACACAAGGCAAACCCTCAATTCACCTACTCGACACAGTGAAGACTGTCAGATGACGGTCATTTATCTTTTTGGTTTTAGAGTTAGGTGAGAAGCACAAAGTTGTACAAACACTTAGGAGGCTTGATAGGATTTGGGCTCTACTCCTTAGCGTGTACGTGAGCACTTAAAACGCATACAATGAGGGGGTTGCTCTCCCCAAGACAAGGAATCCATTACGTTTTATTTTTAAGTTTAATAGAGTTAGCAGTCCCGATTTTTATTTAAGTTATCACTTTTTTTTTTTGGGTATTTTCAATGCACGTGCCTATCGAGGTTCCAATTTCCATTAAGCATCCTAGGTTGGCAAAAACAGAGGGAGAAGATCGGAAAAGCCATGCAAGTCGGAAATCAATGATGCATGCTAAGTAAGAAGACTTACAGTGCTTCCCAGCTCTCTCCATGCGGGATGCATAACGGAATTGAAACCTATGCTATATGCAAATGCAAGCCGAAGAAATCGCCCTAGGATAGTAACTGCTATTATCGTGAAGCACTACAAGCCGGTCGCTTATCCTTAACCTAAGAGTCCGGTCTTGGCTCACCCCTCCTCTTCTCGACACGCTCGAGTTCAGGAGTAGCGCTTGATGGGGCTTGCTCACGGCACAGTGGTTAAGAGATAAATGAACCAACTGTTTAGATTTGACTAGGTCCAAAACGCACTATAGGTACATGCAAATATATTTAGGGTGTTTGGACCTAATCTATCGACAAGCAACTCCTAAGCTAGGGCTCATTCACACAAAATAATAAAAATAAAATAAAAACGAGAAAGCGTCAAAACCGTCGAGGCCCCCAAGGGAACAATCCCTCGAGCAATGGACCTCGGGAGTCGGAGTGCACCTGTGAGAGTCCTGTATTATTACAAAATTCTGAGTGTCACTCTCTCACATGAATATACATAATAAGATAAAGGAAATAAAATTCATGAAATAGAGACTGTCTTCAAAAATTCTCCTTTATCTGCTATCGATGCTCTCTCCTGTTGGCTTGGCATAGAAGAGCCAACACCGCCTCGCTTGGGTGCATAGGGCCTCCTAGGAGGTCCTCCTTCGCTTAGCGGTCCCTCGCATCAAAGACAAAAGAAAGAGATGGTCAGAGCAGTCAATCAATAATATCAAATAAAAATAAAAATCACACAGATAAACAAATGAAGGACATGAACAAAGAATCAAATAAATGAACAAATAACCACACAAAATCATACAAAATCCGTTGCCTCCCCGGCAACGGCGCCATTTGATGAACGGGGAAGAACAAGGGTCTAGATATCTCACGAGGCGAGAAATCAAGTCGCTGAATTGACCACTTAAAGTTCCCCAGATCGATCAACAATTAACCCACAATAAATATATGCAATGAATATCCAAAAATGTGGAGTTAAAATTTATTATAACTCTACATGTAAATGTGTATAGGTGTAAGCACAAGTAGAGGTCGAACACTGGGAGGCGAATGGTTGTATGTAATGTATTGTTCAATTATTCAATCAATTGTTCATGTACTTTTATTGTTTTTGTGGGTTTTGGGTTTTGTAAATTTTTTTTATATTTTTGTTTTTATAATTTTTATTTTGATTTTATATTTTATACTTTTTTTTATTTTCTTTTCTTTTTATATTATTAATTATACAAATATATATACTATATATATATATAAAGAGATGTATATATATATAAGAAGAGAGAGAGAAGTAATATAGAATATATATATATATAAACATAAAAACTTAATATATAGACATATATATTTTTTTAAAAAAAAATTTTTTTTAATTCTTTTTTTTTATATTTCTAATTTTTATGTATTTTTCAATTCAAAAGTGTCCACAATATAGGACTAAATAAATAGCCGTATATAATTTGGGTTTTTTTTTAAAAAAAATATCAAATAATTCCCAAAATTGCCCAAATTAATTTTCACATATTAATAATAATATATAGATAATTATAAAAGAGAGAAATGTATTTTTAGGTTTTTTAAAGAGTTTTTCTAATTTTTATGTTGATTTTGGGGTTTTATGATTTTTATTTTTTTCTTTTTCACTTTTTTAGGGTTTTTCATTTTCTGGACTCAATATGTATATAATTATACTATATGTATATTTTTTTTGGAATTTTTCACAAACATTTTCTAATTTTTTTGTATTTTCTAATTTAAACAGTACAAAAATGGCTTCTATTTCATTTTTAAGAATTAGGAAAAATGCAAAAAATGCAAACTAAAATATGGGCGTGAACAAGCATGGCATGGAGCACCTATCCTAATTTTTGTGGATATTTAGAAGCCTTCTAAGTATTTTTAATAAATAGATAAAGACACAAAAATAAAACAGCCTGGCAGGGGTATTTTTGCAAATAAAATAAGTTACAGGGGCTTCAGTGCAAAAATACATACTGAAATAAACATTTATTTTAATTTTTAGAACTATTCTACAATATATAAAAACCGCCAGGGCATACATGCAAAATGTCACGCGCCTCACGTGGGACTGCACGTGAGGCACGGAGGGACCAAAATGTAATTCCTATAAGCTCAGGGGTCCTACTGCAAAATATACATTTATTTTATAACGTGCTAAAATATTTACAGAATTAAGAATTAA
The DNA here is from genome assembly GCA_037367405.1 of Ottelia alismoides. NCBI lineage: Eukaryota > Viridiplantae > Streptophyta > Magnoliopsida > Alismatales > Hydrocharitaceae > Ottelia > Ottelia alismoides. The sequence continues at coordinate 14,129 of JAZKJV010008767.1, forward strand.
ATACAAAAAGGCGGGGGATGGTTTTTGCAATTTACCCCCAAAAGAGGCGCTCCATCCGACGGCTGATCTTCATTCACTTGACACGTGGTGCCTCCACGTGCGCCGATGACGCTTCGCCGATGGAGGGCTGAGATTAGATCACTCGCGTGATCTGACGGTCGATGCAGAGCTCCATCGGACGGCTGGGACCTGAACTGGGCCTTCGTCTTCATCCAACGGTAGAGAGCACATCTGGAAGAACAGGGAAGAACGCTCGCCTGGGCGAGCTTCCTCCGCTCGGATCTCGCTCCTCCGCCGGTCTTCGTCGCTCCTGAAGGTCCACAAAGCTTCCTGACAGGGTCGTCTTCATGCTGGAGGTCTCAGATCGGCCAAAGGTTCACTGGAGCACCCCCGCGAGGTCGGAGAAGAAATGGGGCTCCAGGTACCTCCGGCGTTCGTGTAACGCGCCTCCTAGTGCTTCTCAGCGCACCAAACCTGCACAGGAACTAGGCGCGGCTCGAGGCGATACTCCTCGGCCCAAAAATGAAGCTGTTAGCATAGGAAATGGAGGCGGGCGGCGATACTCCAGCGAAGTGGCGGAGGGGAGCATCGATTCGCGGAACCAAGGAGGCTCCGGTTGGTAGGGAGTGGCTGGAAGGTGGAGAAAGCGAAGAGGAACGAAATGAGGGCGGAATGGTATCGGGGCACAGTCGGAAACAAGGTGAAAAGCTCGCCGGAGCGGAGCTCCGGCGAACTACGAATCGGCCATTCTACGCTAATCTACTGGACTAAAGGCTAAATAAAAGGCGGGACTAAAATGCTGGAACAAAAATCTAACTAAAATAAGTAAAAGCGCAGCTCTTATACCTGGGGGCCGCCAGGGAGCAGGGTGGTCGCCGGAGCACCACCGCGTCAAAATTTCTCCGACCTCCGGCCAAGTCGAGGTGCTGGGTGACTCCTCCTGTCACGAGGAACACACCAGGAGCAAGAACAAGGAGTTTTGGTGGAGTGAAAATGGCCAACTTTGGCCGGGAAGTCGGAGGTTTTTATTTATAGACATCCCTGGAATCCCCCATTGACCGGCGATTATTGGAGTATCTACACTATGTACAATGGATCTAAGCAATCGGCGCGAATCTTGGATGATCAGGGAACAAAATCTGTGAAGGGACTGTGGTCGATTGATGACTGTGGCGAGCGGGAAAAAGGGAGGAAATCGGGGAAAAGATCGTCCTCGTCACGTCAGACGGCTGGGGGTCGAGTTGACCTGCGGTCAACAGGCGCGACGCGCCCATTGGTCCATCTCAGCCGCTACACGCCAAAATAGGGATCCTTATTACAAAATGAATTATTTAACCTAGTAAATGATTTTATTAGATTTTACTTATAAAATAAAAAATATTTATAAATTAATGTAGTATTTATTTATGATTTTTATTTATTTTTTTGAAGTATTTTATTATGGTTTTATTAAAATAATGTGTATATGTATGTATTTTATATGTATTTTTGTATATTTTATTTTTAGATTATTTATTTTCTTTTGTTATTTTCTTGGCTTATTTTATAAATTTATAACTTATTTTTGTGAGTATAAAGGTATTTTTGTTTGATTTTTATAAGTTTATTTGTATTTTTAAATAAATAGGTCTATGTATTTCTAAGTATATATACAGGTACTTTACCTATATATTATACACATTGTATTTATTTAATTAATTTTATGTGTTTTTATTAAGGATTTGTATTTTTAATAAGACACATATAATATATACATTATTATAAAAATATAAAAGAATAAAGAATAAAAGAATGCTTTTCCTTTTATTTATGCACATACAGGTAGTATAGGTATTTTGTCTATATATTCATAGACTTATTTTATTTTTACAAATTCTTTTTTTTGGTTTTATTCAAATTTCAATATGTACATGTATTATATACATTATTTACAAGATTATAAAAATGCAAATTTATAGAAATACTAAAGATTGAATAAAATGAATATTTTAATCAGGTCTATATACAAGGAGGGCCAAAAACCTAACTTTCACAGATGGACTCCAAAAATTATGAGATCAATTTTATAAAATAGTTTATGAGATGCTATATACAATTAAAGGTGAGTTTGGGTGATTTGGAGTTTTTATTTGCAAGATATGGGTCTGTGAAGTTGAGATTTTTGCTTTTTATTTTGTGTATAAAATGTACAGTGAGTATTATTTTTACACAAACTCAATTTTGTATTTTTATTTACATTATTATCTACAACTTTCATGTACAAAAGATTTTAATTTGATGAATAAATAACTCTATACAAAATAGGTGTCAAAAATGCATAAATGGATGAATAAATAAATGAGGTATTTATTGTACACTGGCCCTTATCTCCCCCTACTTTATTCCTTGTCGACCAAGTCCATGCTGGCCTTGGTCTCGGGGTTAGGGTCATAAAATATTTGCAATATTTTATTCCTTTTTCTTTTCTTCTCTTTATTCTCTAATTTTGGCATTAAAAACCTTATTTTGTGTACATTTAATACAATAAATAATGAATGCTAATATGTACAAATTAATGCTATTTACATGCATTTGCTGGGGTTTTTAAGGCCAAAATGATAGAATAAAGGTGATGAAATGGAGATTCATCACATAGTCACAATTATAGTTTATGTATCATCAATCATAGTTTATGTGATTTTAAAATTTATTTATTTTAGACATCGCGTATACGTATTTATATGAATTTGACAAAATATATTTATTATACTCTTTTGAGTTTTTCTATAGCATTTATACCCAAAAACTTTTTGACAATGATCAAAATATTGTCATTATGTTGATATATAGGAGCACAAGTGTACTAATAAAAGGTCACTACTTTGAGTTTTGTAAAAATACAGAGGCATGCATGTAATTGTTCAAAAATAAAAGCACAAATATTATTGGGAAAACTTGAAAGAAACAAAAGTAAAAGTCTTTTAAATATAATATGTAATATGAGTCATATTTATTTCTGCATACCAGTCTAACCCGATTCAACCTGTGGACCATACGAACCAAACCAACAATAAAATTATACGATTTTTTTCAGTTCGTATGAATTGCTACGTCACCACTGGTTCGATCCCTTGATCTCTCATTAATCCGATCATAAAAATCCAAAGCATGCACCTACCCAATTGGATGTCCAGTTTAATTTTTGAAACCTCGATGATTAGTACCTACGGAAACTGTCGTAAATTTTGAGGGTGATACAATATATTTGAATTTTGAATTTACATAGGTTCCACAACCAGTTTATAAATATGTGAATCCTTTAGAATATCCATGTAAAAACTTTCTTTATGTAAAATTAGAGTATCATGTTAAATTTTTCTCATGTATGGCCATATAAGATTGGATATTTTTTTGATATACTCTTTGGTTTAGGAACCATTCTCTTCATTAGTGATTACATCTATGTTTTTAAATGTCATGAATACACAACACTCGATCACCAATTTGTTTAGTCTTTTTTCAATATCAGTCACTTTCTTTTTTCACCCAATAAAACTATTTAACGTATCTTTTTTATGATTTGTTTTCTTAACCCAATAAAACTATTTAACGTATCTTTGTTATGATTCTTTTTTTCTTATTTTTCAATCATTTGTTATCAATCGAGTACAGTACAAGTACCAATAAAATTCCATTATCATAATATTGACTAGATAAACTATAGACATAAGTCGAATTAAGATTTATCCTTCTTAAGTTTTACTTCCAATACACGCAGAAGGAATCTATATTTTCGTCAACATTGGCAGTATAGCCTCCAATAAACTATGTTGCTAAACTACGTTTTGTTGGGGGGCACAGAAGTGGTTGGGAATAGAAGGTATCTAACTCAAGTTTGATACCCGTTGTTGGAATATAAGTGGTATCAACTCTTGTTTGATAACAGTTTTCGGGACATGTATCGGTATGTTCTTCGCTTGGATACCGATTGATTGTGATCAAACACTGGATACAGATGCGGATGCGCAATCAACCACTAACACAAAAGCATGTGAAGAAGAAGACAACCAGATATGACGGTGGTCGGTCGCCTCTCGTAACCAGCGGAGAAGAAAAAAACACTAAAAGAAGAACGAGTACAACTACCTATGTTTCCCGCTCTGTTCCTCCTCTCTCTCTATATATATATATATAGAGAGAGAGAGGTTATTTTGTTGTGGTGGTATGGAGGCAATGCCCCCCCCCCCCCACCATCTCTATTTATAGCCTTTAGAAACTCATAGTCATATTACTATAAGGACTATACAAAGAATACAACTCAATAATTATTAGTATTAAGAGTCTCATTCCTTTAGGATCTCCAATCCTAATATGACTTCTTTTCCTAACAATCTCCCCCTTTTGAATTCCATCATGATCTCCATATCGTCTTAGTTTGCATTGTGCAATCCTTGTCATCTGCAAATTTCCTTAGCAGGAATCACCTCTAGATGATGCACCCATCACTAGATGCCATCGACTTGCCTCCTTACATGATCTCCTATTAGTCGCTGCTAGCAGAATTCTTCGACACATTTTGTCAATTTCTCCGAGAGATCATATAACAGCTTCTAAGGATTGTGCATATGATGCATCACGTCCACTCATCAATTTTGAAACTCGCTTTGATCCATCGTGTTGCGCCCTCCAACAACGTTGAACCTGGCTCTGATACGGGTTGTTGCCACGTATCATTTCTGCTCTGATACCAGTTGTTAGGGACATGACCTGGTATCGTCTCCGCTTGGATACCGGTTGGTGGGGATCGAACACCAGATGTGGATGCGTATGAGCAATTGACCACCACCATATAAGCATATGAAGGAGAATAATATTATATGACGTTGCCTGGTCACTTCTCATGATCACAGGAGAAGAAAGATCACTATAAAAAAGAATGAGTACAACTCTCTCGATATCCTCTCTCTCTCTCTCTCTTTAGGGGTTACATTGTTACGGTGGATGGAGGTAATGTCCCCTACCCTCTCTATATAGCCCAACTACAAACTCAGAGTTATATTCCTATAAGGAATGCACAAAGAATACAACTCAGTAATTATTGGGATTAGAAGTCACATTCCTTTAGGATTCCCAATCATAATCTGGCTCCTATTGTCAGTTCATCTTGTTTTTGGAGTTTGAGATTGGAAAATCAAAATTAAATTTCAATTCAGATTCAATATCTCTATAACTTGATTGAACTTTCTTTATTCATGTAGATCTTAACATGGTATATGAACTAAAAGGTTTTTCTATCATGAGGTCCCTTCTCTATGGCGAACACAAATTCTCAAAAATATTATAAGTTAGGTTTATCATCCGTTCTTGTTCAGTTGATTTGAATGACAAGATGATAAATACATTAAATATAAATGTGATGGAATATGTAAATGGGATTTTTACACTACGAACCCTAAAAAAATATAAATTATCTTCTCGACCATGTATACTTTTAATCATCACCTAAACTATGCAAACTTGCTAACTCATACACTACGGACTCTATGGTTAACTCGCATCCATTTGATCATTAAAATGAAACGAATTTCATTAAAAAATATGCATATTACCGTTTTTGTTTATTAAATTTACATAGAATATTGGCCTCCCCTCTCATCCTACTCCTCACCTCTCCTTTCTAACATCCGCCCTCCTCAACTATCCCCAGCATTTCTCATACCCCTCCCAGCACCACCCCGACTCTGCACCACTCCCCCATGTTGCACCGACCTCCATCCCCCTCACCCCCCCCCCTCCCACATCGCTCGACCTCTACCACCCCCCCCCATGCCACCCCGACCTTCGACCCCCTCCCCAGCCTGCTCTACATCCGCACCCCCTCCCCCATGCCGCTCGACCTTCCCCCCCCCCCCCCCCCCCCACATAATGTTGTCTCAATTGCCCATCTCCCTCAAAAGAAATGACATGTGCAATGACAATTGTGAGGATGATGGATTCCTGGAGGGTGGAGGAGTGGAAGTGGTTGTCAAACTGCGAGTGGAGGAGGAGCTTGACATGCTTCCGCCTTCGTTGGGTTTACTGGAATGGAGAGGAAGAGGAAGAGGAATAAAAAGAGGAGGGAACTAAGGAGAGATATGGAAGAAAATTCCACATTGATTTTGTTGTGGGTTGATTAATTCAACATTAACCCAAGCAAGTTAACTCGAGGAGAACCAAATTAACGGCAATAGTCATGGCGTTAAACATTGCAAATTTGCTAGGTTGAGGTGATAATTATGAAGTACGGGAGTCGAAAAAGTAATTTACAAATAAAAATCCCTATATAATTATGATGTGGCCGCTTTATATTGAGAAAACATATTCTTACATCCTCGATACCGAATAAGAGACGTAATTCCGCATCCAAACAAAGCCGACTATAATTCAAAAAGAATATGAATAAATTAAGGAATTCACTAATTAGCATTCCATTCAATAGTAGAAACACAATTTCACTAATAGTAAGGTATTCACTTATAGACACATATTTTACATAAAGTTATAGCAATTTTGTTTTTGAGTTTCATGGAAATAGTAGAAAAAGAACATGAATTCACAGGACAACTAGGATGGTGGAATGTATTGTTTTGGCTACGTTCTTAACCTAGCAGAAATGGGGTCAATTTTTTTATCACTTCCCTCTATAACTAATAGGTCATGACTTTAGACATATGGAGCTATTGTATGGTAAAGCATGAAAAATTTATTGAGGGTGTCACATATGTTATAGAATAGAAAATGGGCATGGGCATTGTCCGTTTTATTACTCTTTACACACTTGCCCGGTAAGAAACAAAATATTTCCTCGCACCCTTCCATTGCTGAGATGGACTACCTCTTCCATGTAACTTTTACATTCGAAGTCAGAGTGACACAAATTAGTTATACCATATTTCTCTCGTTGACATGGCTCAAATGATTATATTTTTGGAACATTGTGGTTGTGGATCATAAGCTGACTTTTTTAACTGAATTTGATTTATATCTGAAAAAAGGTTAAAATGAACCAAAATGGTCATATCTTTCGCATCAAGATTTGGATCATTATAATGTTGGAGTTGTCTCCTCGACCCGATTAAAATGTTGTTTTTAGCAATCATATTTTTAGGGTCTACAAGAGATAGGGATGTTTCTCTTGCTTCTCAGCTTATCCCATGTATCATCTTCGAAGTCCACATTCTAATAGAGAAGCATTACCAACTAAACTCTTTTACTCAACTTAGTTGTACCTCTATCTAGAATCAGCACAAAGATTTCTACATTTGACATGTTATGCTTGATGGCCCAGGTACGCTGACGACGATGATCGAGAGAGAACGAAAGAATAATAGGTGTGCTTTCGGAGAGGGCTCCGTTAGTGAGTTTGTGTTCAAGATGTCCCCCACAATAGAGGTTAGTATATAGGAGTGAATCCACTCGTGTAGTCCCCCTGATGAATCTCAGATTCAACATGCTAAAATTGTGCAATTAGGCTTTGATATCTAAAATCTAAATGTATTTAATAATTAATATAGCATCATTAGCATTCATACATGTGTAAATAATATTCGCATTTCATCATGCATAATTGCATAAAATAAGGAGCTAAAAATCCATGTGTAAATTGAGCTGAAAAGCTGATAACTTCCCTTATTTTTAATTAATTCATCCTAACTCTGATTGACCTGAAACCACCTCCATTGTGTAGATACTACTAGCAAGAATAAAAGAAAATTACAAAAAAAATTTGCTAACTCAAATAAGTGACAAATAAACCCAAATCTTAGTTTCACATCAGACGAACTAAAATGCACATATCTTCTCATATGGTGTCCGATTTTGATCTACTCACTTTTAAAGTATTTCATTTTCACCTTGAAATAAGATGAATTTCATAAAATTCAGATCTCGTATGTGAGTTAGATTTTGGGCCTATTTTGCGCATTTTATCTTTTTACGATTTTTGACCTAAGTTTGTATGTGCATATTTAACCCATTTAATTTTATTTCTTTTTCATTTGCGTTCTTTGATGAAAGTTTTATCAAGCGGTATAAAAATTCAAATCCAGATTAAGACTAAAATCAAAGAAACTGAATGTGTCCAAGTGTCCTTTGTGAGTATGTACAAAAATCTCTTATTTCGTACTTCTATTTTATTTCCCTATTTTCTCATTTATTAAAAATCCAAAAAATAGATTAGATTGTAACTAAGTGTCTTTTATTTTATCGTATTTTTTGTATAATTTTGACCTCTTTTAAAATCATAAAAAAGTTACAAAAACCGAAAAAAGCTGGTTTTCTATACACATGGAGAACCACCAAAAATGTCACTTTGTACAGATGACCTCTTTTGCTTCGGTTCCTTCATGAAAGTTGTAGATCTTGTCGAGACGGACAATTTCGTGAAGGATTTTTTTTTATCTGAGGTCTCCTTCTATTTCTTTTTTATTTTTCTTTTAATTTTGAACATTTTTGGGGTGACACGTGTCAGCCCTTGAGCGTGCCATGTGGCACCCCACTTCCTCTATCCTCTCTCCTCCCTCGGGTCACGTGCCTAGCACATGACCCCTTTCTTCTCCCCTTCCAACCGTTGACCCCATCCCTCTTCCTGCAACGCCTCTGACCATCGCCCGCTCCTCCTCTCATAACTATCGCTCGTCGTCCGCTGCCTTCACTCCTCCTTCCTCCTCACGTGTAATGGTCGCGTGTGCGTAACGCCCTCCCCTTACGTCCTACTATATAGTTGAGCTTCCACCTCCTTCCAGCCTATCTACTCTTCTCCTTCAAGCTGGTGATAGCGGCCGACGATAAGCATCAAGCAAGATCCACATGGACTCAAGCCCTGTGCAGCTGCCCTTCTAGGTCAGTCTACCTCATCATGTCGCCAGCGGTTGAGGCAATCATCAAGAGCGATACCTCGTAGCTCTCCTTCCCCATGCGACATCCTCTGTGCGATCCCACTGACATCAACCACCTCCGCACCCGTGAGCTCCATACCCATTTCCCATCATGAACAAATTGCAAGTGAAACCTCAAGCTTCACCTCCCCTTGTCGCTCGACGCAATCCACTCCACCTCGCTTTACCATCGATCCTATAGCCATCATCTTAGCCCCAGTTTTGGTAGACCTTGCCATTCGTTGCCATCGACAACTGCCTCTGGACTCTGGTGCTCCAGCCCTCCTTTGTGCGACCGTTCACTGTATAGATGCCCTGCCCCATCTGCACTCCTGCACCCTTCGACCGACCGCCTCGCCATTGTGAAGAGCGGCTCCACCTCGTGCCACCTCGCATCTTCGTACTCCAGCTATGGCCCCACCGCCGTCTGCCCATCTCGATCCCTGCTCTAGCCACCTAGGACATTGCGCCCACACGAGGCGCCTAATCTCCCCCTCACGTGAGGAGCGCGTGGGGGCGGGGAGATTTTGCACTACCACCCTCACAGATCAAAGAATAACATGAGTAGCCCCACCATCCAGGAGGCACGTGCGAGGCACATGTCCCTTGGTAAAATTACAAAGTAGCCCTGTCGCCTTCTACAAATTACTAAAATACCCCCCGACTGGGTAATTTACATTAAAGGCCTTGGTGACTTTCAGAAATTGCAGTTAAGTCCCCCAAGGACCCATTTGAGGGAGAAATAATTATTTTACTTTATTTTAGTCCCTGCAATTTTATTTGAGCATATCTTTTGCATTCGGACTCCGATTCTAGCACACAATATGTCGATTTGAAGCTATTTTTATGCTCTATCATATTATATAATTTGTGGACAGGTCTACTGGTTATTGATGATTATCATTATTTGAACCTTTTCATCTGTGTAGGCTGATCTTTGACTTATTGGTGCTATTTTAAATTGACGAAATTGACAATTTATTTTGCAGGGATCTAGTGAGGATTTTACATTGATCAATCCTCTTGTGATTATTGACGATCAATCTTGGAGGAATTAATTTCTGTGGGGGCTTCCAGGAAGAAAAATAAGGATCAATTTCCCTAACCTTTGTTATAATTAAATATTCATTCGAGGAAATTTTGATCTAATTTACGAGGATTCAAGTGTGGGATTATTTAATCTGATTAAATCTCTTTTGATTTCTGATTATTTTTCTTTGTGAAATTAACTCTTGCAGGAGATTAATTAAGATTATTCCTTTAATATTTGTCAATTATTTGAGGAATTAAATCATGGAAATTTTTAGGACTGATATTCTGCTTCAAAAATTATTACGAGTATTAATTGATCTATTTACCTGAAGCACTGGAATTAATTTGAATATCTCTTGATCGATCATTCTTGATCCGTGAACCTATTTTGAGGATTTTGATTAATATTGTTTGGATTAAAAATCAGTGTTCCCTATGTTCGACTATGTTCGACTTTGGATTAAAAATCAGTGTTCCCTATGTTCTAAGTTTTCCCTATAAAAATCCGTGAACCTATCTTGAGGATTTTGTATTGTATTATATTTCCCAACATATATTTAATTTAATTTAAAACCACGCAATAAAAAATCAATGTTCCCTATGTTCGACTTTGGTAGACTTGCCAAGTAAAAATTATTCCACAACATTCAAGGATTATGGTTTTGATCGATCCAAATTTGCCTCCTATACTACGATAATACGACATTATTATAGAGCATGTTGCCATCACTCCGCCTTCCTCCTCGCACGTAACGGTTGCGCGTGCGTAACGCCCTCCCCCTACATCCTTCTATATAGTCGTGCTTCTACCTTCTTTCAGCCTATCCGCCCTTCTCCTTCAGGCTGGTGACAGCGGCCGACGATAAGCACCAAGCGAGATCCATAGGGGCTCAAGCCATGTGTTGATGCCCTTCTGGGTTAGCCTAGCCTCGTCGTGCCGCCAACGGTTGAGGCAATCATTAGGAGCGGCACCTCACATCTCTCCTTCCCCAGGCGACATCCTATGTGTGATCCCACTGACATCAACCACCTATGCATCCATGAGCTCCATACCCATTTCATTGTCGTAGTATAGGAGGTAAATTTAGATCGATCAAAAACCACAATCCTTGAATATTGTGGAACAATTTTACTTGGCAAGTCTACCAAGGTCAAACACAAGGAACGGTGATTTTTAGTTGTGTGGTTTTAAATTAAATTAAATAATTAATTAAATGCTCGATTAATTTCTATGTTGGAAAAATATAATACAATACAATGATGAAGATGTGATATGAAGAAAATAAATATAGATGGTTGTTAAGTACATGATCTGTGACTTTGATTTTTAATCCAAACAATATTAATCAAAATCCTCAAAATAGGTTCACGGATCAAGAAGGATCGAACTCAAGAGATATTCAAATCAATTCCAGTGCTTCAAGTAAATAGATCAATAAATACTCGTAATAATTTTTGAAGCCGAATATCAGTCCTCAAAATTCTGTGATTTAATTCCTCAAATAATAGACAATAATATTAAAGGAATAAATCTTAATTAAGCTTTTGTAAGAGTTAATTTCTCGAAGAAAAACAATCATTATCAAAAGATTAATCAGATTAAATAATCCCACAATTGAATCCCCATAAATTATATCAAAATTTCCTCGAATAATTATTTAATTATAATACAGGTTAGGGAAATTGATCCTTAATTTTCTTCCAAGAAGGCCCTGTAGAAATTAATTCCTCCAAGATTGATCGTCAATAATCACAAGAGGATTGATCAATTTAAAATCGTCACTAGATCCCTGCAAAAAAAATTATCAATTTCTTCAATTTAAAATAGCGTCAATAAGTCAAAGATCAGCCTACACAGATGAAATGGTTCAAATAATGATAATATCATTAACCAGCCTTAGATCTGTCCACAAATTATATAATATGATAGAGCATAGAAATAGCTTCAAATCGACATATTGTGTGCTAAAATTGGATTTTGAATGCAAAAAGATCTCGCATGAGAACCAGCCCTCATAATTACATCAATAATCAAGTCTCGACATTATTATAGGAGTGAATCCACTCGTGTAGCCCACCCTCCCACGCCTCTGATTTGTGGTCTCACATGAGAACCAGCCCTCGTGTAATCATCGACTCGTGCAACTACTAGTGGTGGTTTTGACCACGAGGATCATTCTAAATTATCAACATATAACTCTTCGTAACTGATGATGTGAATCAGGTCTCAAACATACTTCCTCCAGTTATGAAAGACATCATGAATTTCTCGCAGGTTTAGAGGAAGGATGGTAGGCCGACTTTCCAATATGTTAAATTATCTTGAAGGTTCCAACAAATCTTGATGCCAAATTTCCCTTAACATCAAATCTCCATGCTTCCTTCATGGGATAAACTCTAAGGGTGTGTTTGGTTGGGGATTAGGCCCACGAATAGGGTGTCATTCCCCTCCCATCCCCATCCTTCCTCGTACGACTATTTCCGCCCCTCCCCTTTATTTCACAATATTCCACCCTTATTCCTATCTTTATTCTACCTTACCTACCCTTATTTCATCTTATTCCACTTATTCCTTTCCTTTCAGCCAACAGGAATAATGCCTTATTCCAGCTTATTCCTCACTCGTATTCATGCTTATTCTCGAACCGAACGCACCCTAAGAAAAATAAAATATTTCACTTCGAACTCAGTGTTCTTGCATCGAGTATCACTAGAGCTCTTATGGTAACTCTAAAATGTTAATTAGATTCTATCATGCATGAAAGCTCAATTGCCTAGCATAGTTATTACTATCACTAGAATCATAGAGATTCCGGATACCAATCTCTTTTTAACATAGAGATGTGGTACATCTATGGCCATAGAATACCTTGCAAGGTGATATATTAATGCTCGCATGTTAGTTATTGTTGTAGATTAATGAACTTTACTAAAGGAAAAGTACCTTTCTAAAAAGAAAATGATCATTTCCAATATAAGGGACAAGCTCTCAAAAGATCCTCAGGTATCTATATTATCTTTTTTGGCTAGTTATCTATTTGAGGATGGTATGTCGTGTTGAGATCAAATTAAACCAAATGTCCTCGATACTAACCCCGATATTATGAGGCTTACTATAAATCTTAGTCATAAGCTATCTTTTGTAGAATCTCATGGAGACAAATCACTTGCCTAATACTTATATCTACCAACTAATCCAGAGAGTAAAGGATATGAACATAAATGAAATGAATGCTCTTTGTTATATGATCAATAGTCATCAAAATCGTGTGCATGCTAGTGATGAATCCATTAGCCTTATGAATGCCTTGTACCAAAAATAGGAGTGAAGATCTTTGTGTATCTTTATGATAAGTGGATGGATTGAAAATCTTGAATAATGTGTTGCTTGCATGACATTTTAAAATTAAAAGGGGATCAGAGTGACAGAGTGTGATGATTATAATGTGATGCTTAGGATCACTGCACCAACAATATATTAAACAAAACAAAATCGTTAGGCAGAACTTTCAGTGGTTAGGAGGACTTGTAGATAACAAAAAATAGGGACTTGTAAATCACAAAAAATAGAGTAATAAATCAACCACAAGGGACATAAAGATTTTACCTGGAACCCATTTTAGGTAAAAACCACGATTTGAGCCTCCCTCGACTCGACCTTTCAACTTGACTAAATCACTCAGTTCTTTCCATTATATAGATTGTGTGTGTGGCTCTCAAACATATTACAATAAGTTGTTTACATGCGGACAACTCTAATCTTAAGTACAAAAGTACAACACTCCTACGAACCTCAATAATAAATACATATGCAATGTAATGCGAGATAATTTAAAAAATGGTCTTACAGAATTAGGAGCGGGCTTGTAAGACGATCATCGAAACTTTAAAGAGCTTGAATAAGCACAAAACAAATGATCTCTAATACTCTCTCACAAAGGATGGAGTTGAACACGACGAGAAACTCGCATCTTTTAGCACTAGAATGATGATAGTGAATGAATGATTAGTGTATGGCAATGGGTTGAGAGTAAAAGGGGGATGTGCTTCTAGACACTAACTTAGTTGTTTTAGGGAGTTACTAAATGATATTTAGTGAAAAGATGTGATAGTTAAACAAATTAGACTTTGACGTTCAAATTAAGCACCCACGCCAAAAGCAGTCAAATTAAAATTGGGTTGGTCAGCCAAAAGTGTTAGTAGGATAACCAGATTAGTATGCTAATCAGATTAGTTGATGGAACAAATGAGTTAGTCAATTGAAAATGTCAATAATGCCAAGATACCATATTTTGATTGTTGGAATATGAGTAGGCTGGTAAAGGAATTAATCAATTGAAAGGTCAATTAATCAATTGAAATTGAGATTTAGTCGACTAAATCGATCAAGCATTATGTGTTTGGCTTCCTAGTCTCAATTGATCGACTAGTATAAAAGATTTCATCGACGAACCAACCAAACATTATGTGTTTGGCTTCCTAGTTTCAATTGGTCGACCAGTATAAAAGATTAGTCGACTAATGAAGGAATGAGTTGATTGGAATAAGAATTTATGGACTGATCCAAGGTTGAAACATGGTCTAAGAGTGCAGATTTTAGGATATTTTGATGTTTTTGCATACCCTTGTATTAAAATATACATGATTACAAGATTCAAAACTATGAGTTGATCTTCTTGAAAACTTTGCCTTGACTTTGCACGATTCTTTCATTTTTTTGTGATTTATAACCTTGTTGATGAGCTTAGCACCATTCTTCAATATGCTTCTTGAAAGCGTGAAATTCGATGTGCTAAGATGTGAATTCTAGTTGCCGTTGTGAACACACACGATTCTCAATATTTTTCAGCTAAATAAACAATGAACAAGTAAAATAACTTTTAAGAAGTATAGCAGCAAGTTCAGAGGCCAAACATAGGAATAGGATGTTTGTAGCATAATTTTCGAGATGAAACAAGATCACAAATTGATAATTAAGCTAGATATAATATCTCAATTTTTCTTTAATTTTATAAATCTCAAAATGTAATGAAATTGAATATATTGTAAATGCTTCCAGGATCCCACATGATTTTTTATTAATTTTTTGGAGTTTCTGGCTATTTTTAATGAATTACCAAAGTTGTACAGACATGAGTGTAATTTTCTGGAAAAGCTAAGGACATGGATGTAAATAAAGACTAATTTTATTGACCGAATTGCAATTAAAGAAATTACTGGATAAAAGTGAAATTTACCAAATAAAAAATTACTTAATGGATAAATTGCTACGAAAAGAAATAAACCTCGAGAAATTGTATAAAGGTCCTTGGAGAACTAAATTGTAATTAAACAGAACTTTATAAAAAATGCAAATGTTACGAAATATAAAATACAAAAATGAAGAAATTATGGAGAATAATAAAATGTTTCTTAAAATTACATTTAGGTCCAGAATAACTTAAAAATACTGAAAATAAAATTTCTTGCGAAAAAAGGCCCTTGGTCGACTTGACCAGGGGCTTTAACTACTTTCTCTTGTGATCGACCTTGTACGTTGGACCACGAAGTGATGAAGAACAGGGTAGTGAGGCGGAGGAGTGACGACGGTAATGCATTGGTGAAGAGGAGGTGCGGAGGAGGGAGGTGCGGTAGAGCTCGGCGGAGATGGCCTAGATGGGTCGACAGTGGGTCCTAGTTCTTAATCACCCTTCATCCCCTATTTATAGTAGGAGTAGAGGGAGGGGAGGGGAGGCGGTGGCCTTTGTGTGCCAGGAGGAGGAGAATGGCAGCCGGCAGTTGGCGTACGAGGGAAGGGGAGAGGTGTGGTGGTGGCCGACGTGAGGAGGAAGAAGATGGGGGTGATGTCAGCATGTCAGCGCCCCTATTTTTTAAATTTTTTATAAAGCTGACGTCAAGCCGATGTCAGCTATTTTTAAGTTTCGTGTTTTTTTTTCAAATGAAGAGGGGAGATGTTGAGAGCCTCCTTGAGCCTCTTCTAAAACAGTCCTAAAAATAAGAAAATGAAAATTATTAGATACTTCAATTCAATATGGACTTAGATCCCATGTTCAAAAAGAAGAATGTAATTATTATTTTCCTATATTTTTTTGTAATGAATATTATGCAATCTTTATACGATTTTTAATGCAATAAACATAAAAAATATGAAATGAAAATTATGTATATAACTAAGAAAATGTATGGATTAAACATGTAATATTTTGCTCAAAAATATAAAAGTATGATAAATCACAGATTCATCATACCCCCATACTTACCTTCTGCTTGCCCCGAGCAAAACAATGATATGCAAAGAGAAATAGAAAATAAATAAAGAATGCACAACGAGGGTTTGCAGCAAACACACTCACAAAGTCTTGATTTTAAGCCAAGCTTGAACAGATAACAAATATAGACTGACTCGACCTTTAGACTAATAATGTGTTCAAACTCCTTTTAGATTCTAGTATTTGATTCGACGGCCCTTCAATTCTATCAACTTCAGTCGGATCCATCCTTAGCTCAAGTCAGATCATCCCAATCAACAGATATTCTCTTTAATCTTGTGTTGAATATGGAATGTATGTGAAAGTTATAGATCTTCCCAACTTGCGAGACAAATATACCATACAACTTTAAGCAAGGTACCAAAAGATTCACAAAATCTAAAGCTTTTATTCTCTCTAAGTTTAGTCATATTCTCATTTCACCCAAATCTGTCAGCAAAAGAATATAGGTGCAATTTGTAGAGAACTTGGATTTTCTGGTATTTTCCATAGAGAATTTTGGTATGTTGCTCTCATTTTTTTCTTTTTGTATAGCATAATCCTGGACATCTTTGGCCTCTTTTAAACTAGTAGCAATATTAGTCTGCTACTTGGTTTATTAGAGCTGGGTTATTTGAGTATATTTTTCTTTAGTAGATATTTGCTTTGCATTTGTATTTTTCGAACTGGCATCCCTTATTGTGCCTTCTTCTTTATATAATTTTCTGAAATTGGGTATCAAGAGTGTACATGTATAAAATGTGGCTTTCATATGCATGTACAAGGCAAGTTTGCTGACAAACCTGAATTTATAGAAAATAATTGGTTCATGAATTTAGATCATTAAATTTTACTTACCTCAAGATTCAGATTCACTCCCTTCCCTTGCTAGAGATTGAAACAATCGCTTGTACAAGCAAACTAAGTTGAACTAAGGTATAAGGTGCATATTGTTCAAAAATCAATCAAGAGTAAAAGAATGTTATAACTGTAAAGATGATCTATTTAGACACATATTTTGATTACCGCATAAAATTAGTGGAGCTTGAGGAATTAAGTCTAAAATAGACCTGAAGAAACATAATACTTAGGCCTAATGAGGATCCTATGAAATTAAGTGGATTAAGGTCCTCTTAGTCCAAGTCTAAAATTTGTAAAAACCAGACTTCTAATCCCAAAAGTTAGAAGAAGATAGAGAAAATGTTGTTTTGGTTTTTTTTCAAAAAAAAGTGTTTTTAATGAGAAATTTTATAAAATTTTATGGTATTTTGTGTATATAAATTTTTTTACTTTTTTAAAAAACATGCGAAAAATATATAAATAATATTTTTTGAAATTTTGAAAACAAAGAAAAAAGTGTAATGTAAAAATGCATCGAATTTAATGCCATTATGCAATGAAATAGAATAGGAATGCATGAAATGTGATGCATCCTCCCATACTAATCTAGAGCCATGACCCCAAGGTAAAAGAAATAAAGAAAAAAATATGAGACAACGAAAGATGCAAGTAATGACATATGCTTCTTTTTGTGATTTCCCATCTGATTTGTCATTTTTGTGAGGTTTCTCCCATACTTGTCCAAGATTAAGTATGTACAATAGAGAGAGAGAGAGAGAAATTTACCTTGAGTAGATGTACAAACGGACGGTTGATTTTATGCCTTGCCTAGGCATGCAATACACATACTTCCTGTAAGAGTAGAGTTTCAGCCATTGCCATCAGATCATCGAGTTCAAATATGGGTTTTAGTCTCTGGTCATTTACTTGAAATGCAACATTAGTACTTGGATCTTTATTTCCATATAGCCATTATCAAAAACTTTAGTTACAACATAAGGTCCGTTCCATTTTGATATTAGCTTTTCAGGGAATAACTTGAGTTTAGCATCAAACAACCATATCTTTTGATCAACCTTGAAGTTTTTCCTCAAAATATGAGCATCATGCCACTTCTAATCTTATCTTTGTAGATCAAATTATTGTCATATGCTTGATAGCTCAATTCCTCTAACTCGGAAAGATCTGATAATCTTTTCTTCCCAACATCATCGAAATCAAGATGGCATTTTCGAATAAACCAGAGGGATTTGCGAGGGATCTCTATAGGAAGGTGGTATGCTTTGTTGTAAACAATATGATATGGGCTCATTCCTAGAGGAATGCATAAGGCAGTCCGATAAGCCCAAAGAATAAAAGTCAGGTGTTGTGACCATCCTTTTGATCTGATCTCACAAATTTCTGAAGGATGGTTTTTATCTCACGATCGGAGAGGTCAACCAAACCATTGGTTTATAGGTGGTATGCAGCCGAGACTCGATGTTGGACTCCATTCTTGTTTAGAGGTTGCTTTACTACAACATTTAAGAAATGTGTTCCTCTATCACTTTGTAATGGAACAGATAGCAATGACCGGCGGAAGCGTGCACTTAAATTCATCGATCGAATTGTTACCGATTCATGTATGGTAATCAATGAGTATACAAAAAAATCATTCTCAAAAGGATCCATAAAATCTAATTCAACAGAGAGTTCCATTATTACAACATCAATAAGAGTATACTTCTAAAAGAAAATTAAATAATTTCACGACATGGCTCTATGTTCCAGTGGGCATACATATATCTACCATAAACCATGTAATATCCATAGCACGTTGAATGTCTTGTTAAGTCTGTCACACGAACTTCAGTGCTTGGTCAAACTTGTTCTTCACCTGAAATAAATAAACATAATTTTGCATGAGCTTAATGTCCATTATGCATCGGGTCCATGCATGGGAATTCTAATGGTCTTTTTAATCCATTACATTTCATGCACTTGAATACTCATGGAAAATATCATTGCATACTTAGATGTCCCACGCATGTCTAAGTCATTCCCTAACAAGTTTCATATAAATTTCTTTCATAAATATGAATATGCATGTGCAATATACTTAAAAAAATAAATATCCATTTTATCATCAAAAGGGGTATGTTTCATGAAATCCTAACATGTACATGTTTCCTTATTATTTAATTCATTCATTCATGTTAACTGCTTAAATAGTTTTTTGCAGGACTTGTGACGGTAGATTACTCTTAAAACATTTCTCTCATAAGATATAATGGTTTATCTTTAGTCAAACATTTTCTTGTATAACATACAATGGCTTATCTTTAATTAAAGCATTTCCTTGTATAACATATAATGGCTTATCTTAATTAAAGCATTTTCTTGCATAACATATAATGATTTACCTTTGTAAACCATGTCTTCCATAACTTGTAATGATTTACCTTTATAACCCAATTATTTGCATATTTTCAATGGTTTACCATTATAAATTATTTTTTGCATACTTGTAATGGTTTACCATTATAAACATTTCTTACGTGACATTTCAATACGTTTGCACATGTACCTTAACATGAACATAATTGCACATATGCCCATAACATTAACATAATTGCACATATACCTTAACATTGTCATAATTGCACATATACCTTAACTTATTTAGTGTTAAGAATTGTCTTGATTTTAATCATTAGGCGGCTTTGCTGGTTGTGCTTGCTTTACCGCTGGCACTAGCGGTACATGAACATAACATATATGACATTGTAGCTACAATTATAGAGGATTTAACTTTTGCCTATGTGGTTCCTTATAACCATACGCTCCATGCGACATTGCCCTTAGACATACAATAATTGGACTTTAGAGGTGCCTCCCAGCATTGGGTATAGCACTTAGCTCTGTTTATCGTCATCTCATTATCAACTTTTATGACTTGATAGCTTTAAAACTACTATCAAATTTTACCATCATATCAATGGTGAATAATTGCACGTACACCATTCATATTTTTTCATAGTACTATTATGGCCACACATAGATTGAATTTTCAGATGTTATACATTTAGTTAACCATTTAACTTACATAACAATTCACAGTTTTCAAAATCACATCACTCCAGCATCGTTCTTTTTCTCATTAGGAAAGTGTATATTT
Organism: Ottelia alismoides; assembly: GCA_037367405.1. NCBI lineage: Eukaryota > Viridiplantae > Streptophyta > Magnoliopsida > Alismatales > Hydrocharitaceae > Ottelia > Ottelia alismoides. The sequence continues at coordinate 34,300 of JAZKJV010008767.1, forward strand.
TATGCGGATTGTGACAATAATATAATGAACAATAAGCTCAAAAGCATTACTATTGACTGCAACCACAATATTTTAAAGGGTTTTTATCAGTTGTGCCCCTCCGAGATATTCCAATATCACTTATACCCCTCCCTTTTTGGGAATATCGGTTGTGCCTCCGACTTCTTGGCGTTCTATCACTTGTACCCCTTCGTTAGTTTAACCGTCAATGAGTTGACTTAACCATAAGTTTTTCAAACCATGGTGCATTTAAGAAGGGTATAATTGTCCAGACTTATTCTTCGTCTTCTTCCTCCTCCATTTGTTCTTTTTTCTTTCTCTTTATAATTTCTCTCTCTCTCTCTTAATTACACCTTCATGCATCCATAAAATCATTAAATTTTTGCATTTTCATGAATATATCACTCATTGCAGATCAAATGGTGATTTTTATTGCATTTTTTGATGAACTTTCATGGATCAATAATCAAAAAATTATCTTAAATAAACAAATACCGAACGTATGAGGTGGAGGAGGGGGCAGGCTGGGGGCGGAGGAGGTCGTCGGCCTGGGAGGAGGAGGGAGGCTGGGGGCGGAGGAGGTCGTCGGCTGGGGGCGAAGGAGGTCGTCAGCCTGGGAGGAGGATGAGGGGAGAAAGGAAGGACATGGCGGAGAAGGGGGGAGGTTGGGGCAGAGAAGGGGGAAGGTTGGTGCGGAGGAAGGACGGGGTAGAGGACGAGGCAGGCTGGGGCGGAGGAAGGATGGGGCAGAGGAGGGGGAGGCTGGGGCGGAGGAAGGACGGGGAAGAGGAGGGGGGAGGTTGGAGCGGAGGAGGGAGCGGGCGGGGGCGAAGGAAGGACGGGGCGGAGGAGGGGGAGGCTGGGGCGGAGGAGGGCGGAGGCTGGGGCAGAGAAGGGGGAAGGTTGGGGTGGAGGAGGGGGCATGTTGGGGCAGAGGAAGGAGGGGGCAGTGGAGGGGCAGGTTGGGGCGGAGGAAGGATGGGGCGGAGGAGAGGGCAGGTTGGGGCGGAGGAAGGACGAGGCAAAGGAGGGGGCAGGATGGAGGCGGAGGAGATCGTCGGCCTAGGAGGATGATGAGGGGAGGAAGGAGGTCGTTGGGGAGGAGCTACGGGTGGAGGGCGGCCAGCCGGGGGTAGGGGAGGAGTTCCGGGCGGAGAGGGAGGAGGAGGTTGGAGGAGGAGGAGGAAGAGGATGGGGGAAGAGGAGGAAGAAGAAGAGGATGAGGAAGAGGGTGATAAAAGACCACTGAAGCCTTTTTTAAAATTTAATTCCGCTTATATCCTCAAAGTTAACGTTTGTTTGCACTGTGGGCGGCAACTAACCCAAAGGGCACAAGTGATAGAACGGCAAGAAGTTAGGGGTACAACTGATATTCTCAAAAAGGGAGGGGTATAACTGATATTGCAATATCTCCTAGGGGCACAACTGATAAAAATCCTATTTTAAATTGTTTAATGGGATATTGAGTATATGAAAGTCCCTATTATACAAATAAAAGGTCCGGTGTACAATCAATTGATAATTCTTATGAAAAGACATGTTCTAAGTTTTTCATCAATAAGATTAACAAGGGTTGTAGGCAAATCAACAGAAATATAGCATGCATAATTCTACTATATATGATAATCAAAAGCATCGAGGTGTAGTTTAACCATTACGAAAAACATCTCGACGAGCATAATGCCAGTTGTAGACGTCCTCACGTATACGAGATTAAATTATGTCATCTGATATTCCTTTCACAATTATTAAAGATAAATTATCAATATCATTGATATTCTTAGACTTGAGAGAGGAAATCATGTAATATTCGTTTAATTCTTAATGGAGTTGATTAGGAGCATCCGCGTGGTTGTTGGCTTGTACAAACATACCCTTTCTAATTTGTAAAGTGAAGTTATTACCGTATCTAATACCACGGTCATCAACCTTTGTATTGTAAATATATTACTAAGACATCTAAAGATATCTTTGCTATAAACTAATGGTGGTATGCATATGCTTGTTTATGATTCGATGATAATTGTCCCTACTAGTCTAGTGGGTATGGCAACATGATCAAATCGAATTTAAAGAAATGAGATACCCATTTTTTTTTAATCAAATCGAGGAATGGTCAGCCAAATAATATTCGATATCCCTATAATTAATTTCTGTATCTTCTTGAAATTGCTAAATACTTAATCTTAAGATAGCTAGGGTTATTAATATTGACCTAAAGCATACGACGTATTAATATTTCATCAATTCCCCTTATTGATAGCCTTTAAATCACATTAATCCCTCCCTCTTTAATCATCATAAATACCCCATGCCTCCCAAAACACATGTCAATTGCATCCCTTCCCATTTCCATGTGCTAGAGAGAAGGGCCATGTATAAGGAGTCATATCTTCTTTGTCGGAGGTGCCGACGTCGAATCCGAGGAGCGTGGGGACTTGCTATGTTAAAGGAGTACCGGACAAATGACCACAAGTTCGAGGGACATGCAACAAAATCGGGGTATGTATTGGTTTATGATTACGATTTATAACTATATGTGCTACTAAAGGATTGTACTATGAGTATTGATCACGCCTGAATAAGATCTAATTTATTGTATGTATCGGCTTAGGATTATGATCTACAAATGTATGCACTGATCAATATTTCCTGATAAATCCTACAAAATCAGTGCATACATTTGTAGATCATAATCCTAAGCCGATACAATAAATTAGATCTTATTCAGGCGTGATCAATACTCATAATAAAATCCTTTAGTAGCACATATAGTTATAAATGGTAATCATAAACCAATACATACCTTGATTTTATTGCATATCCCTCGAACTTGTGGTCATTTGTCCGATACTCCTTTAACACAGCAAGTCCCCACGCTCCTCGGATTCGACGTCGGCACCTCCGGCAAAGAAGATATGACTCCTTATACGTGGCCCTTCTCTCTAGCACATGGAAATGGGAAGGGATGCAATTGACATGTGTTTTGGGAGGCATGGGGTATTTATGATGATTAAAGATGGAGGGATTAATGTGATTTAAAGGCTATCAATAAGGGGAATTGATGAAATATTAACTCTCATTCAATTGGTAATCAAAATGGTAATAATGGTAATGTGAGAAGTGAAAGCTAATTCATCCGTAAAAAAATATCTTGATCGTTACATGAAGTTAGGTGTTCTGACCAATCCTTTCGATCTGATCTCGCAAATTTCTGAATGATGATTTTTATCTCACGATTGGAGAGGTCAGTCAAACCATTGATTTATGGATGGTATGCAGTCGAGACTCGATGTTGGACTCAATTCTTGTTCATAAGTCGCTTTACTACATCATTTAAGAAATGTGTTATTCTATCACTTATGATTACTTTGGGGAGACCAAGGCGAGCGAGCAAATCATTCGGAAATTTGACTACAAATCATTTTGAATTTCACGTTTTCATTTTGGCATTGTTGCGAGGGACGGCAAGGCACGGGGCGGTGAGGTGAAGGAGCGACGATGGCAATGCGTCTGCGGAGAGGAGGCGTAGAGGAGGGGGAGGTGCGGTGAAGCTCGGTGCAGATGGCCTCGATGGGTTGACGATGGGTCATGGTTCTCGATCGCCCTCCCTCCCCTACTTATAGTCGGAGTCGAGGGAGGGGAGGGGGCGCGATGGTCATTGTGTGCCAGGAGGAGGAGGAGACGGGTTGCTGACGGTTGGTGCATGAGGAAAGGGGAGGAGACGTGGTGGTGGTCTATGTGAGGAAGAAGAATTTGGGGGCTGACATCAGCATGATGTCAGCACCCTTATTTGTATTTCTTTATAATGTTGACGTTAGGCTGATGTCGGCTATTTTATCATTTAGTATTTTTTTCAAACGAAATGGGAGAGGATGAGAGCATCCTTGAGCCTCTTGTAGAACAGTCCTGAAAAAATAAGTAGACGGAAATTGTTACATACTTCAACATGAGCTTGGAGCCCATGTTCAAAAAGAAGAATGCAATTATTTTTTCCTAGATTCCTTTCGCAATAAATATTATGCAATCTTTATGTGATTTTCCATGCAATGAACATGAAAATTATGAAATGATAATTATGTGTAAAACTAAGAAAATGCATGAATTAAACACATATTATTTTACGCAAAAAAGTATAAAAACGTGATAAATCACATATTCTTCACTTCTTAAGCTTGAGTCTTCTCTTAAATTTTCCTTGAGTCATGTCTTAGCTCCAAACTAATTTCACAAGTTTTGTTATCATTAGATTATGCATGCTTATGCAAGACTTAACAATATTTTTCTAGATCATCAAGAATATAAATTTGTTATGATTCCATGATAAATCTTCTTGACTAGAAAACTCTCCTTCTAATCCTTCACCACCACAAATGTTGTAGATATTTCTATGACCTTCCTCATTTTTTTTCTAAATCTCATTTGATACCATTAAAATATGCAAACTTTATTTATTCCACCTTTATAGAGTTTCCATTGGCTTGAAGCTATGAGCACAACCTAGAGCTAAAGTGATGTTAATGTGCTTACAGAATGAGATCTCCTGCTCAATGCATCTGGTACCATATTTACCTTATCGAGATTGTAAGAGATGGTGCATGTTAAACCTTGAACAACTCTAAACATCAATATCGCCTTATGTTGAGTTATTTTCTAATCAAATAGATATTTCAAACTCTTTTGATCTATATGTATCTCAAAGATGACTGTGGGAGTCTTGTGATTATTGTCATATTATCATAAAGATGGCTATCAGTCAGACTTCCTATTACTTCGCAAATACGACAATAATCAGAAAAGTTGACTTCTCTCTTATGATCTATATGTATCTCAAAGTTGGGTTGGAGGAAAATGATGAATAGCCTTTGGATAGAACATAGGTTAGATTAACTTAATGGTCTTGTTAAGTTAATGGATTAAACTAACAGAGGGTTATAGATGTGAAACGGATTGACTATTCGAAGTTTCTCATGTAATTATAGATTATCGAGGGTTATATACGTAAATATGAAACTATTCAGGATTATGAGTGTAAATATCTCTAGATTATAAGATATGAATTACTGAATCTCATATTTGATCGAAGTGGGAATGCCATTTTGTCTTGATGTAAAAAAGATTGTGTTTGGCAACTGAATAAAGACGATTTGGAGCATTTCTAACTTCTCTGGGAACTGCGTTTCCAGAATTTGTTCTGCAACTGAAGCAAAGCTTTCTCCTTTTAAGAACTCTACCAGAGAGCTTCATCTGGTCTGATCGATAACCATCTCGAGCGGGTGACCTCCTCATCCAACCGGTGAGCACTGACCGGATGTGGCTCGTCCTCCTCACCACTCTTAAGCGCTACTGCATGAGGCAGAAGGCGGCAACTATAGGACCTCCCCCTACGCCCTGTGCATGATACAAGGTGATGCAATATCAGAGGAGAGGAGGCAAAAGGAGGGATGACCGGACCCAAATCACCTAAGGGGAGGAGGAAGGAGTGACAGCATTTGTAAATAATATGAACTTAAAGGATGGAATATCTAAATATTTGACGAATTGCGTCATAGCTATCGGAATAAATGGATAGATCTTAACACATGGTTATATCTTGTAGAGTTAAGCATTATTCGAGGTTATGGGTGTAATTCACGATTATCTACGTAATATTGAAAGCATGCAGGGATATAGGTGTAGAAAACCCATCTTCGGGGTTTCCATATAAAAATCGCATGTGTTTTTGTAAAGTAAATTTACTTCTTATTTGTTTAAGTTTTTGTGGTACACAATTCAACCCCCCCCCCCCAATTGTGACATCTAATCCGCTTTCAAGAATGACTAAGGATCTAGGAAGTGGCTACATTGCATATTAGATCGACGATGATTCACCCACATATCGAGATGCTATATCTTCCTCCAAAACAAATATTAAAGGATGAGATTAGGAGTAAAACAGAGTCAATCATTTCAAATGGTAAGTGAAATTGATCGATCTACAATTTGGATGTTTCACCATTGGACATAAATGGATGTTTAAGAGAAAACTCTGACCAGATGCAAGATTTATTGTTAAATATTTCAAACAAAAGGAAGGTATCAATTATTTTGATATCTACGCACATTAGCAGGACGACTACAATCAGGACACTTATAGCATTGGAATAAATTCATGACATCACTATCCATTAGATGGATGTGAAGATTGCCTCCTTACATGACGATCACGATGAGGAGATTTATGTGTATCGATCTAAGGGGATTCACAGTACCTAGATTGAGAAGAACATCTACAAGATTGTCAAATCACCCAAGGTTTGAAACAAGTCTCGAAAGATTGGCATGAGAATTCGATAGGAATGACATGCATTATGGTTTTATTGTCCTTGAATCGGTGTATTTTATTTGCAAGGGTAATATGCATATTATCTTATGCATGTATACCGACGACATCTTGTTGTTTGAAACAAATATGAGGATTTTGAATGAGTTCAAATCATCCATTAGAAGTAGATTTGGGATTAAGGATATGAGAGAGGCTAATATGATATTAGGCATCAAAGTTCTTAGATCAGCTAAAGGAATAGTCATGTCTCGATCATTTTACATTGAGAAATTTCTTGAGAAATATGATTATCATGATTGTAGATTGTGTGCACCTATATGGCTCTTCTGAACCTTAAGTAGATACATCAGTTGTCCTGACAGTTTCACCCTGAGGCCTTATAATTTTGAAGTGCCTAAAGGAAATCATAAACTTTGGACTTCATTATGGTATCATCTGATCCAATAAGAATATGATGATGAAAGCTGAATAGCTCAAATGGAGCATTTCGGGAGTTATGGTATTATAAGTGTGTATTCACCTATGTTGGAGGTGCAGTCTCCTAGAGGTTTGTAAAGAAAATGATTTTACTTGATATACTTCTGAGTCTAAGCTATGTGTTTTGGGCATAGTTGGAATTGAGATTGTCTAGGAGGACTTCTTATTTTTATTAAGATTCCTATAGTACGTAAGCCCATTTATATAGTATCTTTGCATTATGATAATATGACAATAATCACGAAAATTAAAATTTCAATGTATAATGAAAAATCCAAAGATACATCCAAGTCAGATGTAAATCGGTAAAGGAACATCTATTTCAAAGGGGTAAATTGTGTCATTTGTTGGGTGGAAAGATAACAAAAAAATCCATGTACATGACTTGACATATCTTTAACCCTTAAGTATACACTTGAGATGGAACTGAAATCCATTGCCGCGACAACCCAACCTAAATGGATGAAGATTATACACAATCGATTTAATGTGTTAATAATAAGTTATATGGAAAATTGTTTGACACTGATTATGTGTGTGTAACATCTAGGTCCAATCTCGAGATACATGGGTGTGGATAAGTTGCAAATTAAGTAAAATTTAGAGTTCTGAACAGGTTCATTCCTATTTAGAGAGGATCCATTCCTCTTTAGAGAGGATCCGAGCAATGCATCCTTAGAGAATGTCACCTCTTTGAGTGTCTTTACGAGGTTACAGGTTGAGAATAGAATTTTTCCGCGATAATACTCGCAAGGCAGGGTCATGTGCATGGACATTAATTCCACCACAACTAGAAGATTGCCATTAGAGTATCATTCTTTTGTTATCACTTTGTATGTTAAAAAAGAGATCTAAAATTCAAGATTTAGTTCACTTTATTCACGCATTAGTGAAAGTGGTGAGCTCAGGTAATAGTTCAAATCAGAAAGTACCTTTACTTGAAGTAAACCTGGGAATCTGAGGCATTTTTTTTTGTTGTTTTCAAATATCGACAACGAGGGAATTATTGAATTGGATAGTCCTCCGATCCGTTTCGAGAAAACGGATCGGATCAAATCGGAAGAATCAGATCCAATTTCGCATTTCTCACGTCTGAAACGAGACCTATGCGCATTCACATGTATACTTGTGTGTCTCCAGTAGTATGTCCCTTGTTATCTAGCACTAGCCACAATGCAACATATGACATACATCTCCGCAATGTGGGACTGAATCCCAAAGACAATAATTTGCGACTTCGTCCGCTTCCTTTAACTAGATTGGGGACTATGAATGCTAACGGTCGGATGCGGATACGGATATTGACGGATATTAAAATTATCTTACCATATCCTTAAAAATGGATATGGATGTAAAACGGATACTGATCGCATACAAGTTATGTTAGAAATACTCTAAAGAAACAACTTAAATATATACGAATTAAATGGAAACACATGATATGAATTTATTAGATGTGTTTGTATCATAACATTATACAAATATAGTAAAATAAGGTATAGAATTATGCTATATATGGTTGTAAATAAATCTATGACTATATTTATATACGAAAACGGATATACGGATACAGATAAGGATGTTTACGGATATCAAAACGATATCCATATCCGTACTTATTTTAAAACGGATACGGATATGGATGTCAAATTTTATATAAAATGGATACGGTGACGAATCGGATACGAATATATCCGTAACCGTCTGTATCCCTATTGGGGACCTTCAAATTCAATAAATAATCCTTTTATGTTATAATTTAATTTGATTTTTTTTATTGGCATCTTTTACGGGAATATTTTGCAGCACGTGGGACCCGCTACTGTAGCCTGGCAGCGACGATGGCAGGATCATAACGTGGCTGTGTGACTGCCACATCAACTGACACCTAGGATACTAACGACTCTTTCTTTATTTTTAGTTAAATGGTAATTAATATTTACGACTTATAACATTTGGACCCACCCACCAAAAAAATATATGAAAAATCATTAGGCTATTATTTCAATCATTCCAAGTTGGGCCCCTCTGTTCTTGTCTTCTAGAACAAGATTAAGACGTTTCTGCCTCGTGCTATTTCCAGATTCCTTGACTGGACATTGACATTACTTAAATCTCTGCTCCTGTAGTTTCCCTAATCAATTTTATCTCATGCTGTCCATCCGCGTAGACAGATCTTAGTATCGATGCAGCATTTCAAGACATCCAACCATGATAATAATATTTTAATAGCACATCTACTTTTCTATTTCTGGATCATGGGCTGCTAGTAACCAGGGTGATGCTGCAGCGTTTCTAGAAGGACGGTTATGCCATTTTTATTGAATTATTTGCATTCCACGGCTCAAAATTATCGGAAATTGCGATCTGCTGCTTCCACTTTTGATGATGAAGAGTAGATGTCAAAACCCGGTGACACCGGCACCGGCAAGCTTCGCTTCCCTGTTTGAGGAGGTAGACATAATGAACGAGGTTGACCGGTGATGGTGACTGCAGAAACAGTGTGGAGATCATGGGCATGAGCTGTTCAAATAAGATCCGTTGCACCTGGTACAAAAACTATCGCATACGTGTCATCGCCAACCTCTTTGAACAAGTACTAGGTTGAAAAGGAAACAAGAAACAGAGGTGCCATCTTGCTATTTGAGCAAAAGTTTGAAGCTGAATTATTAGAGAAGAAACCTGCGCATGTGGATCAATCATACAGCTTCCAATGAGCTGACCTTTCCCAAAAAAATGCTGAAGGTACTACAGGTGCAAAGTCAACCCTATTTTAAAAAACTATTTCATGTTTCTTGGGGTAGTCTGCAGTTGATGGAGTCGTGAACTTGAGTTTTGAGATCCACACGAAAAATGTCAACGGTTTGACTAGCATATCTTGCTTCAAACAAAAGTTTCAGGAGTCCCAACCCAGGTCGTTTGATACGGTTTCTCCCAACCACGCATAAATCAAAAACATGAGTTTTTGAGTGTTATAACAGTGGGCAGGCTTTCGCCAAAGATTTCCGGAGGTGATCGAGGATGTTTCCCTGATCTAACCCTGCACTGCTGTTAGGCTAAACCCAGTCAAGGACAACCATGTTGAATAAGAAAGGTAGCTGCTTTAAAATTTTAAGATCAATCATGGATTCTAACAGACCCCAAAATCTGAGGAACTTAATGTAACCAAATACTTACTGTATGCATGAACAACTCTCTAATCTGCACTTTGTTGTTTTGTTAGAAAAAAGGACACTGCAAATCCAGACAAAGGATACTAATCCATCAGCATTGATTGCAGGATGATATGAACATGTTTCACACGTTTTACTTAAGGTGTTCACACCTAGGTTTTGAAACGAATTTCCTCCCTGTTGCTATCAAGAAATTGGACCATCGTGAGCATACTGTCAAGTGGACTAACACGCATAATATGGACACGCACGCCGCGACCCGGTCAAGAGCTGAATCCCGCGGGTACTAAACCCGCTCAGAAGCTAAAACACAAGTAGCTATTGCCTGTGTATTAGTACATAATTCCCAGATTATAGGGTTTCGACTTTGAATAGACGAGTTCCCAGATTCCATTTGTTTGACCAAAACCTGTTTGACAATTAGATGAGCTCTTGAATCACGTGAAGAGTGAGGAGCATGTATTTAATTTGAGACTTTAATCATGTAAACCATTTGAAATGGTCAAAAAACACATGGCGTTGGAGCAGCGTGGTTTCAAACTGGTGCTTATAATTTCAAATTAGTTGCTACAAATGTTAGGTCAAGATGAGTACGTCCAAAAAAATCTTTTCACTGAATAACTAAGGAACGATTCATATAGTATTGCTCATTTCTGAGTAAGTACAATGGGAAAGGGAGGACTGTCATCTTGTTGCAGAGTGTTCATAAAGCGACTGCGTTGAAATAAAATAAATCAAGATATGATAGCGACCTGATGCATCTGCAACGTCACCTCCTACCATGCACCGGCCATATCATAGAGGTGTTGCCAATCCTGATCAAGAGATGAGAGAAGATAAGTATGATCCATATCAAGCTCAGCAAGGATTGAAAACTAGAGCAATTACTGTCTGCGTAACGTTGACAAACTTTAGCTTTAAAGTCGGGGATTTTCAGACATAAAAGTCAGACAAAGGCAAAGCATATGAAGGAGATGAATGTTGGAAATAATTTTGGGAACAAGGAATGGTATGTTCCGAAAAAATTTCAAAGGTGCGACACATCAGAGAAGTATGACCTTAACAAACCGTGTAGCTGCCAGAATAATTCCATTTCCGTATTCTTTTTTTAGTACAAAAAAAATCAACAAACCGTGGCACGTTTACAACAAATACGTGGTGTGGAGCAAGTATACCAGTTGAATTCTACGGTCTGAACCCAATAAGCATGGGATCCAGAAAAAGATGCTAAAAAAGTAGGATAAATTCGCGATTCATTGCTTTGGAAAGAAAAGTATGAATCGGTTATGAACGTGGACAGTGACTTTCTTATATAGAGAGGAGAAACTTTAGAGGATGAATTACATAAAAAAAAGGAAAATATAAAAATAATTCCCAATATTCTTTCTCAAAATGGAGCATAGATGTCGATCATGTGCAGTTTGGAATAACACCTCTGGAATGACCCTCTAGCTAGGGTTTTGGTGAAATCATCTGTTCGTTCCCTAGAACTGACACGGAAAGTAGAGATCAAATCCTTCTGAATCATGTCTTGTGTATAGTGGCAATCTATCTCAATGTGTTTGGTCCTCTCATGGAAAGTTGGATTGTTGGCAATGAAAAGAGCAGCTTGTTTGTTCCATTGCAATTGCATGGGAAGGGATGCTTCAACAACTAAGTCTGTCAAAATGTGTCTGACTCACATCATATCAGTACTCTCCTCCGCCATAGTTCGGTACTCTGACTTAGCAGAGCTAGCAGTCACGATCTGCTTCTTACTTTTCCATGAGATCAAAGAACTCCCTATAAAAATCATAAAGCCAGAGGTAGATTTTCTATCTTTAGGGCATCATGCATAGTCAGCATCTACACATGATGTGTTGGCAAGGGATGTCCCTCTACTAAATAGCAATCATGTACCTAGAGAAGATTCTAGATACCTCAGGATCATGTAAATCGCATCCATCTGAGTCTATCATGGCTACACCATAAAGTGGCTAACTTTGCTCATTGCGAAGGAGATATATGGTCTGGTAATAGTCATGTAGAGGAACTTTCCAACAAGCTCCTTGTATCTCCTCTTGTCTACCTCCTCTATATCATCATCGTATAGCTTCACGCGAAGTAGTGGTAGGCATGCAGTCTAACATCCATGTCCCTGAAAAGAGATCTGTAACATACTTCCTTTGTGTCATCACAAGACCTTGTTGGTTCCTAGCAAACTCAAACCCAAGGAAATATCGTAATTCGTCAAGGTCCTTGGTGACAAATTGTTGTCCAACAAACTCCTTAGCCTTACTAATGCCATGTAAGTCATCTCCCCGGCCGTAACAATGATGTGCTCAACATAAACCAGAATGGCATAGATACAATCTATGTCCTCTGGACAAAAAGCGAATGACCTGCAGTCGATCTCGAGAAGCATTGCTGCTCTATCAAGTCCAAGAGCTCATGGAACCATGCTCCGAACTATGGTTAAAGACATAGATAGCCTTATGAAGTCTATATATCTTCTAACACCCCACCTCAACAGCGGACCTAGGTGGTTGTTGTACTTCCTTCTGCGTGTCACCATATAGAAAAACATTCTTCACATCCAGTTGAGACAGAGATTAGTCTCGAACTACAGCAACAAAAAGGAACATCCGAAGGGCAAAATAACGAGACACTAAAGAGAACGTGTACTAATAGTCCATCCCATATGTCTGGATAAACCCACGAGCTACAAGCCTAACATTCCAGCGATAATACTACCATCTGCTCGATGCTTCACTGAACATACCCATTTGCAACCAACCATGGATGCCCCTAATGGGGTAATAACCAAGCTCCATGTGCCACGAGAGTGGAGCGTTGCCATCTCCTCTTCCATACCAAAACGCCACTGATTGTCTTGTATATCCTTCTGATATGTGATACAAATCTCCTGAAATCATCTGAAAGGCACCCCAAAGAAACACGGGCAGCAAGAGGATATGCACCACACACAAAGAAGAGCAATGGATTGATCAAGATCCTCTGGACAACTATGTCATGTAAGTAGCCTCCTGAGGTGCTACTTGTGTAACTTGTAAAGTGGCATACGGTACATAGTCTACAAACAAACCACAAGTGCCATCAATAGAAACCAAGTGCTCGGAATTTACCTGAGGTGTGTTGGATGATGAGGAAGGTACATGAGAAGAAAGTACAGTCGGTGGCATGTGAATATAAAAATAAGGCAAAGTCTGAGCCAGAGGAGGAACCATGGGGGGAGGAGTTGTTAGAGGAGGAGGACCCATGGTCGGTTGCGAAGGAACCATAGGAGATAGCGGCGGTGGTGTAGGAGGAGGTGGTATATAAACCTCTGCACCAGACTCGGGCAAGATCATCTCGTCACTTGTAGGAGAAAAGTACATGGCGAACTCAAAGATTGTGATGTCAGTACTAACATAGTACTGTCAGACCAGATCAAAGTATCGGTATCCTTTTTGAGTTTGGAAGTAGTCCACAAAAAAATACTTAATAGCTCTGGGAGCGAGCTTGCCACAGCTAGGAGTCAGGTGATGAACAAACACCATGAAGCCAAAGTCACAAGGTGTTAGAGAGAAAAGGAGGTTATAGAGAAATACAATCAAAAAGGAACATTTTCTCCTAACACGGAGGACAGTATATAGCTAACCAGATAGTAGGCAGTGAGGACCGCATCACCCCAGAAAGAGTGGGGAGCATGACTCTGAATAAGAAGGATCATGGTCACATCAAGAAGATGATGGTGTTTGGTTCAACAACATTGTTTTGGTGAGAAGTGTACGCACAAGCAAGGTTTGAAAAAATGAAAGGTGAAACGAGGCGTTTTCCTCGAAATCAAGGCGAGGAGTAGCCTCGAAGCGGTCGAGGTGTAAGCCTCCATTTATAGAGAAAAATATGCATAAAACCATAATGATATATATGTCAATGTAATTATATGTTCTCTGGTGAAATAATAGAGAATAAGAACCCCAAAATAGAAAATAGAAGAACATCATATCCCTTATACACATTTTCATCCAATCAAAGAGGAATTCACTCTATAAATGTTGTGAAAGAATTAGATTATACATATATGTCTTTAAAATATTACTGTAATTAAAAGTATGATTAGATATGTCAAAGAAATTTATGTTATGTATCTAGCATATAATATATGACCGCACGAAAAATCGTGAATCCTATCCATTTCGAGCAAATCTTTGAAATATTATTGTAATTAAAAGTACGATTAAATATATGTCGAAGAAATGTACGTTATGTGTCTAACATATAATACATGATAGTATGAGGAACAATGAACCCTGTCCATTTCGTTTTGCTTGATATATAGCAAACCTCATTAAGTTTACGAGTATTGTTTGATTTGATATTATATGAATTCATTTATTAAGAGTGAAATAGTAAGAGTTTACCGAAATAGTTGCACACAATTAATTGTAAATATGAAGTTATGGGCACGAAAAAACATCATATTTACGCATTCATCTTGTATAATCATTATCCTAAACAAGCACATATTGATAAGATCCTCAAACTATAAAGTAACCATTAAAATCATAAAAAATACTTCACAAAATGCCTCGACCACTTGAGGCGCACGTCTCACAGGACTGGACCAAGGAGCACGTCTCGAGGCTAAATAGGACTGGCTCGCCTCGAGGCGTACGCCTCGATCGCCTCGAGGCTAGTTTTTTCATACCATGCGCAGATAATGTCAAAATATCTTAAGAACTCAGAAAGTTGGATGATACAAAACTCGAAGGTAGCATTAGAGCAAATATTTTTAATAGTGGCAGAAAAATATTCTTTTATTCCATGAATAAAAGATCGAATGCCAAATTCAGACTTGTTTTTCAAAAGAAAAACCCACGAAAATCTATAACAATCATCGACAGCTACAAGATAGAACATGTGCTCCTGATGGTCAGAGACACGAGAGGGACTCCAAATATCAAAATGAACCAACTCAAATAAAGTATCGCTACTACGACTCTGATGACCAGGAAAACTAAAGCAGTGATGCTTCCCAAGCTGGCAAGCCTCGCATTGAAATATAGACTGAGATGGAATCTAGGAGAGGACTCTACACAGCTTCTTCAAAGGAATGTGACCAAACCAAAGATGCCACATGTACAAAGATACTGACCCAGTGGGACTGGAAAAGACACTAGCATAAGAAGACTGAACCAGTCTGTAGACACAGCCACATCCAATCACCCAACCCGTGAGTATATCCTGAAACACAAGAGAAGAAGGGTCAAATATGATACTACATTACAAATCTTTGGTGATCTAACTAATAGATAATAAATTCATAGAAAAATCAAGTGCATAAAGCACATTTTGCAGACACGTAAATGATGTCAAACGAAACTCCCCATATCTCATGTAAGGAGAATGTGTCTCATCTGCAATGACAACAAATCTGCAGAATGTAGTGATCTTTAAGAAGTAAATTAAGTTCTATTTCCACAAAAAAGATGATGAGATGTGACAAAATCCATAATCTTCTAGGAAATGTCTCCCCTGTAACAGCTAGTAAGGGCATAAGATATACCATAGATACTAGCAAAGGTTGTGTCAGTGATGTCAGAAGGGTTCGAAGGAGTACAAGTAGATGTTGCAATAGGAGTCATAATTCCCCTCAGACAGGAGACAACATCTTCTAAAGTGAGCAGGACTTCCCCTGCCGCAAGTTGTGGTCATCACAGAGGAGGTCTAAGTAGTGGTTGTAGATGGTATCGTAAGCATGCTCAGTCTATTGTAGGCCTCCTCTATGGGGGGCATATACGCACCCATAAGAAGTTAGGTGAATCTGGTATCATACTATGAGTCAAGTATCGCTAGAAACATTCCAACCATAGTGGTGTTCATGTTTGTTTGTTGTAGCTCTGCGCAAGCGTTCAGAGGCATGAAGTTGTGAAACTTCTCAAAAATGACACTAAACCATGAGTAGGAAACATGAAGAGGACGACCATCCTGCTTGATTGTGAAAAATGTCATACTGAAGCTACGGGATCTTAATCTCATTCCTCGCTTGAGAGTAAGTGAATGCAAGGATGTCTCATACTGCCTTGGTAGTGGGCTGAGGATGTCATTAGCTATCTCTATGGTCAAAGTATCAGATAACCATACGTGCATATATGTGTCATCTTGCTTCCATGAAGCATTCGTTCATGTCTTGTCGACGAGCTCAGGCTATGTCAGAATGTGTACATTCTTATTGCATTGCATGATGGTTATAAACTGCATAGACCATAACTCATAGTTGGTCTCATCTGTCATTTTGAAGGCACAGAAGAAGGATAATATGTTTTATTCTTTGACATGATTGTTGAGAGTTTTATGTTCATGTATTTATTTATCACTCCTTATTTTATTTGTCCTCTTTATGTAATTTTTCCATGCTCAACTCTATATAAGAGAGTCATAGGGCACCATAGAATGTTAAGTTCCTCTTTTCTCCCAACAT
The DNA here is from genome assembly GCA_037367405.1 of Ottelia alismoides. NCBI lineage: Eukaryota > Viridiplantae > Streptophyta > Magnoliopsida > Alismatales > Hydrocharitaceae > Ottelia > Ottelia alismoides. The sequence goes on from JAZKJV010008767.1 coordinate 50,738, forward strand.
GGTACCAGAGTGACAGTCCTAGACCGGAGCATTGAAACTGTAGAGACTTATATATGTTACGTTTTATTGTTCCGTAATTTCTGTTTATATTTTGTAAGACTCTGTAATTTACCCAAGGGTTTTCTCCCTATATAAGAGACCCGAGGGCTCTATGGAATAACACATCAGAGTTTCGATTACTCTAACATGGTATCAGAGCCAAAACCCTAACCCTAGGGTTTGCTCTCCACCCGCCCCCCCCCCTTCTCTTTCAACCGCCGCCGCCGCCAGGCCTTCAGGGCTCCGCCGCAGGGCTCCCAGCCCTCAGCCCACCGCCGCCAGGCCTTCAGCCCTCCGCCGCAGGGCTCCCAGCCCTCCTGCGGCGCCGCCAGCCCTTCCCCGGCACCACCTGCTCTCTGTTGGGCCCCTCCCAGCCGCCCGTAGGTGCAGCCAGCCCACCGCCGGGCACCCCCCAGCCGTCAAAAGGTGCCCAGCCCAGCCGCCGTGTATCCCTAGTTGCTGCATATCTCTTCCGCCAGGCGTCCACAGCCTCTATTCGTCCCCGGGGCGGCGCACCTTCGGTCGGTTCCGGATAGATGATGGATTCAAGTGCATAACGTCTACATATGCACTTGAATCCTCATATGTCGTGGTACACACCTGTTACTTGGTCTATTATTCCTAGTTGTTCTTCTCCAACAGTATGTCAGATCAAAAGGTCGATATGCCCGCCATCGGTGCCTTCAAAGGTTCGGCACCTATCGTCAAAATGGACGGGACGAATTACGAACTGTGGGCTATGCAGTTCCTCAGTCTCATGAAGTCATGTGGTAAGAAGCATATTCTTACCGAAGATGAACCGCCGGAGAAGACAGGAATATATGCCTCATGGGAGGCCGATGACGCGTACGTAAAAGTCTGGTTGTCAGGTACGCTCACAACGGAGATAGCAAATGATGTCCTTCATCAACCCACCGCCAAGGCGATGTGGGATATTTTGGCCACAACGTACTCTCAGGTACGCAACGAGACGAAGATGCTACAGTTGCAGCATGATATCTTTACCACGAAGCAAAATGGGAGGCCTCTTCATTCCCTGTACACGTCTCTTCGTGGAATGTTCGAGAAGCTCTATAGCACCATTCCGCTCACAGCCACGCCGGAACAGCAGAAGACGTTCTGCAACGCCACTATGGTTGGCGTATTACTTGCTGCCCTTGACCCTGAGTACGAGGCAGCACGCTATCAGATCCTTGCAGATGCCACCATCCCACCGATGGAAGAAGTATACAGGAGGCTCAGTCGTGTACCTGTTCCATCGAATACAGCGATTGCACCTCCCTCGGCAATGGCAGTTTCCAGGGGACGAGGTGGTTCGTCCTCATTTCGTGCCAGAGGAAGTGGTGGATGTGGCCGCGGAGGTCGCATACGCTCTACGTGCTCATTCTGTCGTCGTACTGGTCATTCGGAGGATACATGCTATTCCAAGCATGGCTTCCCTCCTTCTGCACGTGTCGCTGATCATATTCAGGGTCCACCGGCATCTACTCCAGATCACAGGTTCGAGGAGCTTGTGGCACGACTTCGTGATATCATGCCACAGTCATCGTCAGAGGGTGCTGAAGCTTCTGATGTTGCGGCCTCGACGTCAGCTAGTACATCTGCTTCAGCCAGTGCCTCAGGTAGTCCTTCAGTCTCATTTCATAATCATGATCTCACAGGATGGATTGTCGATTCTGGAGCTACCCATCATCTCTGCCGTGAGAAAGATATTCTGCAGTCCTACAGAGTTATTCAGCCTGGTCGCTCTGTACTCATTGCTGATGGCACTCATTCCCCTATCATCGGTCAGGGGGAGACGGTTTTACTACCCTCTATGCACTTACAGAATGTTCTACATGCACCAGAATTCTCTATGAACCTCTTATCCATTAGTCAGATTACACGTGATTTGCACTGTCGTGCTATTTTTGACCCATCGTCTGTTATTTTTCAGGACATACTAACGGGCAGGGTGATTGGTTGTGGCTCTGAGCACAATGGCCTCTATCGTCTCGTCCGAAACTCTTACGCCGGTGTCTCACTGCATTCCCAGGGCTCTGTATCTCCGTATACCTGGCATCTTCGGTTTGGTCACCTGCCGCTACAGAAAATGTGTCACCTCCTGCCTCAGATCTCTCCGAGTTCGTCTTTTCATTGTGAAGCATGTCAGTTAGGGAAGCACCATCGGTCTAGCTTCCCCAGTCGTCAGAGTCGGAGCAGTCGCTCCCCATTTGAGTTATTTCACATAGATATTTGGGGTCCAAGTCGTGTCCCAGATTATCAGGGGCACAGGTTCTATTTAGTTGTGGTTGATGATTTTTCTAGAGTGTCCTGGACTTTCCTTCTTAAAAATAAATCTGAAGCAGGAAGTGTTATTCAAAATCTCATCAATGAAGTTCAAAATGTTTTTTCATCTACTGTTAAGTATGTGTGTACTGACAATGCATTGGAGTTCTGCACTCGTTCACTTGCTCGCTTCCTTTCTTCTAAAGGCATTATCCACCAAACCACATGTGCTTACACATCTCAACAAAATGGGGTTGCAGAACGGAAGCATCGACATTTCCTTGATATTGCTCGCACATTACTTATTCAGAGTTGTGCTCCATTATCCTTTTGGGGGGATGCTATACTTACAGCATGCTATCTGGTCAACCGCATGCCTACAACTGTTCTTGGGGAAAAGTCTCCAATCTCTGTTCTTTTTCCCGACAAAGATTTGTTTATACTTACACCTCGGGTTTTTGGCACTGTTGCATTTGTCCACCGCTTATCTCCAGGGCTTGATAAGCTATCTCCTAGGGCTATCAAGTGTATTTTTGTGGGCTACTCCAGGACACAGAAAGGATACCATTGCTACGACCCTGTTCATGACAAGTACTATGTGAGTGCAGATGTTACATTTTTCGAACCTGTCATGTACTTCTCCCCTGCAGGTGACAGATTGGTCTCCTCCACATCCACAGATTCCAATGTCTACGTGCCTCCACCTTCAAGCCTGGGTCAATCTCTACTCCACCACCACATCCACCACCACCACCACCACCACCACCCCCGCCACCACCTCCAGTTGTACCTTTTACTAAGTTCTATACAAGGCGGCCAGGCCCTGCTCAAGCTACATGTCAACCATCCAACACGCCTCAGGTATGTTCTGATGTTAACACTAATGATGGGTTAGACAATGCACCTGTGCAGGAGCCTTTACTACAGGAGGAGGATCAACCGCTCAACACTGTGATGGATGATTTGGATCGGCCTATTGCTCACAGGAAGCAGCGAAGACAGTGTGCTTCATATCCTCTTGCCTCTCAAGTCCCATTTCATCGTCTCAATGGGGATTTCCAGAAGTTTGCAGCTGTTGTCTCGTCAGTTGAGATTCCACGGACATATCAGGATGCCATGAAGATTGATTGCTGGCGTCTAGCCATGGAAGAGGAGATGCGTGCCTTGCAATCTAGAGGGACTTGGTCTCTTGTCCCCATTCCTCCAGGTGCCTCCGTGGTGAGTTGCAAGTGGGTGTTTACGGTGAAATATCATGCAGATGGACGTCTCGACAGATACAAGGCCAGACTTGTAGCACGGGGATTTACCCAGACGTATGGGGTAGATTATTTGGATACTTTTTCACCAGTGGCGAGACACTCCACTCTTCGCATCCTCCTATCTGTTGCTGTGGTACGTAACTGGACCATTTTCCAGCTTGATGTCAAGAATGCTTTCTTGTATGGTGACCTACAGGAGGAAGTCTACATGCAGCAGCCACCAGGGTTTGCTGCTGAGGGGGAGACTCAGATGGTGTGCAGACTTCATAAGGCTATCTATGGCCTCAAACAGAGTCCCCGAGCATGGTTCCAGAAGCTTTCCCAGCTAATTGAACGACAGGGGTTCAGGAGATCAAATGCGGACCATTCACTGTTCGTCCAGAAGACCCCTAGAGGTACAGTTGTTGTTATGATATATGTTGATGACATCTTGGTTACAGGAGATGATGCTCAGGGGATTGAGATAACCAAGTCCCTGTTGGGAAGCCAGTTCATTACGAAGGATCTAGGCACGATACGATATTTTCTGGGGATAGAGTTTGCAAGAAATGCACAAGGAATGGTGATGACTCAAAGAAAATATGTCACAGACTTGCTAGTTGAAACAGGAATGACTGGATGCAGACCTTCAAGTACACCTATGGACCCAAGCATGAAGTTGTACGACGATGATACCGAGGAGGTGGACAAAAGAAGGTACAGAGAGATGGTGGGTAAGCTCTTATACATTACTATAACTCGACCGGATATTGCCTTTGCAGTAAACCGGGTGAGTCAATTTATGGAGCAGCCGAGGCAAGTTCATATGGATGCCTTGTATATGATATTGAGATATCTGAAGTCTTCTCCAGGCACAGGGTTGCTATTCAAGAAAGATACAGATCTGTCTATTTCAGCTTGTGCAGATGCAGATTATGCAGGATGTCCAAGGGATCGTAAATCTACTTCTGGATTTGCTATCTTCATAGGAAGCTCTTTAGTTTCTTGGAAAAGCAAGAAACAGACTGTTGTGGCGAGATCCAGTGCTGAATCCGAATACAGAGCCATGGCACAAGCAAGCACAGAAATGATGTGGGTTAAAGCAGTCTTAGAAGATTTGAATGTAGATGTCCCCTTGCCTATGAATCTTCAATGTGACAATCAGGCAGCATTGTTTATTGCCAACAATCCAGCTTTTCATGAGAGAACAAAGCACATCGAGGTGGATTGTCATTATACTAGGGACATGATTCAGAAGGGTTTCATTTCCACTTCTCATGTCAGTTCAGAGGACCAGACTGCTGACATATTCACCAAGCCATTGCTCAGAGGACCTTTCCAGAGATGTTCTTCCAAGCTGAGCATGATAGATATCTATGCTCCATCTTGAGGGGGAGTGTAGAGACTTATATATGTTACGTTTTATTGTTCCGTAATTTCTATTTATATTTTGTAAGACTCTGTAATTTACCCAAGGGTTTTCTCCCTATATAAGAGACCCGAGGGCTCTATGGAATAACACATCAGAGTTTCGATTACTCTAACAGAAACCCTAACCCTACACCACCCATCGTCGCCTCTCTCTTCTCTATCTAGTTGCCGCCGGCCCTCTCTCCGCCATCTCGACGATGGCATAGCCCCTCTTTCCACCATCTCGGCACCGATGCCTACCCCTCTCTGATGCAGCGTGACCCCAAATTATAGGGCCACATTTAATTAATTAAATAATAATCAATTTTATTACGTTTTTAGCAGTCGTATTGGTCTAATTAAATAATTGAGATCGTCTGTGATCTCAACGTTTATTTCGTATGAAGGTTAAATGTAATTCAGGTCAATTAAATAATTTAGAGTCCAATTAAGGTAGTTAGAGGTCAATTAGGATTAAATTAGTTGTTAATTTGATTTATTTACTATTTTTGTAAACCCTCTCTCCTATATAAAGAGAGGGTAGCCCATTGTTTTAGTCAGTCAATTATGAATTAGAAATTGAGATTGTTATCTCTATCCCCTCTCCCTCTCTCCCTCCACGCGATCTCCGCGGTTCTCCTCCTTCAACCCCTCGCATTCCCGGCGAGTTCTCTTCTCCAAACCCCTCGTTCCGATGAGTTTCTCTCTCTCGACCCCTCCAGTTTCTACTTCTCAACCCCTCTATTTTCTCTTCCACCGAAAATCCACCAACAAAAAAATTATTTTTCGCCATCGTCGAAAATCATTTTGCATCAATTGGTATCAGAGCATGGATATCGAATCGTTCTCACGATTCGACGGTCCTGTCGCATATTGGAGAATGAAGCTCGATCAAGCCACCCTATCACGAGGGTCATATGCGCATTCGCGTCAACAAAAATACAAGAAGCGCCTCCGGAAAAGTATGAAGGTTCAACAATGGATCGACTCATGGTATGATGTTGATTTTTTTATGGTACAAGTTGACGACGAACAAAATAATGTCGTCGACCATGATCGGTGCGCTGCTCAGATCTTGGTGGATGGAAAAAACGTCAACAACGATGATGTACTCGCTGTCCACGAAGAATCCACTGCTGTCCAGAACGTTTTGGAAGGAAAAATCGAAAAAAGGGGCGAAACGCTTGCTGTTCAGAATATTTCATATCAGTCCCCATTATCAACGGCAGCCCCCATGACAGTCCTCGCCCCTCCAGCGGGTCCCCAGGCCGCCCAGGTACTTCCCCACACCCCAGCCCCGTGCGCCCTCCGCCCCTCAGGCCCCGCCGCCATCACCCCAACCCCGCACCCCCATCTCCATCGCCTCCTGCGCCCCACTTCCCCACGCCCGCACCCGCACCCCCATCGCCTACTCCCCCCCCTTCCTCCCGCAGATCTCCCCAGCCCTCCCCTCCTCCTCCTCCGACACTTCCTCACGCCCCCACCCCTGAACCCCCTCCCCCGTGCTTATCGCCCCGACCCCCCCGCGCGGTCCCAGCGCCTCCCCTCCCCCGCTATCCTCCCCAGAAACCCCACCCTCCGCCCACCACCGCGCGGCCCTTCCCTCGCGACCGCTGGCGACCGCAGAAGCACCGCTGGCGACCGCCGCCTCTCCGCCGAGCCGCACCGACCCCACCAGCAGAACCACCGCCCCACATCGTGCCCTCGAGGAGCCACCGCGCCGCCCTTGCGTGTCCACCGGTCCCCCGCGATTATAACGCCGCACGGGCCCCGTGCCCTAACAGATCGTCCGAAATTACGGGGGCTCAAATCCCTGGAAGAAAGGGATTGGAATTCAAGTGGGAAAAATTGCAAAAAAAATTTTCCCAAATCCTCTATTTACAGAAAGGTCCAGAACATTATGGATAGAGAGAAAAACAAAGGGGTACGAAAATTGCACCCATACCCCTGGTGGCGAAAATTTTTAAAGAGAAGGGTTGAAAACCAGAATTATGGGGATCCTCCTTATCCAAATAGGACTAGGGCATGGGATTTTCCCTATATAAGGACCCCATGGCTCCATTTTTTAGATACATCTCCTCTTCTCCTCTCCTTGTGCCATTGCTTCATCTTGATTATGGATCCTTCAAGAATCATATTCTCCATGCCACATCTATTTTTCGAGTATTACGGGGAGAAGACGACGATCGAGACGACACCACCGTGCGCACCGCATATGTTTTTCAACCACGGCAGCCGCGCCTACCCCGCCCGCACATGGATTCCATCATTCGCGCCCCACATGTTCTTCCAGAAGACAATTGAAGCCGCCGAATCATCCTCCAAGCTTGCAGTTCACGCAATTCATCAGGAGCCGAATTTTTAAAGCGGTGGAGAGTTGATGCAGCGTGACCCCAAATTATAGGGCCACATTTAATTAATTAAATAATAATCAATTTTATTTACGTTTTTAGCAGTCGTATTGGTCTAATTAAATAATTGAGATCGTCTGTGATCTCAACATTTATTTCGTAGATTTTAATTGTAATTCGGGTCAATTAAATAATTTAGAGTCCAATTAAGGTAGTTAGAGGTCAATTAGGATTAAATTAGTTGTTAATTTGATTTATTTACTATTTTTGTAAACCCTCTCTCCTATATAAAGAGAGGGTAGCCCATTGTTTTAGTCAGTCAATTATGAATTAGAAATTGAGATTGTTATCTCTATCCCCTCTCCCTCTCTCTCTCCCTCCACGCGATCTTCGCGGTTCTCCTTCTTCAACCCCTCGCATTCCCGGCGAGTTCTCTTCTCCAAACCCCTCGTTCCGATGAGTTTTTCTCTCTCTCGACCCCTCCAGTTTCTTTTTCTCAACCCCTCTATTTTCTCTTCCACCGAAAATCCACCAACAAAAAAATTATTTTTCGCCATCGTCGAAAATCATTTTGCATCACTCTCCCTCCAATGTACTGCCGATCAACAAAAGGAGGGATTGTTGCTTGTGTGGCTGCTTAAGGGCCTCGAGGTAGTCTGATTCGTCGATTTGTGTGGGGTTTTAGCACCCTACACAGTCTGATTTTGCTCGAAAACAGTGAAAGACTACTGCGGTCACCTCTCATGCATGTGTAGAAAGAAAATGGTAAGGAAATGGTTGTGAATTGAGTCTACACCCATAACCATCTCCCAAATATAAGTGATCACATTTTTGTTCATGTATTTATCACTCCTAATTTTGTTTGTCCTCTATGTAATTTTTTTCCATGGCCTCTCAACTCTATATGAGAGAGCCATAGGGCATCATAGAATGTTAAGCTCCTCTCAGGAAAGACGTGACTGGGGCTATAGACAGATCTGAAGGTATTTATACAGTCATACAGGGAATCGATTGCATGTGCAGACTCATCCCACAATCGTTCCCATCAACTTCGGTTGTGCTCTGGGGCAGATGGGGTGACTTATAGGTATGAAATCACCCCCAACAACTTCAAATTCAGATCGTTTAAAGACCTAGGGTACATGAAAAATGCAAAGGAGGGTGTCATGGTTAAGCAATGGACAGTCTACGACCACCGACGACAAGTATGGCTAGATGGCAAGAAGGCCTGGAAAGACCCCCTACGACTACAGCAGAATCGTTGGATACACCCTAAGGGGTCCACGCAATGACCCGACCGCGCACGGACCAACAATAGTAGCCGAGAAAGGCTCCTAGCGGCAGCAGTAGGGAGACGGAGGGATCGGATGGTGGAGGAAGAGTGGAAGAGTCTCAGGGCTCCGCTCAAGGATCGTAGCTCTGATCGCATGTGGAGAGAAAAATATGAATTAATTATGAAAAGGAGCCCGATGTGAATTACATAATAGAGACAAATGAAATAGAAAAATACGTAAGAATTAGGGAAAATATAAAGATAACTCTCAACAATTACATATAGCACAAAAGAAGCATAACGATTATCATAGGACGATGGATGTGTAATTAATATGTTGCGAAGGAAAATTTCATATTTGTACAGGACTGTATGCCTTTTTATATAGAGAATACAAAAGGAAAAATCACATGAACGATTACTTTTATATGAAACAAGTGATATGACAGTAGTGAGAAAAGTAAACCACATGTCCACAATTGTTAATGACAGAATGGTTCGTTGATTAAGAATCTGTCAGTGTGAACCTATAACAAAGACCATAGCTAATCATAGACACATCGGGAAAGATGAGAGCTAAAATAAATTGTTATATATGGCGGACTAAGCAAAATAGATCGGCAGAAATCCTCACCAGGTGCGTGTTAAAATATGGCAAGTAAATGCATTGAAGAATTAATCACTGTAAATAACTAAATATCCGTAATGATTATCTAAGATAATGAAGTGATAATTTACAAACCTTTAGTAGGTAACATTTTCCACAAAATTGCATAAATGTCTTTGAATATTTCTACTTAAGAAGAACAAAATATGGAAAAGGAAGTGAAGACGATGATGATAATAATAGAAATGATAATAAGTAAATACTTATCTTTTTTAAGGAACAATTGGCAAGATAAAGAAACAGGAATTTGAGATGTACCTTCTGATAACCAACCCCAGCTTCCAGGCCCAACAGAAAGCATTGAAGTGAGCAATGCAGAAGCTGTAGCACTGTGTAAAGGCAACAAAGACTGCACACACCCTAACTCCGCATGAGACCTGTTTAAGTTTAACAGAGATATCCATTATATAATTTCCGAATTGTATTCCTCGAAGGAAACAAATCAAGAAATTGCCAGCTGCAGCTAACACAAATACATCCTTTTTTTAAAGAGCATCCAAGAGTCAAACAAAGAGCATGCATGCGCCACTACAGTCTCGACATATTACCTCTCCCAGTCTCCCTCTTAGATTGAAGCATTCGTGGCACGTCAAACAGCCCAGCACATGGCAATGGGTCTAATCCCCTCAACCCTAGACCCCGAAACTCTTTCATAATTGCTCATGGCTTGAAGCATCCAATCAACCCAGCCCCATGCTTCGTCAAGCCTCTAAGATGCCACTGATCTTAAAAAAAGACTGCCAATATCCTCTACTTCCCTCACTGATGCAGTTCAAAATATTTATTTTTGTTGCAATTTAGTTGTATCTTTTATTTTTTGTAAAATAAATAAAAGTCACAACCTTTGGATATGCATTTTGGATTTGAATGTGTCTTTTAGGTGAAAGGTTTCATCTTTTAATGAGTTAAATCCCTATATAAAGCAACCTACTCATTTGTAATAGGGAGATGAAATGACGTAATAGTTGATTAGATATTAGCTTTATCCTCCTCTCCCCCATGAATATTTTTTCTTCTCGTTATCCCAATCCAGTTCTCCTCTCTTATCTTCCCCATTCCCACACAGCTTGGCGTGCTCCTCCCTACCCCTTACCCCCAATTTCTTTTCTTCTCACCTCTTAACAATTTTTCCCTAAATTTCAACCTCATCGCCCACCTAAACAGGACAGGAAACTCCAAGTTCTAATCAAACCACGCTTTGAAAGCCCACATCACCAGCCTCTTTCTACGAAGAAGCCACATAAAGATCTTTGCTTTCAGAGGTATTCACATCTTCCAATGTAACCTGCAATCTCTAACAAAGTCTGCATCTGACGTTCATGCTTTGGGTCATCAATACCTTCTTTTTTGAGAAACTGATGGGTGAGCATCCGGAAGAGGAACTTAATCCCGCCTCTACTCGACTCCCTCCAATCACAACGAATAGAGTCCCAGAATGAATCTACGCACTCCCATCATGTTCCAAGTAATTTAACCCACCTCCCAGGCCATCTTTACAGCGAACTTTTCAAACAAAACCCAGTGGACAGAACCCTACCCAGGCATTCTTCTGATGCCAGCTCCTCCAACATTTGACTGCACTTTAAGCTACACTCATCCAAAAGATTTGACCTAAATAGTGGCAGCCATGTTCCACCTTCCAAACCCGAGGGAGATCAACAACCTGCAACCAGTATCTCTATGTTTGTTGATAGCGTCCTTGGGAAGCCTGTCTTTCAAGGTCCATATCTCATTCCAATCATCCACTAAATGACCGTCCATCCTCCAACATCGGGTGAAGGTGAGGACAGCCTCACGTCCCTCCAGAGGTTCAATGGTGTTCTCACCACTCCACTCTTCATATCCAACCCAGCATTAAGCTTGTAGATGTTTTGAATCATCCCAACTTAGAGTCATCCTTTTACCCCCTCAAATTATCACTACCCATTTGCCTACAAGGCCTTGTTTATATCCATGCTCTTGAATATCAACGTTGGTGTCATTTCATCACGCTTAGAAAAGAACTTTAGCGAATATATGGCTAACGCTTCATTGATATTGCTATAAATCGTGCAAATAACTATAAAATTGATTTTCCCCAAAATTAAGGTTTCAAAGGTTCTTCGATCAATAAATATGATACAATAAAATACACGTTTTTTTGCTATAGTAGATGTGTAATTAGGAGGTTTAAATTATACCACAGCCTATACGGCCTGATGAAATATATGTCTTAAAAGTGTGATGTGAAATTGTTTAGATAGAAGAACATAGTGTTACATTCAATTGCAAACATATATATATGACCAGTTATGTGTCAAGGGAGGGAAAGTTGATGCAACGATAAATACATGCACTCCGGAGACTGTGGATTGATGTATGCTTGTTAAATTAGCTCAATGCAATTGTATTTAGTTTATGCTCACAATCTCTTCTATTAATATATGCTTAGGATCAATATTGCAAGATCTGTTTACATAGTAGGAGGGACTATATAAGCTTTAAGATCACTGTAAATAGTCATCTGTAATCTAACGATATATGGGAATGAACTTTCGTACAGGAGCAACAGGAATCATCAAAGAAACAGCATAAAAATCTCTTTTAGTATAATACATAAAGATTTTTTTAGTCAAATAATACATAAAGATGAAAAGAGATTAAGAGTAATATTGACAAATTTGAGCAAAATCCCGAAAAGTTACTAAGAATTTTTCATATTTCATTGAAATGGAGCGAAATTAGCAAAATAATGGCAGCATGCCATTGATATCTGAGAAGAAGATAAAAAGGTAGCTTTTGATATCGGCAACTCGACGATACCCCACTATACCAGTGATATTGCCAATTATCAACAATATTTACGATCATGTTTGCATCTTGTAGTCGAGGAACACCCAACATAAGTTTTCTGCATGCCTCAAAATTGAGACCAAGCCACCAAGGCACCAACACCATTCTATTACTTTCTTGCCCATAAGTAATCTAGAAAAATCTCATCATCACCCTTCCAGTTGATATTAAATCTTCTGATGGAACTGGAACAAGGAAAGGAAGAAAATCAGAGTTATGAACTAACACTGATTTGAGCAAGACAAATCGCTCACCTCCTCAAGAAGCATCTATTTTTTCAACCTACCAACTTGCATTCAATCTTCTTCACCAGGGGAATCCGGTCATCAACATGGAGTCCACCAACAAAAGGAGCACCGAACACCCAAGGACTGTACAGGAAGCATGCTTCTAGATCTCCCCACATTGCATTGCCTCCTCCTCAGATAAGTCAAATTGTATAAAGGACAACTTTGCCCCGTTTAAGCACAAACCAGAAATCCATTGAAGATCTCGACAGGTGTCAAGACCGCCCCAACTTACGAATATCTCCAAGAATGATAGCGTCCTCATCATAGGGATAGACCACCCACCAGCAGTAAACCTCTTGAAAAAGCTACTTTGAACCATCAAACCAGCAGTGATAGACAAAGCATTTGCTGCAATCACAAAAAGTAAGGGCACAAATGGATAGACTGATTACATCAGAGGATCCTTGGGAGGAACACCGTCTACATGAACCTCCGTGGGCCGATGAGAAGTCTCGCTCTGCTGCTGCACCTCCAAAACTGCACCGATTCGAGAGCACCATCTCTACCGATACCCATCATAGGAGAAACAGGTGATGGCATTATGGCAACCATCAGCAAAGTGCCCGACCTCTCCACACTTAAAGCGAGAACCCTCTAAGCCATGGTCAGTTGGCTCCAGCTCTTGCCACCGGCACCCAGCAGAGCCTCGAAGACCCAGCCCTGCTCCCCGAAGTCAGCATCGCCTGCAAGAATGAAAACCTCGTGTTCCGCCCTTCGCCGGAGAAGGAAAGTCTCGAGCCCTGCCCCTCACCGAGGAAGAACCACCGGACATCCACAACCCACGTCGACCACTCTCACCCTCACCATCCTCTGTTCGTAAAACACTAGGGTGATGAAACTCCACACCGTCCCTCTATTTTGTATTACTTTATTATAATGTAAGGGTGTATTGTGACTGGGTATAGATATTTTATTGTTTTAGTTGATGATGTGAGTAGAGCTTCTTGGGTGACTTAATATTTAAAAAAAGAATTGCCAAAGATCATCTTATTGTCAAATATTTTTCTCTTATCAAAATTTCTTTCTCTATTTGCATAAAAACTTAGATGTGATAATGAACTTGATTTCATGCAGAATGGCCTTATCTGATTCTTTACTACACGAGGAATCTTACATGAGACTTCATGTCCATATATCTCACAGCAAATTGTGATTGTGAAAAGGAAGATTAGATATCTTCTTATGTGGTTCACATATTTCCCACTTAAATCAAGATTCCTAAAAACTTCCGGAGGTGCTGTTCTTACTGCTACATACGTGATCAATTGGGATCCTTCTTCATGCTTAAAGGTTGTTACTCCCTTCTCCTTACTTCATCCAAGTGCAGTATCTTTTCTGTTATCTTTATGTGAATTTGGTTGAACTACCTTTATTCACAATTTCCATAGCATAATAAGTTTTCTCCTCGTGCAATCAATGTTCCTTCTTGGGTTATTTCAAAACTAGGAAGGGCATCGATGTTATGACCTAATTAGTCGTGTTTTTTCAGATGCCGCGTTCATCAAGCAAACACATTTCTTTATTGAGCATGTTGGTGAAATCCTTTTAGAGATCCCCATTCGACTCCAAGTTCATAAAGGTAGGCACCAAAAGATGTTTGAGTCAGTCTTTTACCTGTTAGTCATGTTTTGTAAGTTGTTGATCCGTCCACGACTGGCACCTCTCTACTGCAAACTCGAATGATCCTCCTACTTTATCTAAAGTGATTGAGCAGCATATTATTGCCTTAAGAAAAGGAGACGGAAGATGAACTTTACATCTGGTCCCTCCTCATATTGTTAGTAATAGTTTGTCTATTGAAGATAGGTATTTTATTTATACTTTGATAGTTGCATCAGTTCTAAAAAATTGTCATTTAGCATCATACAACATAAGTGTAAGCAAGCCATGGATGATGAGATGGTGCTCTTGTCTTAAGAGAGGATGGGATTTAGTCTCTCGCCACGCAAGCGTTAATCACGATGCATGTTATTGAGTTTTCACAACTAAGCACAGAACAGATGATCTCTTGCTCAATGGAGGCCAGGTTATCGACTAAAAGGTTTATCCGACCTATGGGGTTGATTATTTTGTAACTTTCTCTCCAGAGACCTGAATGGGCTTTATTCATACCATATTATATGTGGATGCCAACAAGTTTCGTTAATCTACCAACTTGAAGTCAAGAATGCTTTTCTTTATAGAAACCTTATGTGGAAGTCTATATGTATCAACAATCAAATCAAGGAGGAGTATATTCGTGGATGTTTAGAGTATGCATCATATGTATAGATGGGTAATTGAATCTTTACAGAGTCCAATTCCCAAATCCACAGGTTTCGTCTCATGTCTACTGTGAGTGGGACTCGGTCTTATTAATGGGGCTATATAAGAAGCCACACACCACATGTAACAGATGAGAGAGAGAGATCAATAAACATCATCCCTTTAGAGGTGCTTCTCTAGTGGTTTCATCCCGCTCCTTATGGAGTATGGTTTCTATGTAAAATCGTGATGTTCTTCCATGTTTATATTTCTTTATCTCTGAATATGCTTTTGCATTCATCGTTTTCTGCTGGTATCAGAGCGGATTCCGATTCCGATTATTTGTTCTTGAAGATTATTCTTATGTTCTTAAAGATTATTCTTAAAGATTATTATATGTTCATGTTTGTGATCCGTCTGAGTTTCAATAATATTTTAGGGTTTTGAAACCCTATACTGCAAAGATTCAACAAGCATCAAGCATCTTGCTCAAGTTTTGTACGGATCATCATCGAAGTTCTGATAAGCTCGAAGGTCTTGTGCGCATATGCACCAATTCTAAAGATCTAAAAATCATCGAGTTCGAGAAATTCTAGGGTTCCTGAGGGAGCCCCAATTCTCATGACAGCAAGCATCGAGCCGCACAACAGGCATCGCCTCTGTGTCTCACAATCAGGCACATGTTCTTCGACTTCCATGCTGCAGCACCTAATCGCAATCTTTTATCGTGCTGGCGAGAGCTGCCACCGCCTTCCTATCTTCGTGTGAGATTCCCATGGAGCAAGTCCTCATGCGCAAGTGATGGTGCAAACTTTCAAAGAAGAGCCCCAACTGGGTGAGATGGGTTCTCAAGAACCCTATTTCTTATGTGAAAGAAGCCCTTGATTTTTAAAAAAAACACAACCCATGCATCCCCAACTTCGTGTGGGCACCGATCGCCTTCCTCCCGCAGCTGCACCCATCTCCAGTTAACCCCATCGAGGGTCTTAATACAAGAGACCCAGATCTCCTCTAGACTCAAGGAGGTGGCGTCGCCACCAATTTCAAACCCAATTGCTCCCATATGGTAGCAGCGAGGACCGCTAGGTGACTCCCCATCGCGTGAAGCCATCACATGCACCCCGGTCCAATTCTCATTCTCGTTGCAACCCTCTTCTCCAGGGTCGCCCCAGTGCAAGAGGAATCTCCAGGAGACGCATCTTTCCTCTCGTGGCGACGCCTTCCATGAGATGGGTTCCCATATATGGAAATACTATTCGTTGAGAACAATGAGAAGAACGGGGCTTGATGGCTCTTTAATTGAAGGGGGAATTGGGGCTGCTCTGCAATAAAAACGGGGGAGGTGAGGTCAATTTTTTGGGGCCCCAAACAATGGGCTAGTTTGCTGCTATAAATTTTTAAAAAAAGGAACTTCTTTTGGGCCTTATTTGGGCTGTAAGTTTTTGAAGAAAAAAAGAGAAAGAAGCCCAATTCAGGAAAAAAAAGGGAGCTGAGAAGTATTAGGCGTCGGGTCGTGAGTTTTAAAAATAAAGATATCATACAAAAACGTACGAAAAAAAGAAAGAAAATGCCAAAAAAGAATTGGCTTATTGATTTTATTTTTCCCATCTTTTTGTCTTCTCCCAACTTGGCCGACGTCATCTATTCCGACCAGTATGGGAGAAAGGGGGTATTCTGTAGAGTTCTATAGCTCAGATTCAGATTCTCATGTTCAGACTCCAGTCTAGATTTAAGACTCCACCAGTTCGATTGCATATATGCGATCATTATGTGAGAGGCCCCCATCTTGATTTGGACTCAAGGTTTTCATGTAGATCCATAGGGACTCCAAAGTAAAAATCGCATTCTCTGATCCAGTGTAGTGTGGACTTATGATTTTCATGTGGATTCATAGGGACTCCAGAGTATAGATCTCATTCTCTGAGCTAGTATGGGAGAGGCCCAGTTCTCCGACGAGGACTCTTTTTCAGACTCTGTACTCCAACGTCCATGAACTCCGATGAGGATTTTTCCATGGCTTTCTCCAGTTTGGCCCTTCAAAGAGATGAACAGTTGTGGGCCAGAGTTCTCCATGCGGAGACTCGTTCCAGTTTTAGTAATTCTGACAGATGCAGTACATAGCACACATTCTCCGATAAGGAGATCCAGTTCAATTCACACTCCAGTCCTTCAATTCCTCCTCACCAGCACAGCATAAGAAGCAACGTCCTTAGCATGCAGCTAGTAGAGTGTTCGTTGAGTTGATATTGTTTGTAGTGTCTTGTTGTATTGTGAACGAGCGATTTCTTTTTATTTGTCCAAGCTGAGCATTGCATGCTCCAGCTTGTAGGGTTAGAGTACGCGTTATATGTAGAGATCGGTAATTGGATTCGTATAAGGTCCAATTACCGCATCCATAGGTTTAGTCCCACATCTATTGTCAGGGGAACTCGGTCTTACTAGTTGGGCTATATAAGAAGCCCCACACCACCTGTAACAGATGAGAGATAGAGAGATCAATGGAAACGTCAGTCTTTTGAAGCGGTTCTCCCGTGGTTTCATCCCGCTCCTTAGGGAGTAGTGTTCCACATAAAATCCTGTTGTTGTTTTATGTTTATTTTCTTTATGTTTGATACGCTTCCGCATTCATCATTTTCTACAGTAGACTATGAAAGGTCATTCACAGTCTAAAGTATAAGAGATTAATAGGGTTATTACTGATTAGTGCACTTATTTTTCGAAGGACTTCTTCAAATCAGGCTTGCCAAACAACTAAGACGTACTATAATTGTTAGAGTATTTGGAGCATGCGTCACTTATGTAATAGGTGGGTAAATGGATCCCTCCAGGGTCCATTTACCCCACCACTGAGTTTAGTCCCATACTGCCTAGTGGTGGGACTTGGAGGTCCTGTGGAAGCTATATAAGGAGCCCCAGGCCTCCTGTAACAGATGAGAAATTCAATAGAATATCCGCCCCTTTGAGGGCTTCTCCCGTGGTTTCATCCCGCTCCTCACGGAGTAGGGTTCCACGTAAAAATCCCGTCTTCTTTATATTTCTTTATCTTTTTCCATGTTCGCTTTCGCATGTTTATTTTCTAACATGGTATCAGAGCGGGTCGATTCTCGAGGATTTGTATTTTTTTTTTTAGATTCGTTTTTAGGGTTTCGGTTAAAACCCTAATTATGTTCTTATTGAAGATTATAATGTTCGAAGATCAGCATATTATTTTAGGGGTTTTTTCAGCCCCTGTTTCATGAAGCCCTGTTCTCCAGGCTTCAACTCGTCGATTCAGGCACTCGACGACATTCGCGTCTCTGCATCAGCATCTCCAGGAAGCAGGGCATCAAGCATCTTCATGGCCGAAGAACTCGGTCGACCACAGCAGCACAATACTCGATCATCTTCGAGCAACAACTGCCTTCGTGCTCCCCAGATCTCGCGCTCCCCAGATCTCTCAAGCAGCGCGCAGAACCTCCTGACGTCTCCTGGCGGCGCTCACAGCGCGTGCGATATCTCCTCTCGTCTCACGCAACTTGCAACAGGCCTTCAAGTCCCATCCAGGCGGCAGAAACCCTCCAGGCCGCTGCAGCATGGTTTCTAGCACGACCCCCTTTTAGGAGCGACTCCCCTGGGCATCCCCGACATCTCCTCGTCGCCCAGGCTTCCGCCGATCTCGCATAGCCCAGGCGAGGCCACTTCTCCGTACACGCAAAAGCCTCCAGGAGGGAGGCGGCAGCACAGGCGGCGATCCCATCATGCATCGCGCCACCTCCACCCCCCTGTGCCCTATTGGGCGACCGAACAGCCCAGCCCCAGATCCATCGCCCACGCAACAACCCCAGATTTCATCGCGCGTGCAACGACTCTTTGCTTCCTTCGGCGCAATCCTTTCACGCACAGGCGCCCGCTCACACAGGTGCGCGCTCGCTTGCAGGCGATGGTGGCGCCCTCCGCACGCATCTCCCTTGGCGGCGCAAACCCTCAGGCACCAACGCAAGCCCCAACCTCCAGGCGCATCTTCGGATTCTCCCATCGCGCGCCTTCTTGCAGGGATCTCCCCAGGCGCGCCCTCCGATTCTCGAGTCATAAGCTCCAGCGGCGGCATATATCCATGAAGGGAGAGGGTTTTCCCATCGGGGAACCCTAATGAGAGGGGGGCGCATATTTCTTCCAGGGTCGAATGGGCCCAACAGCAATTGTAAAAAAAAAAGGAGAGTATAGTGTCGCATAAAAAAAAAGAAGAAGAAGAGGGTGGTTGATTTGGCCCTATGGGCCGTATTAAAAAAATGATTAAAAAAAAGGGAAAAAAAAGAGGCGCGTACATTTGAAAAAAAAAAGAGTCGTACGCATAAAAAAATGAAAGAGGCACGTACAAAGAAAAGCCGTACGAATTAAAAAAAAGTGGTTCAAAAAAAATTATTATTATTAGAGAAAAAATCCGGAAAAAAATCATCATTATCGGCTAATTGATGTTTTATTCATCCCCATGTTTATATATTATTTTTATCTTCTCCCAACGTGGTCATATAATGTCATTCCGACCAGTATGGGAGAAAGGGGGAGTATATGTAGAGTCACGGGTCTTGTTCTAAGATTCAGATATCAGTTTTTTGCAGACCGGTCAGATATTCAGACTCTACAAATTTCAGATTCAGACTCGACGATGACGGATGCCAATCATTTGTCATTCTTGTTGGTCGGCCAGAGCTTTCATGTGAGCCATAGGGACTCCATAGCAGAGGACTATTCCCTATGCCATTAAGGGCAAGGGTTTTCATGTGGTATCATAGGGACTCCACAGTAGAGTACCATTCTCTGAGCCAGATAGACACTCCAGCCCCGTTCGTCCTCCTCACATGCACGCCATGAGAAGCAACGTCCTCGACTGCAGCAGTTGTGCGCGTTGGGTTGATATTGTCTGTAGTGTCATGTATTGTGAGTTGAGTTCCTTCCTGTTTGTCCAAGCTGAGCATTGCATGCTCCAGCTTGAGGGGGAGTGTTAGAGTATTTGGAGCATGCGTCACTTATGTAATAGGTGGGTAAATGGATCCCTCCAGGGTCCATTTACCCCACCACTGAGTTTAGTCCCGTACCGCCTAGTGGTGGGACTTGGAGGTCCTGTGGAAGCTATATAAGGAGCCCCAGGCCTCCTGTAACAGATGAGAAATTCAATAGAATATCCGCCCCTTTGAGGGCTTCTCCCGTGGTTTCGTCCCGCTCCTCACGGAGTAGGGTTCCACGTAAAAATCCCGTCTTCTTTATATTTCTTTATCTTTTTCCATGTTCGCTTCCGCATGTTTATTTTCTAACAATAATTTTTAATTTGTTGTATGTGTGGATGATATAATCATTATTAGTGATGAAAAAGTAGGGATACAGGAGATCAAGAGTTTCTTAAATAAGGTCTTTATTAATAAAAGATCTCGATCAATTTCGATGTATTATGGGTGTAGAGGGAAATAAATTGATTGTATTAATGAGAGGCATTTGGGTTCTATTATATAGGAGAGGAACCAATTGGGCAAATTACATGAAGTAGACATAATAAATAGATAACAGGAAAAAACAGTAAGAAAGATAGGAAATATCTCAACATTCTCCCTCAAGGTGGAGCGTAGATATCGATCAAGCTCAGCTTGGAACATCTTTGATAAAGAACTCTAGCTAGGGCCTTAGTAAAAACATATGTTGTCTGATCTCCAGAGCTGACATGAGTAGTGGCAATAAGACCCTTATGTATCATGTCACAAGTGTAGTGACAGTACACCTCTATGTATTTGGTCCTCTCATGAAAATTAAGGTTGTTGGCAATGAAAAGAGATGCTTGATTGTTACCTTGGAGGTGCATGGGAAGGGACACCTCTATAGTTAGGTCAGTAAGAATATATCTGACCCACATCATCTCCATGCTAGCATGCACCATGGCCATGTATTCTGACTCAGCGCTCGATCTGGAAACCACGCTATGCTTCTTGCTCTTCCAAGAAACAAGGAAATTTCCTATCAACGAAACATGAAGTAGACTTCCTATCCTTTGGACACCCAGCATAATCTGCATCTGCACATGCTGTAACTGAAAGGGATGTATCTCTGCTGAATAGAAGTCTCATACCTGGTAAAGTATTCAGATACCTCAAAATCATATGGACTACATCCATATGTGCCTATCTGGGCTGCTCCATAAACTGACTTACTTTGCTCACGGCAAAGATATGTCGGGTCTGGAAATAGTCATATATAGTAGCTTGCCAACAAGCTCCTTGTACCTCCTCTTGTCGACCTCCTCATTATCATCATCATATAGCTTCATGCTTGGGTCAATAGGAGTAGTGGTAGGTCTGCAATCTGCCATGCATGTCTCTGAAAGGTCTGTAACATACTTCCTCTAAGTCATCACAAAACCTCGTTGGTTCCTGTCAAACTCCAGTCCAAGAAAGTAACGTAAACTACCAAGGTCCTTGGTCACAAACTGTTATCTTAGGAAGTCCTTGGCACTCTGAATACCATGCTTGTCATCTCCTGTAACAATAATATCATCAACATAAACAAGGATGACAATAGTACCACTCTGGGTCATGTGCACAAACAAAGAGTGATCTGCAGTCGATCGCACAAATCTCTGATGCTCTGTCAAGTCTGAGAGCTTCTGAAACCATGCTCTTGGACTCTGCTTAAGGCCACAGATAGCCTTATGAAGCCTGCAAACCTTCTAACATTCGCTCTCAGTAGCAAACCCAGATGGTTGCTGCATGTCGACCTCCTCCTATAGATCACCATATATGAAGACGTTGTTCGCATCAAGCTAGTAAAGGGACCAATCACGTGTCACGGCAACAGAAAGTAGTATGCGCAGTGTAGAATGTTTGGCAACTAAGGAGAAAGTATCCTGATAGTCCACCCCATATGTCTGGGTGAACCCACGTGCCACAAGTCTCGCCTTATAACGATCTACACTGCCATCTGCACGGTGTTTCACAGTGAACACCCATTTGCATCCCACAACGGATGCGCCAACTGGAGCAGAAACAAGACCCCATGTACCACGTGACTGTAACATAGCCATCTCCTCCTCCATGGCTAATCTCCATTGACTGTCCTAAAGAGCCTCCTGATATGTATGTGGTATATCCACGGCTGATAGTGCCAAGGTAAACCTCCTGAAATCCTCTGACAGTATGCTCAAGGAAACCTGAGCTGCAAGAGGATAAGTAACACGCCTACGTTTCTGCTTGCACAAAGCAATCGGCACGGATAAGTAACACGCCTACGTTTCTGCTTGCACAAAGCAATCGGCACATCAAGACTATCTGCCAAGGGCACCTGCTCATATTGTATGGAACCATGTTGCGCAGACAACTCAATAGTGCCAACAGTAAAAACAATGTGCTCATTACATACCCGAGGCGTGCTGGATGATGGGCAAGGCCTGTGAGAAGGGGGGGACCGAGCGAGACCTGCGAGTAAACACAGCAAAAACTGAGTCACAGTACGAGATGGAGCCACAGGAGCAGGTGTAGAGGCAATATGGGTGGTGGTGGTGGTTGAGGAAGTGGTAGTAAAGCAGGAGTAGAGGGAGGTGGTGGTACGACAATAGGAGGTGGAGGCATGTAGATCTCATCGTCAGGGTTAGACGTAGGAGAAAAATACATGACAGACTCAAAGAAGGCGAAGGCGAAGGGAGGGAGACGCCAACACGAGGTTCTTTCACTCTATGGCCTCGGGGTGAAGGCGAAGGAACTACTTGAGCGAGATAGAGGTGGGAGGGGTTCGGGTAACTGGGGAGGCTGCGTTAGGGAACGCGTTGAGGGATCACTTCGTCGAAGCAACGCGGAGAAAAAGGGGAGCGGATGGGGATGGCTGGGAAAAGGTGTGGTCTCTTTTGGAGCCGTAGGCGACTAGCTTGTTATCTCCGTTCTCGGAGGAGGAGGTGAAGCGGGTAGTTTGGAACTTAAATGCTGATGGGGCCCCGGGCCCGAATGGCTTCCCGATGCTATTCTACCGCGAGTTATGGGATCTACTCAAGTCGGATCTATTGGAGGTTCTCAACGAGTTCAGGGAGGGAAACAGTGGGTTCGAGGAGATAAATCATGCTTTACTCTTCTTGTTGCCGAAGAAGGACACCCCCGCAGGAGTTGATTATAGGCCCATAGCGTTATCAAACGTTGTTTATCTTATTGTGGCCAAGCTTCTTGCTAACAGGCTCAAGACCGTCTTGGGTAAAGTGGTGCTGGAGGGTCAGTCGGCCTTCATCCAGGGAAAACAGATGGTCGAGGGGCTTGTGATGGCCTCTGAGATTATCATGGATTGGAAGAGGTCCGGGGCAAGGGGAGCTCTCTGTAAGATTGACTATGCCAAGGCTTATGATAGGGTGGATCGGAGGTTCCTCTTGGTGTCAATGCGCAGGAGAGGATTCCCTGAGCAGTGGTTTGACTGGATGAAGAGGTGTGTTACAACTTCCTCTTACTCAGTTCTGGTAAATGGTAAACCGGAGGGTGGTTTCTTCCAACCGCAGAGGGGGTGCGGCAGGGGTGCCTGTTAGCCCCGATGTTATTTGTCCTGATTGCGAACGCTTTGACCGTCTTATTTAGACAGGCAGTGGAGGTGGCGTGGTGCGAAGAATATCGTAGGGAGGATATCTCCATCCCCATCCTACAGTATGTCGATGACACCGTCATCTTTCTGGGGGGTTCAGAAGAGCAAAATGCAAACGCGGTCCAACTGGTTGAGATATTTTGTAGCATGGCTGGCTTAGAGATTTACAAGAGAAAGTCAGAGGTGATATCGTTTGGGATGAGTGAAGCTGAGCGGCGGACCCTGGCTTCGGTAACGGAATGCCCCTTGGGGTGCCTTCCGAATCGGTACCTGGGTTTACCCTGGTGGCGGGAAAGCTGAAAAAGGTGGACTGGGAGGACGTTATCAGGAGGATGGAACGCAAATTGGTAGGCTGGAAAGCGGTTACTTTGTCTAGAGGTGGAAAGCTCATTCTTTTGACGCATGTGCTCTCAGCGATGCCCATCTTTTTCTTCTCCACTAGGTTGTTACCACCGATGGGGGTGAGAAGGAAACTCGAGTCCTTGATGAAGCGGTTCTTTTGGTCGAACGGGAGGCAGCAGGGCCTCGGAATGCACTTGATGAGCTGGGAGGAGATGACAAGGAACCGTGATGATGGAGGGCTGGGGATCCGAGATATGGAGAGTATGAATAAGGCGCTCATCGCGAAGTGGATCAACAACATTTGGGGGGCCTTCGACATCACTTGTGACAAGACTAATGAGGAAGATAGATGGGGCCACGAGCCAGTTCGCGACGAGTTATGTTCGCTGGGAATCCCCCCTTTGGGCCGGCATCCGAGTGGTTCTGCCATAGCTTATCTCCTTGGTCCATCCCAGGATCGGGGATGGCAATCTATTTCGATTCTGGAGGGACGATTGGACGGGGGGAGGGGGGAATTTGAAGAGAGATTCCATCATACGTTTGCTCCGGCGGTTTCAAAGGAAACTAATATGGCGCAGACTGTGGAAACAGGTGGCTCGGCACCGTTGTTTTTGGCGGACCTATCAGAGCAGCGCTTGGAGGAATACTTACAGTTGCAGGAGGAGCTGCCTCAGACAAGTCTTCTTTCCACGGGCAGGGACCATTTCGAATGGTTGGACAGAGGTTCACCGTGAAGAGAGCCTACATGGGGTTCAACACGCGACCGTAGGAGCAAGAACGAGAGATGAGGGAAGGCGTCAAAGTAATTTGGGCTTCAAAAATCCCAAGCAGAGTTAAGGTTTTCCTATGGTGTCTGAGAGGGGATCGCTTGTTGGATAAGGTGCGTAGAGGGAGCCTGTTGGGTCGAACGGATACTCGTTGTGACAGATGCAAGGAGATGGAGGAAAATTCGGATCACCTTTTCTTAAGATGCCCGTGTTCGGCCCTGGTTTGGAGGCGATTGGGGATTTCGTGGCTCGCAACGGAGAGCATGCTGGAGTTCTGGATTTCTATCAGGCGGGTGGCCATGGGCTCCACGGATGATTATTCGAAATCGTTCGCTGTGTTGTGGGCTATCTGGAAGGGACGTAACGAAAAGATATTCAACAATCAGAGATTTTATGAAGAGAATGTAGTCCGCTCATTGTACTGCGCTTTACAACTTATGGTCAATGCGTTAATGTAAATTTCTTTAATACAATTTAAAACAGGCAGTAACCCCTACGATGGGGGATCACCCGATTTTCCATCAAAAAATCAAAAAAAAATGACAGACTCAGAAAATAATGTCAGCACTGACAAAGTATTTCCGCTTGAGCGGATCAAAGCAACAATACCCCTGATGGGTACGAGAGTAGCCAACAAAAATGCACTTCACAGCTCTGGGAAAGAGCTTGTCATGACCTAGAGAGACTCATGAACAAAAGCAAATGAACTGAACACACAAGGTGTAAGAGAGAAAAGATCCTTCTCGGGAAACACAATCAAGAAAGGAATCTTCTCTCCCAACACAGACGAAGGCATATGGTTCATCAGATAGCAAGCCGTGAGGACAGCATCTCCCCAATAGGCGTGAGGAGCATGACTTTGTATCAACAATGTTCGGGTCACATCATGCAAGTTACGGTGTTTGCACTCGGCAACACCGTTCTGCTGGGAAGTATAAGCACATGAGGTCGGGTGAACAATGCAAAGAGATCTAAGAAAGTCAAAAAGTTGTGAGGTGCGGAACTCTAAGGCATTATCAGAACGAATATATTTGACACTGGCAGAAAAATATTCTTCGTCTCATTAATAAAAGATTTGATTACAGATCCAGCCTCAGACTTATTTTTCGATTAAAAACCCAGGAAAGTCTAAAAAAATCATCGACAGCAACTAGATAAAACGGTGTCCCTGGTGATCAGGAACACGACCCGGACCCCAGATATCTAAACGAAGGAGCTCAAATAACTGAGAACTGCTCCAACTCTGACGAGATGGAAAGGACGAACGGTGATGCTTCCCAAGCTAGCATGCCTCACACTGGAAGGAGGATCTCGTGGAAATCTGAGGGAGAACATGGCATAGCTTCTGCAGAGGAAGGTGGTCAAAACGAAGGTGCCACAGATATGGTGAGACTAGTCCAGTAGGTATAGTAGAAATGCCAAGATGAGGAGATTGGACGTAGAGTCCTTGCTGCTCACGACCACATCCAATCACCCTGCCTATGAGATGAAGGGTCAAAGATGGCACGACAATGAAGATTTTTAGTAATCCAACTAATGGAAAGTAAATCCATCTGAAAGTCAAGAGCATATAAAACATTCAGAAGACGCATGGACGGCGTCAAATGCACATCCCCCTGTCCTGTAATGGGTAAATGGTCGCCATTGGTAATGACAACCCATCTACCAGGTGATATGGTCCTGTAGGACCTCAATAGTGCTCTGTCTCCACAAAGATGATGGGAAGCACCAGAGTCCATAATCCACTATGTCATATTTGCACCATTACTACCAATGAAAGCATAAGTGATACCTGAGGAGCTCGAAGAGGCTCTGGCTGCGGCAGCGGTATATGTAGTGGTGGTTCCTGCAATAGGAGTCATCATCTCCCGAATACAAGAGATGATATCATCCAGGCGAGGATCATCCTGGGGAGCAAGAGTATATGAAGGCTCATTCTGTTCTGCCATGCGACCAGAAACGGGATATCCATGCTTCAAATAGCATGTACCCTCTGCACATCTTGGTCAATGGCAAAAGGTGCAAGGGCCACACAGATGTCCACCGCCTCTACCACGAGGGGTGCATCCTGTAGACTGAGTCGTCACTCCTCGTCCACAAGATACGGCCATAGCTGACGAGGGTTGAGGAATGGTCGTAGGAGGTATGATGATCCAGCTGAGACGGTTATAGGCCTCCTCCATGGGAGGTATGGTAGCTCCAGTGAGAAGCTGAGTACGTGCTGCATCATACTTTGTATCAAGGTCGACCATGAAAACTCCAACCATCGTGGATGCACATATACACATATATGTATATATATATATATACATATATATGTATATATGTATATATATGTGTATATATGAGTATATATCGACCTGTTGGTCTCACAGTCTGGAAGGCTTATACCATTACGCTCACGAGCTGAATAGACGGCGTCGAGCCTACCTTCGCACAGACTTCCCCAACCTCTCAGAACCAGACTGAGTCCGCAGGACTGAGCACTCAGAAGAACGGAGAAGGAGGCTAGGGTCAAAGAGAAAGCGGACCTGCTCGCATAAACTCTCAAATGATTTTCTTAAAGAAATGCAAGCTGACTTCTCAGAATACTTAGAGCTAAGAAGCGAGAGCCGGCGACTCACAGCCTGACTACCCTACAAATGTAGATGTCAAATTACGGCTGAAGAATCGTGGCCTCATTCTTCGCCTAAGCATAGGTGGAAGCCAAAATATCCCACATCGCCTTGGTGGTGAGGTGGTTTTGAATATCATTGGTTTATCCATGTGGTAAGGTCTTACATAGCCAAACACGTGCATACGCGACATCTTGCTTCTAAGAAGTGTTTGCCCCAGTCTTATCCGTTGGCTCTGGACCTGTCAGGATGTGATCCTTTTTGTTGCACTGCATGAGGGTGAGAAACTGCATGGACCACACTCATAGTTGGTCCCATCCATCTTAATGATGGGAGTCGGGCCATTGAAGGCTCCGGATGAAAAAATAGCACCCTTGTTCTCTGACGTGATGGGAAAACGACTGAACAACGGAACTCAACTGGGGAGTAGACCGATATGAATGAGTCTACACGATCATACGAAGGATTGATTGTACGTGTAGACTCATACAACCATCCTCATCAATCTCTAACCGGGTGCAAGGGGGGCACAAACATAAACAAGCATGACAATAGGCACAACGACAGTCTGAATTCCTTGTAGGTTATGAGGTATTGTTATGGCACAAGGACGGTCTGATTTTGACACTTTTGGGGCAATTTCAGATCGATAAATCACCCAGTATGTCTTAAGGTGTCACCAACATTGACAGCCAGTGTTGCAGAAGTCAGTATTCGGTATTCAGTCGGAGGGGCCACTGAATAGGGAATAATCGATATTCGGGCAACTATTTGGAATTATTAGATTTTGTATTTTTTAATTATTTTAAATATAAAAATGATTTTTAATACATATATTCTTATATATTTATAAATATATTGTCATCAATCAACAATCCAACATAAAAGTATCCATTAACAACATGCATATAAAAAGCTTTGCCATTTTTCATGACAAACGGTAACTCTTGAGATTAAAAAATAAAATAAAAATAAAAAATCTAGCATTTAACTACCAAACAGCCGAATAATCGGACCGACTATTCGGTTAGGCCGACTAGAGGTTATTCAGTCGGGGACCCCCTACCTCATAGTCTGACCGAATAGTCGGCCGAATATTGCAACACTGTTGACAGGAATGGTTGTAGCATGAGTTTGTACACAAAATTGCTTCTTCATCATCGTGCAGACATCTCTGAATCAGTCTATATCCCCAATCATGTCCTTTCTCGGCTCCTTTGTTATCATTTTAGAAAACATGGGTGACTTATCTTCATTCGGTGCCTTCAAGGGTACGGTTTGTCAAGATGGATAAAACCAACTATGAGTTATGGTCCACGCAATTTAGGACCATCATGCAGTGCAATAACAAGGAGTGCATGCTGACACAATCAGCACCGACCAACAAGACAGGTAAATGTTTCATGGAAACAAGACGATGCGTATACGAATGCCTGGCTATCCAGTACTCTGACCACAAAGATAGCAAATGCCATTCTTCATCAACCCACTACCAATCAAGGTTCAGAAATGCGGTATGTGGTATTCGTTCGGTCATGCGATTTAAAGCGAGTAAGCGGATATGCGGAGGAGTATACGGAATTATATGTGGTTTATAATATTTTAATTTAAAATATTATAAAATAAACAATAAAATGTGATTATATAAAAAAATTGATGATCTAATGAAATCCAAAATTAAAAACTTCAAATAAGATAATATAATCAATAAGGTATATAAGCATGATATTATAAATTGATTATTTTTTAGTGTGTATTTTGACTTTAATGCATATATATACATATACAAATTTAGATTCAATAGGGAACACATGAATTCTATAAAAAAAACCTTTAATGTATATATAGATCCTATAGATAACAAAAGCTAAAGAATAATCATTGGAATACAAATCATATACCCAAAATTATACACATATATGCATCTCCAAGGAACAAAATATGTTAACACAAAATATGGGGAAGATTGTATTTGCATATAAAATTTATTAGAAGTATAAAAATGTAAAGTGTCAGATTGTTAATCAATTATTTAATGTTTTATTTGAAGAATTAGAATGAATTTCATTAGACAGTTCATTAATAAGTGTTGAGAACAATGGGAAAATGGATATGAGAAAAAATATCCTAGATTATATCCCAAATGCAACATATACGAGAATAATGAAAAGATGCATCACTGTAAATGATGATAGAAGAGTTGCTCGAAAAAAATCGAGTTAATATGTCATCAACATGTCACGGATTAACATGAATCCTATTAGATATGCGGCCTCATATGCGGCCGCATATGCGGACCGCGTATGTGTTTTGACCGCATATTACCGCATATGGCATATGCACTTCGGTCAAGTGACCGAATACGCATATACGGCTGCATATGCGGCCGCAAGGACCGCATTTCTGAACACTGCTACCAATGCAATGTAGGACATCCTTGCAACCACTTACTCCCAACCGAGGGATGAGACAAAAGCCGTACAGCTCCAGTGCGACATCTTCACAGTCAAACAGGATAGTTGCCCTCTTCATGTGTTCTAATGGCCCAGGGCATGTTTGAGAAGCTTCATAACTTCATGCCTCTAAACGCTTATGTAGAGCAGCAGCAGGCATAATGGAACGCCACTATGGTTGGTGTGTTTTGTGGTGGCACTTGACTCACAATACAATGCCACACACACCCAAATTCTTATGGATGCGTCTATACCTCCTATGAAGGAGGCCTTCAGCAGATTGAGCAGAATCACGATGCCATCTGCTGCCAGCCTGCCACTACTCAAACCTCCTCTGCAATGGCCACATCTCGTGGCAAAGAAGGTCCAGCTTTCAGAGGATGCGTTGCCCGTGGTAGAAGAGATGGACGCATGTGTCATCCATACACCTATTATTATCGTTCTAACCCATAGTTTTAAAAAGCATCGTCCTGAGGTGCAAAGGCGTACGCCTCGAGGCGAGGCGCACCAAAATCGTCCTGAGGCGCACGCCTCGGGTCCTCTAGGTGGGGTGTACGCCTTGACTTGGCGTGAGGCGTTCGAGGCGTGAGGCGCTCGAGACGAGGCGAATGTGTAAGCCTCGAGCATGAGGCTTTTTTTACCTTTTTGGTTATGTGCTTTGCACATGACCTTATTTTTCCGTAAGCATTATAATTTTTATGATTGTGTTTTTGTTTCCATGTTAAACCTTGCATATTTCTATATATAGCTCCATGCAAAGAGAAGAGATCGCTTGAAACAAGCGAATCTCCATGATCTTGTATATATCATATTTAATTTATCATACACCTACACATACTAGTTCTATTGCACACAGATTTCTGTTTGAATTGTAATAAATGTTTTATATTGGTTTCAAGTTTGCAACTTCATGTTATTATTTGGTTGTATAAGTTGCGAATCTTAGAATAGTTACCACATATATGGAGAAGCAAGGTTGAAAATAAACACGTGAAGGAAAATAATTATTACGTTTCATTGTGAATAGCTGAATAAACACAATATCGTAAGTAAAAAATTTCACCGGGGGAGTAGCCCCCGCACCCCCGCAGGGGGGAGCGCACCTACTCCCCCCTAGACCCCCCCTCCACAGGCTCGTTGACCGACAGCGAGACCCCCATCTTGATGGGGTATGATATGGCAGGAGGGGATGCATATGACGGTTCTCCAACTACATCCTTCAAGACAAATGGTAGGGAATCAAGGCATAGTAATATTTTTTACTTCAAACACTAAAAAATATGGTTTCTATTGTACTTTATTATATAGACTTTAGTTCAATAATCATATAGAATCATTGAAGTTGGAGTTGGAACTTGATATTCCTTATATTAATGGCTTAGTATTAATTATTTTGAATTTCAATGCCTTCATCGCTTATGTATTATATCTTTTACAAGTTTTAAATTATTCTTGAATGTATTTTTTATAAAACTTGATATTATTATATATTTTTTCAATGTATTTTGCTTTAATTTTATATTTTTCCCAAAAAATGGGGCTAACGCCTCGACCGCCTCGAGGCTTACGCCTCGCCTCAATTTTTAAAAAAAATGTCTCGGACCACCTCACGCTTTTTTAAATCTTGTTCTAACCACTCTGAGGACACATGCTACCAGAAGCATGATTGTCCCGCTTCTGCTTAAGATACCGAGCAAGTTGAGTCTCCTGATGTTTTAGTTGATCAGAAGTTCGACAACTTTGTCTCTCGTTTAAGGGAGATTATGACTCATGTTACACCATTATTAATGCCCCTTCAAGCTCCTCTGACGTCACCGCCACAGTCGGCGCTTCTGTTAGTACCCCAGGTATAGCTTATGTCCTTACTAGTTGCCATGGGGCAGACATGACAATGTGAACAATGGATTGTGGTGCATCTCATCATCTGAATGGAGATAGAGCTCAGTTCACATCATGTATATCAATACCTCCAAGCAGATCGGTTGTTATTGCAGATGGGACACATTCTCCTATTATAGAACAAGGGGAGATCTGTTTGACGCCATCTATATGTCTACAGAATGTGCTTTATGCACCTGACTTTTCAACGAATTTAGTATCTATTAATCAGATCACCAAGGATTTGCATTCTCATGACATATTTGAACCTTCTATTCTTGTGTTTCATGATATACTCGCGGGCAGAGTGATGGTATGTGGCAGTGAGCAAGGGGAGGGGGGTGTATAGACTGGTCCAGTCTCCTTATGTTGGTACTTCTTCCATTCATACTGTCAGTTTCTCTGTACATGTGACACATTCGATTCAATTGCCTTCCCCTGTAGAAGTTCTGTAGAGTCCTGCAGATTTCATCTCAATCTACATTTTGATACAAGGCTTGCTAGTTTACGAAGCATCATCGCTCTAGTTTTCATGATCGTCAGAGTCATAGTAGTTGTACCTTATTTGAGTTGGTTCATTTTATATTTGGGGTCCAAGTCGTGCCCCTGATCATAATGGCACATGTTCTATCTTGTGGTTGTAGATGATTATTACATAAATTCTTGGATTTTTCTCTTGAAAAAATCTGAGATTGGGTCTGCCCTTCAAACTTTTATTAATTAAATAAAGAATATTTTTTCTGCTACTGTTAAGTATGTTCTCTCTGACAATGAATGCCTTGTAGTTTTATACAATTCAGCTTTCTCAGTTCTTCCTTTGGTACTATACATCAGACCTCTAGTGTGTGCACTTCTCAGCAGAACAATGTTGTTCAACGGAAAACCATCAACTTCTTGACGTGACCAGGATCCTTTTTATCCTCCCCATTCTTTCTGGGGTGATGCAGTCTTCATTGCTTGCTGCCTGATCAACCGTATGTCATCTTTCGTGTTAAGTGAAAAGTTCCTTTTTCTGGCATTTTCTTTCTACCACCATTTGTCTTTGGCTTCATAGCATTTGTTCATCACCTGACTCATGGTTGTGACAAGCTCTCTCCCAAAGCTGTCAAGCATGTTTTTATGAGATACTCCGAACCAAGAAAGAGTACATAATATTTTGATCCAGTCAGACAGAAGTACTATGTTAGTACTGACATCACATTCTTTAAGTCTGTTATATCCTTTTCTCTTACAAGTAATAAAATGACATCGCATGAATCTGGTTAGGAGGTTTACATACCACCTCCTCCTACACCATCACCATAGATACTACCACCATCACCTCCTATTGTGGTTCCTCCACCACCACCATCAATGGTTCCATCGCTACCTCCCATGGTTCCTTCGGTGGCTCAGACTTTGCCTTATTTTTCCATTCGCAAGCTGCCAATTGTACCCCCTGCTCGTGTGCATTTCCCATCATCCAGTAGGCCCCAAGTATATTCTGAGCACTTGGTTCCTATTAATGGCAATGGTAACTTGTATATACTGTAAGCCATTTTACATGTTGGTCAGGTCAATCCTCAAGACGTTACTTTACAGGACACAGATTGCCCAGAGGACCTTGATACGTTCATCGCTTTTCGAAAGCGAAGGCATATATGTGCTACATATCCTCTCGATGCCCATGTTACTTTAAGGCATCTATCAGAGGATTTAAGGAGATTTGTAGTGAGACTATCAGTCGTAGAGATCACACACACATATTAGGAGGCTATGCAAGATAACCAGTGACATCTTGTTATGGAAGAGGAGATAGCAGCACTCCACTCCCATGACACATGGAGCTTGGTACTTCCCCCGCAGGGGTGTCCGTGGTTGGCTTTTACAGTGAAGCACCGAACAGATGGCAGTGTTGATTAGTATAAGGCTAGACTTGTAGCTCATGGGTTCACCCAAATATATGGGGTGGATTATCAAGACATGTTCTCTTCAGTGGTTCGTCATTCTACTTTTTGGATCCTCCTCTCTGTTACAGTCGTACGGAACTGGTCTATGTCCCAAGTGGATGTGAAGAATATTTTTCTATATGGTGACATGCCAGAGAATTTTTATATATAGCAACCACATGAAAAAACGTTGCTGGGAGAAGTGTCAGAAGATATGCAGACTTCACAAGGTTATTAATGGCCTTAAGCAATTTCTCGAAGTATGGTTTTAAAAGCTTTGGGACTTGATAGAGCAACAGGGCTTCACAAGATCAAATAGAAAACGCTCACTTTTTGTACAGAGGGTACGAAGAGGCATCGTTGTCATTCACATCATTATTACAGGAGATGACTTACAGGACATCAATAACGCTAGGGAGTTCCTTGGATAGCATATTGTCACCAAGGACCTTGGCGAATTATGATACTTCCTTGAGCATGAGTTTGTCAGGAATCAAAGAGGTCTTGTGATGACACGGAGGAAGTACGTTACATATTTCCTCTCAAAGACTGGAATGGCATACTACAAACCTACTATTGCTACCATGGATCCCAGCATGAAACTCCACGATGATGATACATATGAGGTGAATAAGAGGAGGTATAGGGAGTTGGTTGGGAAGCTCCCCTATGTGACTATCATCAGGTTAGATATATCATTTGCAGTGAGCAAAGTCAGCCAGCTTATAGAGCAATCGCGACGGGCATACATGGATGCAGTTCACATGATCCTTAGGTATCTGAAGTCTTCTCCAGGTACAGGATTACTATTTAGCAGAGAGACGTCCATTGCCATCACAATGCATGCAGATGCAGATGCAGATTATGCAGGTTTCCTGAAGGATAAGAAATCTACCTCTGATTTTGTTGTTTTTATATGGAGTTCTTTGATCTCATGGAAAAGCAAAAAGCAAATTGTGGTTGCTAGGTCTAGTGTAGAGTCTGAGTACTGAGTACATAGCTTTGGCGCAGGGGAGCACTAAGATGATGTGGGTCAAATTCGTTCTGACAGACCTAGCTGTTGACGCGCCTCTTCCCATGCAGTTACTTTGCGACAACCAGGTTACTTTCTTCATTGCAAACAATCCAGCTTTCCATGAGAGGATCAAACACATTGAGGTAAATTGCAATTACACATTAGATACGATACAAAAGGGCTTCTCCTCTACTACCCACGTCAATTCATGGGAACAAACCGCATATGTTTTCACCAAGGCCCTAACCAAGGAGTCATTCCAAAGTTGTTCCAAGATGAGCAGCGTGATTGACATTAATGGAAGGAAATATCATGATATATCGGCGATATATCGAGACGAGACCGATATGGGTACTGATATGGTGATATATCCTCCTTTTCAGGCATTTCCTTCACAAAAGTGTGTCGATATGGGCGATATTTCGGCGATATATCGCGGAAATATCGTATCGATACGATATCGAAATCGATATGGCCTTCTGACATGTATGCTCCATCTTGAGGGAGAGTGTTGAGACTTATTTTGTATTTGCTTATTTATCATGTTTCTATTATGTAATCTCTTTATATAAGAGAGCCCTATGGCCCTCATAATAAACAAGTTATTATTCTATTTCCACAATAACAAGTTCACCACCTACCTTCAATCCTATTTGTCATGAGTTGTCGAGCATATTGAAGTCAAATGTAGCTTTATTAGAGATCCAGTACGACAAGAGAAGATTATGACTCCTTGTGTTTATATAAACATTAGCCACCAAAGGACTTCCTAAGAAGTAGCTCACTTTGCAAACTTCCAAGTTAAACATGATCAATGGATATACTCCAACTTGAGGTGAAGTGTTAGTATTGCTAGATAATTTCAGCATTGCATCATCTTCTCCTCCTTAGGGATATTCATGTAATCTTTCGCTAAACCCTAAACAACATTTCTTCTATATAAGTTGCAACTTGTGCTACATAATAAACAAGTCATTTTTATTTCCATCCTTTCCTCACAGCTTTTTGGGGGCAAATATGAGACTGAAACTTTCAGATAAAAAAGGCTATAGTTTTTAAAAAAAGTCTAGAACCGGTGATGAAATCCTAATATTGATGACCTCAAGGTATATAAATTTGTTTCATAGTTTTGAGCACATAAAAAATAATAATAATAATTTATGAACACTTCCAGAGCGGAAGGCTTCTCTATTAAAAGACTGTCAGTTGATCATGGCAGAAGTGTGCAAATAAGTTTGAAAAGCATTTTACATGTGAATTTTTTTTGCGCACGGATTACTATCCAACTATCTAAGGTGGAAAGCCATCCAAACTTCATTACAAGAAATGCAGATAAATATACAGGTCATGGTATCCTACTTCCATTACCAGCAAGAACACAATGCTTTGTTACATGCGTGTGAACTCCACCATCAGCCTTCATGTTATGTAGCCTCTCCAAAAAGCATAAAAGTTGATAGCATCCACCAGTCAAGCTCCACCTTCATCTAAACCAAAGAAACCATCGAGCACGAGAAAACCAACTGTCACACACCCTCATCTCCATCCGCACATATCGGACAAGTTTTTTTAGTGAAACACATAGGACAAGTCTTTTTCAATTCGCACCTCACCTATTCCTGAATTCCTTTGTGACCAGCCTTCTCTTCCTCAACAACCAGGCATGAAACTATTCAGTGTGTATCACGTCTATCAAGATCAAGCATGTTTTGACCGTGCCGAACTATGAACTATGGCCCCTGTTACTATGAAAGTGTTTTTTCCACAAGAAAAGCGTTGATCGGAATTTGGAATTCTCAAGAGCATGTAAGATTTACGCAATTGAATTTGCTTGTTTTTGCTTTGGCTGGAAAAAAGGTATTTCAAAGTTGCAGAGTGATTATATTGTGTGGTGTCAGAATTCTAAAGTAACTTTAAGATTCATTCAGAGAGGAGAGCAAGTTCCACCTTCTCATATCCTTGAGGCTTGAGCCTGATCCGTCGCTATGCTTCAATATCACCATAGCTTCGGTTTCCCCAATTTTGTGATAATACATAAGAGTAAAGGGTATTGTAGCTATAGTGTGAAGGGAAATAAGAGACTTCAAATATAATGTGCTCTAGGATTCTCTTTATACAGAGAAGAAACTGTAGAGATAAACATATGTTACCATGTTGAGCTGCATAGAAAAGAAAAATGAAAAGTTGGCGTATTACATATTATTATAACTGCTTTATTATTATAACACTACCCTTCAAGTTGGAGCATAGATGTCTAACTTGAATGAACATTTTTGGTATGTACCTGCCTACCTGGCAAGTACTTTAGCGAATACATCAGCTGTCTATTATGTTGTACTAATATGAGAGATAGAAATGAAACCATTCTATATCATGTCCCTGGTATAATAATCTACCTCAATATACATGGTTCGCTAATGATGGTTGATTGTCACACAAAAGTTGCATAGGAAGAGGCACCTCAATTGCTAGATCAATTAGGATCGACCTAACCTACATCATCTCAGTGCTAACATTAGCCCTGGCCATGTACTCAAATTCAATGCTCGATCTGGCTGTTAATGTTTGCTTCTTGCTTTTCCACAAGAGGAGGGTGCTACCAATAATCGCAGTAAAACCATTGGTTGACCTTGTCTTTAGGACAGCCAGCATAATCTATAGTTGCACATCATGTTATGGTAAGAGTGCCCCCTTGTTGACGAACAATCATATACTTGGTAAGGACTTCAAGTACCTTAGAATCACACTCATAGTGACTGCATCCATTCGGTCTGTCATGGTTGCTCCATGAACTAACTGACTTTGCTTAAAGCAAAGAAGATATCCGGTCTAGTGATGGTCACATAAAAGAGGTTCCCACCAAGCCCTATGTATCTAATCTTGTCAACTTCGTATATGCCATCATCATGAAGTTTCATACTCGGATCCATAGGAAGAGTGGCAGATTTACAATCTACAATTCCCATCTCCAGAAGAATATGAATCATGTTCTCTCTTTGACTCATTACAAGCCCTCCGTGATTTCTGACAAACTCTAAGA
This sequence comes from Ottelia alismoides, assembly GCA_037367405.1. NCBI lineage: Eukaryota > Viridiplantae > Streptophyta > Magnoliopsida > Alismatales > Hydrocharitaceae > Ottelia > Ottelia alismoides. The sequence goes on from JAZKJV010008767.1 coordinate 87,962, forward strand.
TAAGGAAGTATCAAAGTTCCCTAAGATCCTCGGTAATAAACGGCTTTCCAATGAATACTTTTGCCTTGTCAATACACCATGTATGTCATCTACATACTCTAAAATGACAACAATTCCTCTTGGTGTCTTCTGTACAAATAGTGAGTGATCAGCAGTCGATCTGATGAAGCGGCGTTTCTCAATCAGGTTTGACCTCTCTTGGGATCTACTTAAGGCTATACATAGCCTTATAAAGCAAGCGGACTGCGGATCTTCTGACATCCCCCTCAGCATCAAACCCAAGTGGTTGCTGCATATATACTTCCTCCTGCATGTTTCCATATAAAAAAGGCATTCTTCATCAAAAAGGCATATATACTTCCCCAATGAAAAAGGTGAACCTATATGTCTCTGGTGAGGATTCTACCATGTCTCAGGAGCCACAAAAACACCTTTACTTGGGAGGGAATTTTCAGTTCCAAAATCATTTTGATGTCTCTAGTTATCTCCTTCGATAGGAGTCATTTCTACTTATCAATAACTTTTTTTTGAAGCATTACTTATCAATAACTTGTAGGATTTCTTCATCAAAAACTCTCCTCTCCAAGTCCAAAGATCCCTATCTGACGACTCAACCACCTACTGGAGTAAGCAACTCCATGAGTTCCATAAATCCGGAAAGTGTTGGTCCGAGAAATCCATAGTAAAGGTTGGCAGTCATACCCCATCTACCCAAATATCCGATACACGCGCATCCTTAACCGCAGCCAAAACAAAGAGACATGGGAATTGAGAGGCCGAAGAGTCACCATCCATCCAATTATCATTCCAGAACGAAAAAGCGCAGTCGTCACCAAGTACCACTCAAAAGAAATGGGGCAGATCTGGTAGAACCCCCCGTATACCCTTCCAAAAAGCCATTTCAAAATGAAGGGGATGGGCCCCGATGATTCCTGAGCAACAAGACCATAAATCCTACATATTAATCTGCATTAAATGTCATCCTTGTCACCCCAAATTTTTTTTTGAAGCTCAAAAGCGGGGGACACACTCGGTAGTGCTCGCCCCAAATTTATTGAAAAAAAGTTAAGGAAAAACTTACAGCGGGTATGCGGACAGAAAGGAGAGAAAAAACACAATAAAAACCGAAGGTATCACAATCTGATACCCCCACTACAGCAAGGAACCCCTAAGCATCAGACCAGTCACGAATGAGACGGGAAGCTGAGATGAGCACGTTTTCCGAGTAGAATCTCTGGCCAGCGAACAGGGCTTCATTTCTACCAATCCAGATGCACCAAAGCCGAGCAACAGAAGTGAGTATGTCGTTCCTAGCCCTTGCCCGAGAGCGAGCCAAGCTCCCACAGAAAGAGGAAGAGTCCGAGACGTCAAGCCAATCCAAGTCCGCCCAGATGTCATGTGTTTTGCCACATCGGAAGAAAAGGTGGTCGATAGTCTCTATCTCCAAATCGCACAGACCACAATTGGGCGAAACAAGAGGGAAAAGGACGGCACACCGGCTACGAGTCAAGAGGCGCCCACGACGGAAGAGCCATAAGAAGATGCCAATTCGTTCGGGGATCCTGAGGCCCCAAAAAAATTGACAATCCCGAATCAAGGAATCATCAGCCACAACCAAAGGAGGAAGAATAGCCCGGTAAGCCGCGCGAGTGGAGAATGAGCCGTCCTTCCAAGACAGGTGATCGCGACCCACCGAGGGCGAAGGCGCGTCCGCTAGAACCGCGAGTAAAGCCATGAACTCCAGCTGACGCTGATCGGAAAGATTGGCCACAAACCTGGGGCCCCAAGAAGCCCCATCCCAAAAAGAAGCAACCTTCGCGTCCTTATCCTCCACCAGCGCGAAGAGGCGAGGAAAAACATCCTTAAGAGGGCCCCTGCCAGTCCAATCGTCACCCCAGAAACGGATGAGCGAGCCATCCCCCAGCTTAGTGACAAAAAGAGAGCGGTTTCGAACCAGAGTATTGCCGATATCACGAGAGAAATGTGAGGAGGATCCCAACAGGCGAGCATCCAGACCCAAAAGCCGGTCGACCCCCACTACCAATCTCAAAAAATTAATCATAAGATTATCCTCCCTGCCCCAAAGACGAGTCACCCATTTGAGGAGAAGAGCCTCGTTCACGACATCCAACCTTCTCACCGCCAGCCCCCCCTCCTTCTTTGGCCGAGTAACCTCATCCCAGGCGACCAAAGGAACGCCGCTCCTCGCAGCCCCCTTCTTCCCCCAAAGAAATTTCCTCAAGCAAGAGTCCAGCCGCCGACGAACCCCTTTAGGCATACCTTTCACAGAGAAGAAATAGATTGGAATAGAAGATAGTACCGATTTGAGAAGTACCAAACGACCACCCCGAGAGAGAATGGCGGCACGCCAGCCAGCCAAGCGAGCTTCCATACGATCCACCACCGCCTGCCAATCACGTAAGCGTGCACGCCCAATTGTCAACGGGAGCCCCAGAAATTCCAGTGGAAGAGCGCCAACCGGGCAGCGCAAGATCCGCGAACAGACCGCAACCTCGTCAGAAGGAGTGGAAAAGGGAACCATAGAAGATTTGTTGTAGTTGATGAGAAGACCCGACGCCTCACTGAAGAGCTCCAACGTGGTAGCCATCCCCGCCACATTCGACGCCTCGCCCTCGATGAAGCAAATCGTATCATCCGCAAACTGAATAATGGGAATACTGTAGGGCCCAAGGGAACAACCACGGGTCAGACCAGCCGCGACCACATTATGTATCATGCTGAATAACACGTCAGCGGCCAGGACGAAAAGCAAAGGAGCAAGGGGGCAACCTTGCCTAATCCCCCGGCGAGGCTGAAAGAAACCCCCCGCCAAACGGCCATTGAGAATAAGCGAAAGAGAGGCCGTCGAAACGCATCTACGCACCCACGAAATCCATAACGAAGGAAATCCCCGCCTCTTTAGAACAGACCATAAAAAACGCCAATCCAAAGAGTCGAATGCTTTGGCAAAATCGATCTTCCAGAGAGTCCCCCTTACATCGTTCTTGTGCCATGCATGAATAATTTCAGAAGCCACCGCATAACAATCACTTATTTGCCTCCCCTGAATAAAAGCCGCCTGAGTAGGCGAAATGAGCGAATCAAGAAGCGGAGCCAGCCGACGAGCAAGAACCTTGGCAATGATGAGGTATATGGCATTTGATATGGAGATCGGCCGGAAGTCCTCAATACGGTTGGCAGACGAAGACTTAGGAATGAGGGCAATAATAGACATGTTGAGCTTATTAAACCCGTTGTTGCCATTGCAAAAATCGCGGGCGACATCCAACACATCATGTGAAATCACATCCCAAAATTCCCGATAGAAAGAAACGGGGAAACCATCGGGTCCCGGCGCCGCGTCGGAATTAAGGGCCCAAACCGCCTCTTTCAGTTCCTCCAGCGATATCTGACGAGTAAGGCGAGTAGCATCCTCCTGAGGGAGCACAGAAGCGCCCCTACCCGACCACCGCCACTGGCGCACAGACCTGCACCCATACCATTCCTTAAAATAGTCCATCACAGCCATACCCAATTCCCGCTCCCCCTGCACCTGAGAGCCATTAATAAGCAAGGAAGAGATAGAGTTGGATCGCCGACGACCCGAAGCGACCCGGTGAAAAAACGTGGTATTAGCGTCTCCCTCCTTCAACCAACGCATCCGGGAGCGTTGGCGCCATTCAACCAAACGCTTCCGATCCTCAAGCTTCACCTTATCCATAGCATCGGCGCGAGCAAGCAATTCGTCCTGATTAAGGTCTCGATCATTCTCAATTCGATCAAGCCGCATAATGACCTCATCAGCCGCCACGCGGGTAGCAATGCGGGCTGAGCGAATGTCCTTCTTAAATGACGCCAGCAACTTCCTGAGAGACGAAATCTTAAAATCAAAACGGCGAGCGGCACTGCCCGACGGAGATAATTGTGACCAATGGTGCCGAACCAAGTCCCGAAAACCAGGCTCCATCAGCCAAGAGTGCTCAAAGCGGAATAAGCTATGAGGACGATTCTCCTCCCCATTCGACCAAAAAATTGGATTATGATCCGAAAAAGATCGCGGTCTCGAAGAGACGTAACACAGAGGAAAGCACTCCATCATAGAGTTATTTGCCAAAAAGCGATCAATCCGCGACCGCGAGGAGCTATTCCGCCACGTGAACAAAATGTCGTTTGGTACAAGCGATTCAAGAGTCAGATCATATATGAAATCCAAAAAATCCGAGGACCCCGGGTCGAGACCTCCGCGCCCCCGTGGGCGATCCTGTGCGTGCAACGTGACATTAAAGTCCTCACCAATCAGCCAGGGCACGTCACCAAAGGCATTAGCATCCTCCCGTAAGTCCTCCCACAGTTCACGCCGGGCAACATGGCAAATAGGGGCATATACACAAGAAAAAGCCATACAAATATTAGACCGGCCGCAATTTAACAGCAACGAAATAGAATGACGGCCCAGTCTTAACGACGAAAAAGAAAAGCGCGACGAGCGCCAGGCCAGAAAAGCACCGCCCCTAGCACCAAAAGCATCCAGCGCACGGAAATCATTGAGCTGACCAGCTCCAAAAGATCTCCAGATAACATCATCCAAAGCCGATAACTTGGTCTCCTGAATGAACGCAATATCACAATCCCATTCGACTAGGCGCGAGCCCAAAATGCGCCTACGATCCGCATCACCCAATCCACGCACGTTCCAAGATATAATCTTCATAAAAACAAAAATGGAGGCCCAAAAAGGTATACCCCAAAAATTGCATCATAGCCAAAAGGGGCCTTCAATTACCAGCATGCCACTGGTCAGCTATGCGTTCAAGGCCTGCCGCCTCCGCAACCGCCTCGCGCAAAGATTGGCAAGTAGAAACCGCAACTGGATGAGAGTAGAAATGCCGCCGCCGAGAGTAACTCCGGCCATAACGGGACATAGGTGATTGTCCCAAATCCACAGAAGCATCAGAAAAAGGGGACGACGCCGCGCCATCTTCAGAGAACAGCAGATCCACGCGAACCGGAAGAGGGGGCTGCCCCGCAGAGACCTGATGGATTGTCACCCCAAATTCTCGCAACCCACTTCAAAAGCAGAGCGTGAATCATCTCCTCCAACCTTAGAACACCAACCCCCCCCCCACCTCTTTAGCAAGTGTAACTATCTCCCAATTAATAAGATGAGTCATGTGTTAGGTCCCATTCGTTTTCCCCCAGAATAATCGTCTCACAGTCATCTCCAATCTACGACGCCTACATGAAGCAATCTGGATGACATGAAGAAAATGGGAATGGTCGTAAGCACTGCTTTGACTAGGAATGCTCTTCCGATAGTGTGAAGCCTAGCCCACGAACTCTACGAGTAAGAACGTATGACTGTCTCCTTATCAATAGTTATAATTAGGATAGAAATTGGAGAAGACATGGATGATACTGGAAGTGAAGCTAGATGGGCTTCCTAAAAGGGGAATTTGTCGAACTCATGTGTCTCAGTGTCGTGTCCTACAAAGTCAACTTTTGGAGCATTCCATATGCCGAGTCATTCTAATGAAAGTCGAACCAAGTCAGTTGATGATCTCTTTACGGGATAGAACATCATTAAGTTCTTTGATTCATTCTCGGGAGCTACGTCTTGTCGAAAAAAAAAAGCATGGCAACGCATGGCCTTTTCTACTATTTGGTCGCTTTGAGTTCCCAACCAGACAACGGCCATGTGACAACAATGATTCCTTCCAGCATGCTAATTTCTTCTCCACCATCGATAACCAATCTAACAACTGAAGGCGACCACAACCAAGTGACAGATCAAGATAACGGATCGGCAATGCACTACATTGGCACCCCAACTCCCTGCCACAAGCAACTGCCACCTCATCTACCATCCAAAAGTTATCACGATATAGTTAGCACTATCAATCTTCAATTCTAAGAGCTCCTCATATATCTCCACCGCCACCGCCATCCCCCTCGCCTCCTCCACTCCCCCTCAACAAAAAAATGTTGTCGTATGCATACTAAAGTACCAGGATGAAATGTCCCCTACAGAAAAGCCAGTTAAGAGACCCTGAGATACCACATGATCCACCATAAGCGGAAGACATTTGCCGCCAAGACAAAAGAAGGGGCGCCATGGGACAACACTACTTAATCCTCTCTTAGGTTGAAAGAGACCCCGTACAGGCCGCCCGTTAACCAGAATCGAATAAGAGGCAGTGGTTACACACCTCTTTATCCAAAAGATCAATAGGTCAGAAAACCTTCTTCATGCCAGTACTGACCATAAGAAGCGCCAGTCAACACTGTCATACGCCTTCAAGAAATCGACCTTCTACGAAACAGCACGGGCATGCCTCCTTCGCCAGTCAGCAATAATATCCCCCTCACCTATACTACTCCCCCCTCAACAAAAAAAATGATGTCATCTGCGTACTGAAGTACCAGAATGGAATGTCCCCTACAGAAAAGCCAGTTGAGAGACCATGATACCTAATCCACCATAAGCGGAAGACATTTGCCGCCAAGACAAAAAGAAGTGGTGCCATGGGACAACACTTCTTAATCCTCTCTCAGATTGAAAGAAACCCCGTACAGGCCGCCCGTTAACCAGAATCAAATAAGAGGTGGTGGTTACACACCTCTTTATCCAAGAGATCCATAGGTCAGAAAACCTTCTTCAAGCCAGTACCGACTACCGACCATAAGAAGCGCCAGTCAACACTATCAAACGCCTTCGACAAATTGACCTTCTACGAAACAACACGGGCATGCCTCCTTCATCAGTCAGTAATAAAATCAGAGGCCATGACCAAGTTATCATCAATTTGTCTACCGCGAACGAAAGCAGAGTGGAGTGATGACACCAACTTGTCCAAGACCTGACTGAGCCTCTCAACAAGAACATTTGCAATAATCAGATATATTGCATTCGAAAGAGCAATACGCAAAAATCCTATGCATGATCCGCAACCTCCTTCGGTAGGAAAAAGATGAGAGCTCTGGTAATTCTATCAAACCTGCATTACCCCGCTCAAATTCCTCCAAGACAACGACACGTCTTTCCCTGCACCTCCCAAATTCGTTGAAGAAGAAAACAAGGAATCTATCTAAGCCTAGGGCCCTGGAGCTCCCTCTGCATTCAGCGATGAAATCACCCACTTCACCTCCTCTTTTGCAAACGGCCTAGTCAGACGAGCACACATATCTTCTAAAAGCTAAGTGTATATGTCCCCGTCCACCTCCATCATCTATGCTCTGTTCTTCTGGACATATCACGAAAATAGTTCACCAAGACCCTCCCAATCTTCCTTTCCCCTTCCACACGAGAGTCTCCCATAACTACTGAATGGATAAAATTATGCCTATGCCTCCCACAAGCTACCGCATGGACTTGTGTTTGCATCTCCTTCCTTGATCCATATCTATTTCCATTCCACCACCCTCTTTCTATCCTCTGCCACCACAACCTTCATGTGCTCGGCTCTATCAGCCACCTCCTATATACTTGAATCCATGTATTCCTACTCCTTGTAGAGCCTTTCAATCATAGCTTCTGCCTGTGTCATGTTCACCTGCCTTGCTTCCCTCACATCCTTTTTAAAGACGCACAACTTCCTCCTCATGCTAGTCAACTTCTGAGCCAAATGGAAGGGTGTCGATCCATTCCCCTCTACGACTCCCCAATGTGCAGCAACCATGTCCCGAAAGCCCTCTTAAAGAGGCCAAGCCCGCTTGAATCTAAAGAAAGAGTGGGGCAGGGTCTCTGAGTTAAAACAATGATCGATCCCTAATAAGCGCAACAGAGAGGATAATTTGAAAGAGTAAAGCGGTGTGCCACAGGAGAGAGGGTGTCCTAATAGTCCACCCCATATGTCTGCTTGAATCCTTTAGCCACCAATCGAGCTTTACAACGATCCATCCTACCATATGCCTCATGCTTCAATGTAAAGACCTACTTGCATTCAACTACAGATGTACGAGCCGAGGTAGTGATCACAAGGTTTGCATGCCTCTGGACTATAATGCTGAAATCTCCTCCTCCCACCAACTATCTCATGGCATGGTGCCTCCTGATGTGTGCGTGGAACAGTAACAGTTGACAATCCCATCACAAACTTCTTAGAGTCTTCTAAGAGATGATCAAGAGAAAGATGACCAGAGAGAGGGTATCTAGCACACGTGCACTTATGCTTCCAAAGGGTAAGGAGACGACTAAGATCCTTAGATGGATCGTATTGTCTATTGATCCTCGGATGGATCATAGGTCCCAACATGTCGAGGTGTAATTCCTGGCTCAGTTGCACCATCTCGTTGTGTAGTATCGTCCTACTTAACAGAAACACCAATTGTATCATATGTATAAACCAAGCGTTCCGTGTTTACCCTGGGGTGTATTGGATGAAGGGGAAGGAAAGAGAGCATGAGGTCTTGTAACCTTGGGTCTCCATGAGTTCCTAGCATGAGCTAGATGACATGTTAATGTCCCAAATAGAATAGTCAATGATAGAGAATGGGGTGGAAGTGGTAGATAAACCTCAATGTCAAATTTAGATGAAGCTATTCATGTCACCTATAGGAGAAAAGTGCGTAATAGACTCGAAGAACGAAAACCAGCACTCACATAGTTTTTTCATCGGATAGGATCAAAGCATCGGCATGACGGTACCACTTTTTGTCCGAGAATAGCCAACAAAAATGCACTTGATTGACCAAGGAGATAGCTTGTCTTGGCCACGAATCAAGTAGTGAACAAATGCAGCAAAAGAAGAAGCAGCAGACAGATTCGTCTTCATCCAGAAAGCAGAATTGTAGGAGCAGTCAGAAGAACAAGACAGATGACTCATTAAAAGAAGAGTCAAAGTGTGGGAGTGTAGGACTCAACAGAGGACCAATTGAAAAGAAGGGAGCTAACCCCTAGGCTAATAATATCTCGGTTCATCATTCAAGATAGGGTACGACTAATGACCAAGCATGGCAGGATGAGGCAAGCAGCAAGGGATTGTCTTAATAGAATAGATGCGACCAAGAATGGGATATGGAATAGAAAGAATGAAAGCGGTGATTTAGAGGAAGGGCTTGATTGACCAACGTATGTGTGCCAACTGCAAGCCTTTACAAGAGGCATTAAAGAGAACAAATCCTTATCAAGAAACGCAGTTAAAAAAACACGTTCTTCTAACACAGAAGATGGAATACAGTAAATAAGGTAGCATGCAGTAAGAACACTATCTCCCTAATAAGAGTAGGAGTGTGACCTTGTATCAGGAGAGTTATGCTAACAGATGCCCATGTTTCCTCTCAGCAACGATATTCTATTGAGAGGTATAGTGTTCAGGAAATCGGCCGAGTATATCGTATACTCGGTCGCATACTCATACTCGGAAGCCTTGGTGCTCCGAGTATGACCAAATCGACATCTAGGTGGGTCAGGCCGCATACTCGGCCGAGTATACCGTATATGCAGTCGACCGATTTTTAAATAAAAAATTTCTAAAACCCTAACCTAAACTCGAGCACCTGACTTAACGCCTTTCAATTGATGTTTTTGCTCATTTGACTCTATATTACTTTTTATACCAATTGTTTTGTTCCTTGTACTTCCAATTCTTTATTATTATAATCAAGAGATATAATATTTAGATGATATTAACATGATATTAAAACATCATTTATATTTTTAATAATAAAAAATACCAAAGCACATAAAACCGCATATTCCCCGCATACCGCATACTATCTATGCAGTGACCCCTCCGATTGAATACCGCATACCACCATCATGAACATTGGAGAGGTATAAGCACAAGAGGTCTAATATAAAATCCTATGAGACATAAAAAAGATGTGGCTAGTGCAAAATTCTAGTGCATTATCAGAATGTGCATACTTGACACTGATAGAAAAGATATTCTTTATTTCAATGATAAAACTTGGCATAATAGTACGAGCTTCATATTATGCTTCAACGAAAACACCCGATAAAGACTCGAGAAATCATCTATAGCAACAAGATAAAAACCATACCAATGGCGGTCAAGGACATGACTAGGACTCCAAGATCTGAGGAAGGACTCTGCATAGCTTCTAAAAAGGTAAAAGACCAAATACTAGATGCCATGAGTAGGAGGAAATTGGATCCATCCGGGTGGAAAATTTGCCTACATATGTAGATTATACCAATTTATAGAGTCATCCTGCTCATGGCTACATCCAATCACCTTGCCCATAAGTATATCTTGAAGATCACATGATTGATCTTCTTCTAGAGACCCACTTGGATCAAAAATAGCATGACAGTTCGGTTCCTTAGTAAGATGACTAATCACAAATAAATTCATAGAAAAATCCGGAGCATGCAAGACGTTCTGCAGATGCATAAAGAGTATTAAACGAATATCCCCTTGTCATGTGATAAGAGAGTGTCTCCTATCTACAATGATGAAAGATCAGTGAAGAATCGAGTCATAAGAGATAACTAAACTTTGCTGCCTTAATTTATAATCCATTCTGTGAAGTTAGTGTTGTGACATTTGGTAAGAGCACGATCAATACCTAAGATGCTGACAAAGGCAATGGTGTCTAATAATGATGGATGATAAGGACCAGTCTTAGTGATTGTAGGACCCATGATCTCCCTCAGACGGGAGACAAGATCCACATACTTCTAATCAAATGGTGTTGTGGTTGTCTCTGAGTACTCAGTAGCACAAGATCTAAGGAAGGACTCTGCATAGCTTCTAAAAAGGTAAAAGACCAAATACTAGATGCCATGAGTAGGAGGAAATTGGATCCATCCGGGTGGAAAATTTGCCAACATATGTAGATTGTACCAATTTGTAGAGTCATCATGCTCATGGCTACACCCAATCACCTTGCCCATAAGTATATCTTGAAGATCACATGATTGGTCTTCTTCTAGAGACCCACTTGGATCAAAAATAGCATGACAGTTCGGTTCCTTAGGAAGATGACTAATCACAAATAAATTCATAGAAAAATCCGGAGCATGCAAGACGTTCTGCAGATGCATAGAGTATCAAACGAATATCCCCTTGTCATGTGATAAGAGAGTGTCTCCTATCTACAATGATGAAAGATCAATGAAGAATCGAGTCATAAGAGATAAACTAAACTTTGTTGCCTTAATTTATAATCCATTCTGTGAAGTTAGTGTTGTGACAATTGGTAAGAGCACGATCAATACCTGAAATGCTGACAAAGGCAATGGTGTATAATAATGATGGATAATAAGGACCAGTCTTAGCAATTGTAGGCCCCATGATCGCCCTCAGACGGGAGACAAGATCCTCATACTTCTAATCAAATGGTGTTGTGGTTGTCTCTGAGTACTCGGTAGCACAAGCAGGATGATTGTGCTTTTGATAGCACATGTCCTCGAAATGCCCCGGGCGATTGTAATAAGTACACGGCATGCAAGGGTGTCCATTCCCTCTATCATAGACACAACATCCTCTAAACTGAAAGACCCTTATATGCCTTGTGAAGCAGCCATGGCACCAGTTTTGTTGGTCGGCTCTGGCTCCGTCAAGATGTATTCTTTGTTGGGTCATTCTATGATGCTCATGAGTCATGAGTTGCATCATCTATAACATGTAGTTCATCCCATCTATCTTGACGATGGGACAGAGACCATTAATGGCCCTAGGAGACTCCCTGTCATGACGAATGAACGAAGCAGAGGAAGGACAAGATTGGGAGATGTATTAATTCTTTTCTGCATTGACATAAAAGAGAGGTGTGTGTAGACCTAAATACAAAATCTTACCATCAACAGTGAACGTTTTCTAGGCCAGGAGGTCATATTTAAATGAGAAAATACAAATTAAGTTGACCCAAACGACTCTGAGGATACCTCTTCTTTGTTGAGTGGACCCCTCGCGAGTAAAATGGCACCTACATGGAAGCAGGGAGGTACGTACGAAGGGGGAGATAACGTGTGGGTTGTGCATGGTGGCCAGACAGCGAAGAAGGAAGTCGCTCAGTGGGGCTACAACAGGGCGGCGCTTGAAGGTCGAATGAGGCTAAGTGACGCTCGAGGAGGTCGCATGAGGATAGGTGACGTGCGATGGAGAGAGGAGGTTGTCAGGGATACTAGGGTTTCAAGGGGATCTCAGAGCTCTAGTCCAAGAACATTGTTTCGATGCCATACGAAGGGAAACAAGAGACTTGATTTATAATGTGTTATAGGGTTCTCTTTGTATAGATAGGAAATCTTAGAGATAATGGAGGTTGCCCCATTGGGCTACTTTGAAAAGGAAAAGGGAAAGTAAGCATATTACATATTATTATAAATGCTCTATTACTATAACATATAGAACTTCCTAATTTTTGAACTCTGCAAGTGGGACAATGCCTTCCAGACATGAGATCGTCGCAAAACTAACCTTTCATGTCCTTGTTTCTGAAGGTTTTTTCTACCTTGGCTTTATCAAGTTTTGCCATAACCTCGCCATAAAATTGATCGCCATTAATTGCACCTCATGAATCCTTCCTTCCATAGACCATCGGAAAGAGAATTAGAAGTTCCTCTCATTTTGCTCCGCTCTTCAAATTTACCATTCCATTTTCATGAACCCGATGCCAAAAATCAAGTAGACCTACAACAATGATCCAGCACAAGGGTTACATGCCCAAAAACATCCAATTATAAAGGACCACGAGCGGAAAAACCACAAAGCCTTGCAAAGGTTAGCCAAGGAACACTTAAAGCACATATGAAGCAAAACTAGGACAAAGACTTGCAACCAGTAGTCAAGCAACGCACCCAACCAATACATGAAGACGAATCAGCACCAAGCAATAATGATCAAGAAGAGCCTAAAGTTCCCCTGAAATTCACCATGAAACATGGATTTCCTTCTTGTTTAAGTCAGTGTATCCTCCTTCCAATGTTCAGAACGGCAGGCCAGGCGGCCACATATGCGTAGTCGGTAATCCTTCCGAACCGCATGTACAATATTCGGTGTATATGCAATTTTGGCAAGTACGTGGTTGACTAAACTGCATATGCAACTGCACACTCGACCACCTTTAGGATAGACACCACCCTCACTTTAGGCTTTAGCTGGTATTGATGCCCTTAAGGATTTAGCTTCAGCAGTTGTTGCATTCAAGCTTCAGATGCTACAGTAAATATTAAATTTTGTTATGGTTAGACTTTGAATTGATTTTATAGTAGTTTATTCGCAGACATATGTTTAATATATATAATTTAGTTTCTGTCGTCGCCTTGCAAGTTTTCAAGCTTCAAATGTTACTACTATAGTTTACAATAAGTGTTAAATTTAGTTATTTTTTGACTTCCAATTGATTAAGCTACAATTTATGTTAAATTTAGTATTCTTACTTTAAATCGATCTTATGGTATTATAATCTATTTCTTTTTATTTAATTTGGTTTCCCCTTCAAACTACAAATGTTGTTTCTGTAAATGTTAATTTTAGTTATTTTTTATTTTCAATCGATTTTATAATAGTTTGTTCTGTCTTTTATTAACATTGATTTTTGTCTTTGTTTAAAATTGATTTTTGTTGGTGTTGCCTTCAAGCTTCAAATGATGCTGCTATTATTATTTTTTAACTAAAAGATGTCAAATTCTTATTCTAAAATTAGTTCATCATTATTTTGGAATTTGTTTATTATTGTTATATTTCATAGGATTGTTGTTTTTATTTTTTTTATTTTAACAGTAAACATGCTAACTAATTCCACCTCTCAAATTCTTATTACAAGGAACTCTTTATCTAAATGGACGCCCTTTGGAAATACTTTGATTGAAATCACATTGTATATTTCCTCTATGTTGGTTTTTTGAACATAAATTTCTAATATCTGAATTTATTGCTGGCAAGGAGGCCGAAGCTAAGAGATTGAAGATCGTTGGTGGAGAGAATAGAGGGAAAGTTGACAGGGTGGAAGGCGAGATTGTTGTCAGGGGGAAGCTGGTTCTCCCGAAGCACGTGCTCTCGACGATTCCGATTTTCTTTTGCTCTACGAGAGCGATACCTGCATAGGTGCACACGAAGATCGAAGCCTTAATGAGAGGACTCTTTTGGTTAGATGGGAGGCAAGCTAGAGGGGACATGCATCTAGTTGACTGGAATAGGGTGACAGCTCAGAAGAGGAGGGGAGGTTTGGGGGTCATGAAGCTGGGTGAGATGAATAAAGCATTCATGGCTGAGTGGGTGATGCGTATATGGGGGAAGTCGGAGGATCGGGTTTGCAGGCTGCTGAGGAGGATTTACGGGGTGCCCATGTCTTTGGCGGTTGAGCTGGGACGCCTTCTGTCTTCTTTGTGGAGGGAAGTTCCGCATATGGTGCCCGAACTGGCAATTAAGATGAGGCCCATTTTGGGGAATGGAGGGGGGGTTTCGATTTTTGGTAGGACGACTGGACGGGGAAGGAGAACTTGGGGGAATGTTTTCCAAGACTGATGCAGATGGCGGCAGACAGAGTTGTGGTAGTGCAGGAGGTGTGGGGAATGGGGGCTTGGTCTCCGATTTTTTCAACGAATCTGTCGGATAAGAGGGTCGAGGAATTCTTGGCCTTACATGTGGAGTTGGCAAGGTAGGAGGGTCAAGTGGATGGCAGAGATCATTACGTCTGGGGGGGTGGCAGATTCTCGATCAGAAAGGCTTACCAGTTCTTTGCGGCAGTCGGGGAGGAGGAGGTGGGGGGTGGACATGCGCTTGATATGGAGAAGCAAGGTGCCAATTTATTATTATATTTTAACTAATTTGAATAAAATATTACAAACCGCATAATCCGCATATACTTCTGTATATCTGCTTATTCGCTTCAGACCGCTTGGCCGAACAAATACCGCATACCGACTTTCTGAACCTTGCCTCCTTCAACAACTCAATTCTTCAATCTACGTTCCCAATTTTAGATCTAACCATACCCAAGAAACCCAGAGATGGGTCGTCATTTAATCCTAATGAAACAACTCAACCTATGGCTTGATCAAAAGCTCTTGAGCATCACATGGACCCAAACTCTGATCGAAGGAAAACCTCAAGCAGCTGCAACAACTTCACAAACAATAGACTTTCTCCGAGCTTGACAATTAACTTTTGAATCAAAGATTGGCATATTATGCCCTTCTATTCAATGGCAAAAGCCTACTCCTATTCTTCAATATGTATATCAAGCCGTCTTTTCCTAAGATAGGTCTAGTGAAGGCAACCCACTGACTTCATGGTCATATGCATCCGTTATTTTTTCAAGCTTGAGTTTAAATTTCACAACGTTTAGGTCAGTGATGGCAATATATTTTGCAATCCCCAATAAAGGTTTAGTGACCAGTAAAGACTTCAATTGTTTTTTATTTTGTAAATAAGAGGTGGCACATTTCCAAGGAGGATACACGTTGCATAAAGAATACGTCTCCAAAAGATATGGCACATTCATTTTCGAGAGGAGCTGGAAAAATAGTTCTAGTTCTAAGTTGTAAGTTTGTAACACACTGCATACAAGATCATCGTATCCCCAGATATCATCAAGATTTATCAGTATCAACTTCACATTCTTTCATAGGAAGTCATAGACAAGGAACAAGCAAATTCTTAAACTTGTTTTCAGTTCTAGATATTAGCTACAACCCTCATTGTTAATTCTACATTCAGGAACCGAAACTGATCTCATCAAACATACAGGACAGCAAATTAATCAGAGTTACTTTTTCGCTTAGTTCTCAGTCAAGAAACAACCATACTTGAAGTTCACCATATTCATCGTGTATATCCACAGGACCACATCCATGACAGTAGTTAAACTAGAAAGTTTCAGATCAGAGTCCAGCTGAAATAATCACCCTTGATTCTAAATCCAAACTGCACCCTTGACTTTTCGAGATAGGTTCACATATGACCGTTTATCTAACTTCTACACAAATATTTCTTACCCGCCTGCAACTGCTGTAAACTAATAATGAAAAAAGCAACTACTCGAGAAACCGAACAACATCCCCCAAGATCAAAAATTCCTTCAAGAAAACAACAAGGGCATATATCTACCAATGATATGGGCAACATAAATCAAATCCAGAAACAAGATTTAAATGAACGGAGACTAAAATGGAACAGCTACTAATCGAAAACATGGCCTCAAATTTCAACGAAATTCAGTCGAATTTCTGTCAAATATCGATATCCAGTCGAAATCGAAATTCGACCGAAATGACCGAAATATGGGGGTGCTGGTACAAAAAATGACCGAAATGACCGAAATTTCGGTCGAAATTCCACCGAAATTCCCTCGAAATTCTGTTTTGGACGATACCGAAATGGTGACTGAAACCGACATTTAAGGCCTTGATCGAAAATCCCAACAGCCATCCAAACATTCCGCAAGAAAACAACAATGAAACGAATATATATACCGTCTAGGACATGGATTGCACAAATCACAACCAAACACAAGGATTTTGGGTACAATGGCGAATGACAGTGAAGAGCTTGGTCGAGAAATTCAACAAAAGCCCCCAAGATCAAAACTTTCCTCGAGAAAAACAAACAGAGGGTATAAATCTACCAGTGATGGCATGGTTCACACAGATCATTACCAAAAACAAGGATTTTGAGTAACGCGGTAAGAGCGGAGTTATGGAAAAGAACACGGAATACCTGGAAATACGGATGGCTCTGCGGGAGATTCGAGCACAGGAGGGAGATGCCGGGGAAGAGATCGACCGGAGGATAGACCTCGGCGAAGAGGCGACCGCGCTCGTGAGGGTTCTTCGAGCGCACGCGGCGGCCGCCATTTCTGCTCCTCACCGCCGAAGTGCGAATTAGTGGGCTCCACTTCTCTCTGCGAAAAGAGAGGGTGTCAAAGGCATCGTACGTATCCGGATCCAACTTTTTCTTTTCTTTTGTTTGAACAAAAATTAAAAATTTTGATTTAAACAACCCCTTTCCCTACGTATTTCATTTCATGATTATTAAATGATGGTCTAATGATATAAAATTCGATATGCACTGGAAGAAAGAATAAATTCTTTCATTTAACAGTACTTGCTAGAAGAAAGAATAAATTCTGATCATTTAACGATACTTACGTAAATAGTAAGTTTGTTGTTACCTCAAAGGATCCGCTTACGAAAATATATAAGAATGTTGTATGCTATTTGATGTTCCATTGATAGTAAGAATAATCAATTGCTGACTTTTATTTATATATATAGAGAGAGAGGATGGGGAGCTTGCACCAAGGTACGTGTAACTTTACATGCACCGGCGCTTATATCTTCCACATTTTTTTACTTTTTTGAAAAATACCATCATGTATATTCATTCATATATCCCTCCAATATGTCATTCGAATTTTGTCAGAAACAGAGACTCATATGACCTCCATCCAGAACAGGTAATTTTAACGGTCTTAGAATTGATGTAATCGACCTGTTCCGGATGGAGGTCATAGGAGTCTCTGTTTCTGACGAAATTCGAATGACATATTGGAGGGATATATGAATGAATATACATGATGGTATTTTTCAAAAAAGTAAAAAAATGTGGAAGATATAAGCGCCGGTGCATGTAAAGTTACACGTACCTTGGTGCAAGCTCTCCATCCTCGTATATATATATATATAATATCGATGTTAAATAAATCAAGTAGATTCATTCTAATCATGGGTTTAAAAAATCGGATCGGGCCGCCTGTTTGGACTGGTTGGACCGCGAATCGGCTCCGTCCTGTCAGTTCGATCGATTTCATGCAAGTATTTTAAAATAATAATAATAAATTGAGATTGGATGGTAAACATAACCATGTTGACTCGAGTTGACCCAATTTTGAGGGTTTGATAAATGCTCAGAAGACAAAACTAAAGTAAGGTAAAATATAATTAAATAATATTAAGTAAAAAGTTATGGGTCAAAAGTTAAAAAACAGTAAAATAAAATTCCTAAGTCTAATCCATTGTGGTTGTTTTGTTGTGCATGTGCGGTTACGCCCCTATTTCCCCTGAGTCCCCAACCTCACGCTCGAGGTCTCGTCATCGACGCCCACTACAACAAAATTGATCTATAGTGACAGTTTTGAAAAAATCTATCACTAAATTAGCCGTTGTTAAATATATAATGACGATGTTATTCGTTGTGAAATGAGTTTTCGTACTCAAAATTAGCAACGAATATCATATATGTCGTTATATCATTAGCAACGGTCCACATAGCGACGTTTATCTGTTGTTGTTTTTCAAAATATCAACTAATCGTTGCTATTTTTAGCGACGAATAATTACATTTTTGAAAAATAACAATGAGTAAGCATCGCTATGTGGAATGTTGCTAATGATATAACGGCGAATATGCCTCTATCGGTCGTCACCTTCACGATGAGCTCCTTCTGGCTTGTTCCTGCATTAGAATCCCTACTGAATTGTATCATTTTACCTTCACGATTAGTTCCTTGCCCATATAATAATTCTATATAAGTTCATATACCATTGGCCCACAGGAATTACATCTCTTGTTAGATGTATGATCCAGTTTCTCAAGTTGTGACTTAAATTTTATTAAACATAATTCACATGCAATAATATGTGCACAACCAATGGACTTGGTTTACCCAACGATGACACAATTGGAAGGAGCTTTATGAATCTTATCAATTTGATTTTTTTTATTGCATGGGTTCCTGGTGATATCAAATTCCTTTGTATGGTATCTTTTAAGATTCCACGAGGTTGATGAGCATTGTGTAATTTTGTTATTATCACTGAAGATTTAAAATTAAAATAATAAGAATTCATTCTCCCACCTGAGCCTTTGAAATAGGCTTGGTTATCCTACCATAACAATATAAATTGTTGTAAAGTCATCTTCAACAATGGATCGCAACGACGATAGAGATGCACCAAAATGCCTACAACCCAGCAAATTGGAATGGCTATTTTTTTCAATATGATAAAAATTTATTTGAGTCAGTAATTCATACGTTGTTCAACTGGAATTCCTTCTCGAATATAATTGATAATATTATGTAGTTCCCATTAAATTGTCTAGAAAATATAATGAACAAAGAACCATGCATGCCAACATAATTCAAATTCGGATAATTTGATATATTGTAGATGGCATATGATGGTTTAAACTACATTTCCATTTGATTCTTGTTATCATTGCACCAATTTACAATTTCATTGTTATGTTTACTTTGCTAGCATTTCATGGTTAATCACGACAGTAGCATTTCATGGTTTGTTTGATTTTTAGGATCATTCGGTTGTAGATGTGTTCTCGACTATAACTGGTGGATATTTTTTAAATAGGAGATGGTCAAATGTGCACTCATATTCACTAAATATTGTTGTCGATGATGGGACTGAAAATGTTATCATAATATGTGTTGGGCAATAAAGTATTAGAACATGGCAGTGTATCACGTTGATGGAAGGGATCCATAAAGTGAAAGAGTATGTGGCTAAAAAAAGATAGGTTGTGGGACGTTAGAAAGTAACCATCATATCCGTTTTTTACTGAGGAAATTTTGAATTAATATAGAACAGAGAAGAGGGAAAAAGATTTAGTGAATTACTTAACAAATCCTATAGCATATAAATGAATGTTTTCAATTTTATAGGAATGGAAACTTTGCAGATAATTCTCTCAGCATCGAATTCAACCTCTAAGAAATTGTATTTTTATTCCTTTCATGAACTACAATCAGTAGTCAACCTAGAACTAAATCAGTTGTGCAGAAGAAGGATGAAGTTGAAGAGATAAATTTACTTATTCCATATCGAATGCATGATGTTGACATTCCTTTTAACGCCATTAACTTTCATAGTTTTTAGAATATAATCGATGGTATTACCTCGGTGGGCATGTTTATAAAGCATCAACATCATATGAAGTTCATGAGCTGCTTATGAAAACAATTGCAAATTTCAAGGAATACGTAGATACACATAACACAATTTGGAAAATGAATGATTGTATAGTCATGTATGGTGCATGGAATGATAGAAGAAAACATATGTTAACAAACTTTCTTGTATGCTCATTAAATGGTATTATATTTTTGAAATTAATTAGTGCCTTAAAGCATTCCATGACAACAGACTTGTTGTTTGGTCTTTTTAAAAATTGTGCAAGGTATATTGGGTCCTAAAAATGTAATTCACTTTTGTCATGGACAATGTTGCAAACTATAAGGCGGTAAAGATGATCGCAATGTTAGAGTTGTAAGCCCTTAGCGACCCATCAATGTAATAGAAGTTATTATTATATCATGTCCATCTAATGAATTTTTTTGAATGTAATTAATATTGAGATCCCTTTGTACAATTAAGTTTATGTATCATGGCCATATTGAATACCACGCGGTTAGGAGGATGCAACTGACATTAACATGTGATATTCAATAATGATCGCCATCCTAAGAAAGAGGTGCCCATCTTTCTCTAAAGACTAATTTCCGACTGAATTCTTGGTGCATGTCCTCTTCATAGAAATTATGATTCGGAGGTGCCGGGATAGTCAAGTCAAATAGCTGACTTGATGAGGTCGAGAAATTAAGACATGAATTGTAACTGTCACGATCAGGTACACATCCTTTGCCAGATGTAGATATACATCTATATGCTTGAGTGTACACATTAGATAAAACAATTGGTTGAAGGCCTAACCAAGGTCCATATATTGATGAATTGGTGTGCATATGAAAATATATGAGAAGTATGATCTCTCAAAGGAATCACATGGGTTCATACTTAATGAACCGAGAGACAGAGCTCGCTCATGAGATAATTTGATGTCATAATGAATTCCATGCATGATCATCTTTGTTTATGAAATAAGGCACAATTCAAGATGTTAATATATGCTTTTAGAAAGTATGTGATTAACATTGTCGCCTAATTATCAAGTAAGAAATATACTAATATGTTCCGAAGAAGATAGTCAAGCTAGGGCTTGAACGTCGGATATATCAAAGTCTTCAAGTATGAAGGATGAATGAGAATTGGGAATACTCAGGGTGGAATCTATTTTAATGGATCATCTACCATGACACTTTCATTCTGAGGGAATGTTGAAACCATATGGATTTTAGTGGCTTTACTTTTAAACTTAATGATTTGAGAAGTATTTGTATTAAGACTTATCTCATTTGAATCTAATGTCCAGTTCCAATCTCAATGTCAAAATGTTGGAAAGTGAAATGGTGATGAAAATGGAAATAAACACACTCCTTGAGCTCAACTTTAAACTCTAAATGGTTTGGAGTATGATTTAAAATGGTCAAGAAGTTGAGTTGAGCTCATTGATGCATCCTCCAACTCATGGAGATTATGATGTGTATCGTTGAGCTCACTTAGAGTATGAATTTGTTTAGCTCGAGTTCAACATTCTTAATTGACAAATGTTCGCCATAAGTGGTATGAAATCTGAAATTGGATAGTTATCTGATATTCGAGTCCCTATACACAGATAGTATGATCTCACTGACATTATCTCCAAGTATCCAAGATTTCCACTCATGAGTCCTAATTGGATTAGGACTCGTATTTAATGATATCAATAATATGATAATAATTGTTGTTGTCATGATTATGTGGGCATCAATGGTTTTGTGGATATGATCCACATTATATATATTTAATTAGTATGAATACTGAATTATAATCATTAATATATGTACATTTATATGAATATGATTCATATATTATTTCAAAGAATAAATGTGAATTGGATCCATATTGAAAATTAAATGTAAATTGGATTTATATTTTATTGTGAGGTGACTCTTATAAATTTCCTAATATGATAATGAATTATAATGAAAATAATGAAACAACTGACAAACCAAAATTAGGACAACATTTAGGAGAAGGGGACGTCCGAGCTTAGAGAAGTTGGACGTCCACCTTGAGTCCTATTTCTACAACAATTTTCATAATTGTGTTGCTTGTTGTTTATTTATTTTAGATGATAATTAAGAGGCAACATATCTCTTAACTAAGATAAGGATTAGAATAAGATCCTAGCCTTCGATTGACCATCTAAAGGACATCATGGTAGACACCTCCTCTTAGAGTAGGACACTAAGGGGACATCCACCATGTGTATATGATAGAAGGTGTGTGATGAATCGTTTTTCACCTCTTTTAATAATATGTAATTGTAGTGGTATAGGAGGCAGAAAACAATACATCAAAAATCACAAGTTCGAATATGTGGACAAATTTTTGTTGGTATGTGTACCAAGGTCGAACTCAGGGAGCGATGTGTTCTTTAGTTTCTTGGTTTAAATCAATCTACGTAATTACTAATTGGAATATTAATTTTTAAGTTGGAAAATAAATGCAAGAATACAAGTACAAATAAGTAAATAAAATTACAACAAAGAAAGAAAGAGGCGGAGAGAGAGATTATTCTATGAATTATAGATTTATTTCTCAATGATATGATCAATAAAAATCTTCAAAAATGATTCATATGTCTAGGATTCAGGATATATTCTTTATTAAAATTCACACCTACAATATAAAAAAGTAATTCAATTTCAAACATTAATTTAATAAATATTCAGCCTCAAGAAGTTGTTGATTCCCTACATTATTTATTACTCAAAAAATAATTTTAACTCATCAAAAATCTTAGAGAAATAAATTAATAAATCCTCCTTATTTCTGCTCATGCAAACAGATTCATTTCCTCAAAATATAATTTCAAGAATTAGTTATTAGGAAACATGCAAAGATCAACGTAACACTCAAATAATTTACTTTAATATGCATTTGATTTGTCCACAAAATGACTGGATTAATGCGTAATATTTCCCAAGATCCACGTGATAATTAATTCCTCGAAGAATGACTTTAATCCTTAAATATCATGGAAATAATCTAATCAAAGCCTCCTCCATTTAGCTCATGTTTAAATATGATTTCCCTTATGATAAGAGTACAAAAATATGTCAAAATAATATTGGACATATCATTTGACTTCACAGATAAAAATTCAATTCAATAAGCTTTTGATTTGTTCATAAATCCTCTAAAAAGATAGATATGTCAAAGAGCTTTAAAATGTCATATTGTACGTAAAAATGGATAAAAACTGAGAAAGTTATGCTTAAAAGAGTTTAAGGGAGTAAAACAAAAGACCCGAGTTAGAGGCTTATCTTTAATTTATACAATGCAGGGAAACTTCAGTGTAAATTGTCCCAGATAGGGGGGATTTGTAATATCAGAATCCCTCAGTGGCCTTGGCATAATTATTCCATGTCGCGTGCCTCCTGAACGTGACCTTGAATGAAGCAGGTAGGTTCGATCTAAGGCGGTGGGGTAGGACTAACGTGGCGTCTCCATGATGGCTCGGGCCACCTGAGGTTGGGGAGGCTCGTGTGACGCCATGCCCCTCTGGCTACCGAAACCAACGAGATGGGAGTGTCGGACCTATGGTCCAAATACGCTCATGATCTATGATACTCAACAAATCATCTTGTACATATTCGATCAACATTTGAAATAATAAAACAACATGAGAATAATATAAAATGAAAGTAATTACAACATTCATTCTCATTAACAATTATCATCAAGTCCATGTCCACAATTGAGATACAAGATATAATTATAAAATTCAAATTTTCTCATTACATTATCTCACAAAGGAAAAAGAAATAACGTGGAAGCAAATAAATTACTCTAAGTAGACGCACCATGTCTGGTGCAAGTATGATGTAAAAAGTTCAGTCTTCTCAAAGCTGCCACTGTTGTGGTTGCTGCTCAGCTACACCTGTTGGGTTCACATGATGGTAACATTACGAGCAATTGCTTAGTAACGAGACAAACACTATAATAACTAATGCAGGGGTAAGAAAGGTAGGTGTACTCAACTCTATCTAGATATATATATATGCATATATTGTAGAAATTGAGAAACACCAAATTATTCCAATTTACAAGGAATTATATGACCACTAATTTATTTATTAATTTAATCACATTTGAGGACTACTACGTTGATCTTGATACTTCTGCCCGTTGACTAGAGTTCACAATGGTATGCAATTAAAATTTCTGATATCAAATAATGAACCATTTCTCCTATTATTTTAGCACACGCAAGTAAGCGACTCGCAAGCCTCCGCTACGCGGGAACTTGTTTGGCATCTTGAGTAAACCATCAAAGATCTAAGTTCAACTGGAACAGGAAAAAGATCATAAACCCAATTTCTCCAACTTCAAACCACATCCTGGAACACCTCTCATAATAATATTACGCGAAATAGAATTTCATGAGGTCACACCCAGTTCTACTGCGAGTCCTGGTATCGTGTATAAGTGTGAAACTAAGAACGCCAACCACGCCACCTGCCAACTCCGTCGAGCGACTCCGAATGCTATCGGATTGCTAGGTACAACGCGTCACCCAACTCATCCATTGGGGTTGCGACCTTCATGACATCTATCCGGGGCCCCAAGCGTACATGCCCAATCCCTTGTGACGTTTAACTCCATCTACCTCAACATAATGAAATTTTCACTCAAGGAAAATAATAGTCGCAAAGAAATCCAAGTTAGTCTATTGGAACACTGACTTCTTTCAGCATATGATCGTAGTGCATTAATAATGACTCACTAGCTGATGCATTTATTTAGCGGTCATCGCATATAAATTTACCCAATCTTAGAATATATGTAACTTTACTGGCCATAACGGTCATATCCACGTTATCGACTACTAATCTTAAAGGAAAATAACTAATGAGATTATATGCATATAATTTATATAATAACTTGTCAATTGATTTTACCGTTGTAAACGAGTATCAATTTGATTTCTAAAGTAGTCCATGTCCACTGTCAATGGCTATTAAAGAATATCATATTTCAATTGTGTGTTTTATTCAAATTAGTATTTGACTACATCCACTATCAAAACTGACAGGAATAACAAATCCGTTGTCATAACTGTCAAGAATAATAAATCCATTTAAAACTATAGTGGTTTTGAATATATCGATAATAGAAATATACTTATTATAGTACTGAATAATCCACCAATTAACTTTATTCCGCCAAAAGAAAATAACGTAGTACTCAATTCACAATTGGTAGTAAATAGATATTTCCATCTTCATGATACATATCATATGTTTAATCAGTAGGAATCGTGATGCAAAAAGACATGCAAAATGTAAAGCAAATTCATTTATCCTTCCTTTATTTAATATTGTGGTTAATACAAAACATGTTCTGGATTTCCAAGCATTCATTAGTCATCGTACAAAATCAATATATTCCAGGAACACAAGTTATGATCCAAACCTCTCGCATTCTTCTTACAGGACAATGAATGCTCAAACATATTTTATAATAACATAAACCTATCTCGTAATTCAAAGACAATAACGTATTTGTTAGATTAATCTCAAACGTCCACAAAAGAAACACTATTTTAAACAAACTATTAATTTGCATGTATTATGGAAGTAGGTTTTGAATATTTACGGATATGTAAAGAGTCTCATCATGAAAATAATATACATAAAATATGAAAAGCTAGATTTTTTATTATTGACAATATCTTTTCAACGACATTAGGGTGGAAGAAATATAAAAAATTCAACAACTTGATATTCTCCTACAAAAATATAACCATTACGTTGGATTTATGGAAAAAAAGATCAACAGGCGATAATCGTGACACTAAATCTTTTAATCCATTCGTTTATTTACCCACAGTCGATAATTGATACCATCGACACTAAACATCTTAATCCAACTATTCATTTACTAGTGTAGCAATTAAAGTAACAATAATGGTGTGGTGAAGATCATGAGTGATGAGATCAACTATTGTCAAGACCAACACGATTTCTAAGTCTATTGGCTTTATAGATTATCAAACGTATAAGTCCAATAAAATCATGCGAAAATTAATAACAAGGAGGAAAAAGGACATCATTACTTGAGTATGAATCACATCGTAAAATAATCAAGGCTGTAAGCATATTCAAGCATATGGAAACAAAAATATGTGGTAACTAACAAAAAGAGGGAGATATTTATCGTTACCTCCAAGGATTTTCCCTCGGAATCTCGTCTCACGTGAATGCATACACAATGGTAACCTCGAGCTCTCCTACGCGAAGGTGATCGCGGATCTTCGATCGGAGCACCTTATCCGACGTCGACGGTGGCCCTCCGCGACCAATCTGGCCAAAGTGGTGGTGCTCCAGGGAGGGAGAAGGGTGATGGTGACTAGGTTTTTGAGAGGGCATCCTATCATGTCCTATTTATAGAATGAGAGGTGAAAATGGATCAAAACTCGGATCTAGTTCGATTCATATATGGATCTCGATCATCCAACTTAAAACGTTAATAGCTTGAGCTAGGAATGTCAAAAATTGATGTTCTTGGGACCGTTAGAAAGATCTCGTCGAGCTCTAAGAAATGACTTAGTCATTTAAAATTTTTGAATATTGAAATTACTTCAGATTTTAGGATAAAAAAATATGGGGTTTCACATCATAAAAATCTTTAAGGAAGTCTCGTCTTCGAGACTTAGGATCCAACGTATATATTTTTTTAACGAGACTTGGATCCAGACATAAAAATCTTAAAGAGAATGAAACCCGTAAAAATCTTAAAGAGAATTGAAGTAAGGTTTCATAAGCATACCTTCAAAAACATAAGGGTATTTTTGTCGCATATCTGCCTCAGGCTCCTATGTAGCCTCCTCCACATTTTGAGTTTGCCACAATACCTTGACCAAAGGGATGTCTTTCCGTCGTAGCTTCTTGACTGTCTAATTTAAGATCTGTACCAATGCTTCAGGGAAAGATAAATTTGGTTCAACCGTGATGTCCTCATAGATGATCGCATGCCGAGGGTCTTGAATATACTTCCGTAGGTTTGACACATGGAATACATCATGCACGCTTGCCAAGTGCGGGAAAATGCTACTCGGTATGTTACCTACCCAATACGGGCCAAAATCTCGAAAGGGCCAACGAACTACGGTTACATCTTGCCCTTGACACCAAATCTTTGAATACCCTTCATTGGAGATACTTTCAAGAATACAAAATCTCCGGCCTCAAAATCCAGATTGTGACGCCATAACAACGTAACTCTTCTGGAGGTTATGTGCAGACAATAATTTATTTCTAGCCGTTTTGATGGATCTTATTTTATCCTCGATTATCTGAATGGAATAAATGTCTTTGTCGCCCACTTCCTGCCAACACAAGGGAGTGGTACATCTCGTCCCATACAATGCCTCAAAAGGTGCCATGCCAATAATAGTATGGCAATTGTTGTTATAAGTAAACTCCACCAAGGGAAGGTGATCTTCCAAGATCCTTGCCACTCAATTGCGCATGCTCGGAGCAGGTCCTCAAGGGTCTGATTTGTCCTCTCTGAGTGCCCATCAGTCTGCAGATGATAGGTTGAACTAAGACACAGTTCAGTTTTTAGGGCCTTCATGAATTCTCCCCAATAATGCGATGTAAAATGAGAATCTATATTAGATACAACCTCCCTCGGAATCCCATGCAGATGAATAACATGTTGGATATATAACTTGGCCAAATCCCGAGCACACATTCGTCAGACCTGATTTCTCCCATTTCTTATGTCTGAGGCCGATAGCCTCTCGACTCGGATTGCGAACCACGTTTCTCCTTGATGATCCGTAATCCTCGCGGATACCTATGAGGGCTCGAGTCTCTCTCCATTTGCATGAACATTCATGATTCTTTTAGACACCCGAGGCACCCTATAAATACTCTCATTCCCCTCCGTCATGCCCCAGCTCGCTCTGTGCGCCTCCTTCTCTCCACTTGAGTCTGTTGGGTTGTGACAGGACCTCATCGGACCTTTCGGAACTCGATTTGGTGGCTAGTAGAGCGACGCTCGTTCGTGGCTGGAATTCTCCATTGTGAGTAGCCTCCTTGATCTTCCATAGCCTAGTTGAGGCCACAACCTCGCCGACCACCTCGCCTTGCTTCACCTTCTCAGCTCTGATCATCAGGTAGCCTTCTGCCTTTTATTTTTCGTCATTCTCTTCGATTTTGTCTTCATGACCGTTGTCCTCCATCGTCGCTCTGACTTGTGTGTCGGAGGCCCATATCCCACATCCCTAAGTGTAGATCGATTCACCATTTCATCATTCATCCTCCCTCGCAACCTGACCTTCCTAAATCTTGCTCATTAGAGCGACATCAGGCTTAGACTTCCCGCCTTCATCTTCGTCGGAAGTTGTTCCCTATCTGCCCCCGCTTCTTTGCTTTTCTTCTCCAAATTAGCACGACCGAAGCTACGTCTCTGAGCCTTGAGTGCCCTTGCAGGATTAGTAGTGAGAGAGAAGCACGATTCGACTCCTAATAGAGGAGACAGAGTAACTCCAGATACCTTCACCTCTAAATCTCCATCTAGACATTTGATGCCTCATCGAGCCCTCTACCTGATGCGGTTCCACTCCAGCAACATGCTGGACCCTTTGGCCGGTTGATCAGGACTCTACAACCCCAGATATTGTCGATCGAACCAATCTCGATGATTCCTTCTATGTACTTATCCAGCACCTCTCTTAGTTGTTGGATGATGAGGTCTTCTTCCAGATCTGATCGGGATCGCTCTATCCACGCCCAAATCTAAGTGGTCCGATCAAATCGAGGAGATATCTAATACGTGCGCCAACACAGCCATTCAGAGCCGTCAGAACTTTTCCCACTGGTGCATCTGACATGCACGTCCCTGCCTGCCATCTCAACCGTCAGATTTATACCAACGGTCCATCGGGGTTGTACGTTAAAGCCACCATGCATGCGCCACATGCATATTGGGTATATTTCACTATAGCCCACTGCGTTCCTTTTATTTTGTTCTAGTCTAATATTTGTAAAAGTTAATTATGAATAATTATAATATGGACCTTGTAGTTTTTATATTTGCATTTTAGTCCAACCGAACCATAGTCACATGCTTATGCACGTAATGCATGTTCGATCTTATGCTTTCACTTGTTATATAAATCAGAGAAGTTTTTGAGTATTTACATTTATGTCCATGTGAGCCTGCGTCAAGTGTGTCACACATTTTGTACTAGATTAACTGCTGTTGCCAGTGAAGTTTTATTGCGTGATGTTATTCAACCATTTAATTTAAAATAATTGCATTTAAGTCCCCTATTCATTGTTTGATTTTTGTACTCTATTATTAATTGCAATAAATGATAGATTAAATCCAAAAATCCTCAAAAACATGTTTAGTGATTGCCAATGTTTACTTTGCATGATATTTTTTGTTAGATTTATTTCTTTTATTTGCTATTATTTAAAACTTAAAAACACGACAAAAATTCCATGTTTGCCTTGGAAAATCCAAAAAAATAAAAAGTACCTTAAAATTCTAAAAATATATATTAGATTTATTTTTATTTGTCAGAAAGAAAGTTGGTGTAGCTCCGATCAAGGATAAGATGCGAAAAAACTGCTTAAGATGGTTTGATCAATTGCAAAGAAGATCAGGATGCACCCGTTAGGAGATGCGAGTGTTGGAATGTTGAGCCGGCTAAGAGAGGGCGAGGACGACACAAGAAGTGTTGGAAAGAGACTATACGAAGGGATCTTAGTTTTTTAGATATAAGCCCGAGATTGACCCAAGATAGATCTGAATGGAGGCGAAGAATCCATGTAGCCGACCCTACTTAATTGTGGGAAAAGGCTTTGTTATTGTTGTTATTGTGATTTGCTATCCAATTTTCATTCTATTTGGTTTTATAAAACTCTAAAATTTTACAAAACTCTAAAAACACCATAAAAATCATACAAAATCTTTTAAAACCTCAAAAATTGTGTTCTTGGCCTTTGTTTGTAGATATTTAAGTATACTTTTTGCTAAAAATATCTTCCAGGAGTTTTGAGTTTATTTGGTATTTTTAATCTGAAAAATACTCCTGGTTGTGCATTGTTTGTATTTTCTTGAGTTTTTTATTTTTAGAAAATCCATAAAAATACCAAAAATTTCCAACAAATCAATAAAAAACAGTACAAAAATTATAAAAACACAAAAACATTTTTGTTTAGGATTTTGAGTATTTTTTACCATATTTGAAAAATCCAAAAAGAGAGAGTGTGTGTATCTTTAATTCCTTTGTGTTTACTTTTGCTTTGTTTAAAAAATTAAAAACATAAAAACCATAAGAACCATAAAATCATAAAAAGAAAAATAAAAATCTTTTGAATATCTTTAACTAGACTACATAGCTTTTAATTGTGCTTCTTGTGTTCGACCATGGTCGCTATACAAGGTTAATAAAAATAGCCTAGACCACTTGCTTTTACTTGCGTGATTCTTTTTGTAGTTAAATAAATTTTCTCAATTTTTGCCTAGTTAGATTCTTGGGACAATGACACCTTGATTGCTAATTAACTTAATCCTGGTCAACCCGGTTTGGTCATATCATTATGGTGTCGTTGTCGAGGAGCACAACTGGGTAGTTTAGGATTTTATATTTTTATTTGTTTATTTCATTTCCAGACATTTTATTTCTTTATTTCTTTCTCATTTTTCATAAAAGATAATTATGAATAATTATACTAAGGACCTCATAGTTTTTATATTTGCATTTTAGTCCAGCCAAACCATAGCCACGTGCTTATACACATGTTTTATGGGATATTTACATGTTTGATCACGTGCTTTCACTTGTTATATAAAGTAGAGATTTTTTGAGTATTTACATTTATGCCCCTGTGAGCTTGTATCATGTGTGTCGCACATTTTGTACTAGATTAACTGCTTTTGCCCCTGAAGTTTTATTGCGTGATGTTATGCATCCATTTAGTTAAAAATAATCGCATTTAGGTCCCCTATTCGTTGTTTGATTTTTGTGCTCTTTTATTAATTGCACTAAATGTTAGATTAAATCCAAAAATCCCCTAAAAATCATGTTTAGTGACTGCTAATGTTTACTTTGCGTCATAATTTTTGTTAGATTTATTTCTTTTATTTGCTATTATTAAAAACTCAAAAACACACCAAAATTTCCTTGTTTTCCTTGGGAAATCCATAAAAATAAAAAATACCTTAAAAATTCTAAAAACATATATATATATTAATTTTATTTGTTTGATTTGCTATCCACAAATCAGAAAGAAAGTCGGTATAACTCTGATCGAGGATAAAATGTGAGAAAACCGCTTAAGATGGTTTGATCATTTGTAAAGATCAGCGGATGCACCAGTTAGGAGATGCGGATGTTGGGATGTTGAGCCGGCTAAGAGAGGGCGGGGACGACCCAAGAAGTGTTGGAGAGAGACTATACGAAGAGATCTTAGCTTTTTGGATATAAACCCAAGATTGACCCGAGATAGATCTGAATGGAGGCGAAGAATCCATGTAGCCGACCCTACTTAATTGTGGGAAAAGGCTTTGTTGTTATTGTTGTGATTTGTTATCCATTTTTCATTTTATTTGGTGTTATAAAACTCTAAAATTTGCAAAACCCTAAAAATGTTGTACAAATCATATAAAATCTTTTAAAACCTCAAAAATTGTGTTCTTGGTCTTTGTTTGTAGATATTTAAGTACACTTTTTGCTAAAAATATCTTCCAGGAGTTTTGAGTTTATTTGATATTTTTAATTTGAAAAATATTCCTGGTTGTGCATTGTTTGTATTTTCCTGAGTTTTTTTTATTTTAAGAAAAAAATATAAAAAATACCAAAATTTTCCAACAAATCAACAAAAATAGTACAAAATTTATAAAAATAAAAACACTTTTTTGGGATTTTGAGTATTTTTTACCATATCTGAAAAATCCAAAAAAAGAGTGTGTGTCTTTAATTCCTTTGTATTTACTTTTTGCTTTGTTTAAAGAAATTAAAAATATAAAAACCATAAAATCATACAAAGAAAAATAAAAATCCTTTGAATCTCTTTAGCTTGACTACCTAGTTTTAAATTGTGCTCCTTGTGTTCGACCCTGGTCACTATAACAGGTTAATAAAAATAGCTTAGACCGCTTGCTTTTACTTGCTTGATTATTTTTGTGGTTGTATAAATTTTCTTGATTTCTACCTAGTTAGATTTATGGGACAATGACACCATGATTGCTTAATTAATTAACTTAACCCTAGTCAACCCGGTTTTGTCATATCATTATGGCGCCGTTGTCGGGGAGCACGATTAGGTAGTTTAGGATTTTATATTTTTATTTATTTATTTCATTTCCAGTCATTTTATTTCTTTTCTCCTTTCTCATTTTTCATAAAAGTTAATTATGCATAATTATACTAAGGACCTCATAGTTTTTATATTTGCATTTTAGTTCAGCCGAACCATAGTCACGTGCTTATACACGTGTTGATCTTGTGCTTTCACTTGTTATATAAATCAGAGAATTTTTTGAGTATTTACATTTATGCCCCTGTGAGCCTGCGTCACGTGTGTCGCACATACTAGATTAACTGCTTTTGCCCCTAAAGTTTTATTACGTGATGCTATTCAGCCATTTAGTTGAAAATAATTGCATTTAGGCCCCCTATTCGTTGTTTGATTTTTGTGCTCTTTTATTAATTGCAATAAATGTTAGATTAAATCCAAAAATCCCCTAAAAATTATGTCTAGTGGCTGCTAGTATTTACTTTGCATTATAATTTTTATTAGATTATTTATTTTTTTGATATTATTAAAAACTCAAAAACATACCAAAAATTCCCTGTTTGCCTTAGAAAATCCATAAAAATAAAAAAATGCCTTAAAATTCTAAAAATATATATTAGATTTATTTTTATTTGTTTGATTTGCTATCTGTAATTCAGAAAGAAAGTTGGTATAGCTCCGGTCGAGGATAAGATGCGAGAAAAATGCTTAAGATGGTTTGATCATTTGCAAAGAAGATCAACGGATGTGCCAGTTATGAGATGCGAGTGTTGGGATGTTGAGCCGTCTAAGAGATGGAGGGATGACCCAAGAAGTGTTGGAAAGAGACTATACGAAGGGATCTTGGTTTTTTGGATATAAGCCCGAGATTGACCCAAGATAGATCTGAATGGAAGCGAAGAATCCATGTGGCTGACCCTACTTAATTGTGGGAAAAAGGCTTTGTTGTTGTTGTGATTTGCTATCCATTTTCCATTTTATTTGGTTTTATAAAACTCTAAAAATTCACAAAACCCTAAAAATACTGTAAAAATCATATAAAATCTTTTAAAACTTCAAAAATTGTGTTCTTGGCCTTTGTTTGTAGATATTTAAGTATACTTTTTGCTAAAAATATCTTCAAGGAGTTTTGAGTTTATTTGATATTTTTAATTTGAAAAATACTCCTAGTTGTGCATTATTTGTATTTTCCCGAGTTATTTATTTTTATAAAATCCATAAAAAATACCAAGTTTTTCCAACAAATCAAAAAAAATAGTATAAAATTTATAAAAACACAAAAACATTTATGTTTGGGATTTTGAGTGTTTTTTACCATATTTGAAAAATCCAAAAAGAGAGAAAGTGTGTGTCTTTAATTCCTTCGTATTTACTTTTGCTTTGTTTGAAAAATATAAAAATATAAAAACCATAATATCATAAAAAGAAAAAGAAAAATCCTTTGAGTCTCTTTAACTTGACTACCTAGTTTTTAATTGTGCTTCTTGTGTTCGACCATGATCGTCATACCATGTTAATAAAAATAACTTAGACAACTTGCTTTTAATTGCTTGATTCTTTTTGTGGTTGAATAATTTTTTCTCGATTTCTGCCTAGTTAGCTTTATGGGACAACGACACCTTGATTACTTAACTAATTAAGTTAACCCTAGTCAACCCGGTTTGGTCATATCAGAATGTCGTCATTGTCGGGGAGCATGGCTAGGTAGTTTAGGATTTTATATTCTTATTTGCTTATTTCATTTCCAGTCATTTTATTTATTTTTCTTTCTCAATTTTCATAAAATCCGTTCTGATGCATTCTCTTATTTCTATTTATTATGAGAGCCCGTGGAGCAAGGGAGGATATCTTAGGATCACCGACGCATCCGAGTGAAGCGGAGGTCAGACATTCTACACCCCCCGACAGGAGAGTGCTTTGAGAAGAGATGGGAGACAATTGAAGAGCAACCTTTGTCCACTTCTATTTAATCTGTAAATGTTTCTAACACTTGACCTTTTTCTGTTTTTCAGGACTTGAGACTTTTGACATTATTCAGGGTCTATTTCTCTAAGTGTCGGTGCACTTGGGGGACCTCACCGGATTTTGATTTTCTTCACCTTTATTTTTATTTGTTTTCTCGTAGTTCTCGTGTGCTTCAGACCCTATACTTAGGTTTCTATTTGGTTGAGTCAGATCGTGATTAGGTCCACAATCGTAATAGAATACATGTTCATCTAGACATGTCTGGACTAAGACAAAATAACCAGTGCTTCACAATAATAAAAGTTTTTGTTTAGGACGGTTCTCGTCTTTGCATTCATATAGCTTATTTTTAATTTATGCGCAGATCAAAATGCATGTAGATAACTGGAGAAAGGTACAGCTTCTATCTCGTGCATGCATTCATAGTTTTCTCGTGCATCAGCTTTTCAGTCTTCCTCCCCATGTTTTCTTTGACCTGGGAATAAAAGGAAATCAAAAAATTCGTTAGACATGTTTTTATTCAAAAATACCAAAAAATGTGATAACCAAATAAATCGGGACTATTAATTTTCACTCGACCCTAAAACTAAACGTAAAGATCACATACATTGTTTTGGGGAGAGTAACCCTGTCATTATTTGCAGGTACTCTCCAGACAGAGTGAGATACATACACTTAAGTAGAGCCCAGAGCCATGAACTCATGTCCTAAGCGCTTGGACTTTGACTCTCGGGTCATGTTATTGCTGTAAGCACTTGCCTCAGATGTTAGTAGAAGTAGTCATGTGGATAAGGAGGTGAATTTCCTTAAATGATTCCTGAGCTCTTACGAGGATAGTTCTCTATTTGGGGGATTCATCGGCTTATTCACAGCCTGCTCTAGGAAACTACACATGTAAGCGTATTAATATAACTGCTTTATCACTAAATTATAAAACTGAAAAGAGCAGCGACCGAGTTTTCACGGTCATCATTGCGTTGAGTTGGTGAACTTGGGGTTTGTTTGCCGATCCATCGTTTTTCACTCCGGATCGCTCTTTGCTTCCCCTCTACATCACGATGATGGGCAGGCGGTCCCTTAGGCTACCTATGGTGGCACCGCTTCACAACACACATGCATGTTCATCTAGCATGGTTCTAGAGATCTCTGACTCTCTCTCTCAAAACCTGAGATTCCACTTCCTTCTTCTTTGACCTTCTCGATACATCACCTGAGGTACATCAACAACAGACAGCGCATATTTTTGTTGACTTAACAACACCTGAGGTCTGCTCTTTTTCGTTTTTCAGAGTCCGACGATATGGCCCAATAACAAAGAGAGAATGAGCAACCGGATATTCATGATGTATTTGATCAGGTTGCGGTCAACAATAGTCTCATGGCATCCCTAGAGGCAATGCAGAGACAGATCCAGGACTAGGGGTTACTAATGACAGAGGTTAGGCGGGAGCTGACGCAGATTAGAGATGCTAAAGTTGAGAGACCTGGTGGTGAACTAGAGATTCCTAGACCTGAGGACCAAGCATATGCCAGAGTAGATGCAAGAACCCTTGCACACCATGAGGGAGTTGCGCAACCCTGGCGCAACTCTCACTCATAGGTGGATTCAGTTGCCTCACATTTTGGGAAATTTTGAACTCCGTCCACAGACTATCCAGTTGTTGCCCAAGTTCCATGGTCTTTCCAACGAGGAGCCTCACATCCAGTTGCAGAAGTTCGAGATGATCTGTAGTACCATCCACGATAGGTTGGTGAACGAGGATACCATCAAGCTAATAGCCTTCCCATTCTCCTTGGTTGACAGAGAAACCTACTGATAGAAGCACTTGGGGAAGGTTGTCACTACCTGAGAGCAGTTGAGGACCGAGTACCTCAACAAGTACTATCCACTCGGTTAGACTAATAATCAGTTCCATAACTTCACCATGATCCCAAACAAACAGTTTCATAAGGCTTGGGATCAATTTAGAGATCTCATTGATAGGTGTCCCTACCATGATATCAGCAAACCCGACTTGGTATAGAGTTAGCTGCAGGGGCTTGTTAACGCCTCTTGTGGAGGATCCTATTTATCCAAGTATGAGGATCAGGTCTGGGCCATCTATGAGGAGATGGCTGAGAACTACACTATGATGACCCATACCTGTCTTCACTCAGGGGAAGCCTCCTCACAAAGCCTCTCACTGAAGAGTTGCACGTATAGAAACAAGTTCACCTTCATCTTCTACACAAAAACAATGCTAATAGAGTCATCAGCTGTAGACATGAGCATTATCATCTAGAAAGTTGGATCGCATGGAGATCGTAGAGAAGATGGCGTGTCAGGGGCCTAGACAAGCTCAACAAGATTGATGAGGTGGCCCAGAATTTGAGTGACCTGAAGACACAGATCACGTGCCTTCAAGAGGGCACATACGGCTTCTTTGCCTTCATCTAGGTCACATGCTAATCAGGGGAGCAGATCTTCATAGACATCCACCTCACACAGACAGGTTCGCCACATTCAGGCAAAGCATGTTCAACCAACCCCACGGTACCAATTGCCACCACCGCCTTCACTAAATATACTGGTGTACTATAGTGATCAACCATTGGGGTCCCTTACTCCACCGTTGCACAAGCAATCAGAGCTGTTGATGGAAGTCAACGGGATTCGGTATTCCCAGTACAAGCAACATGCCCATATCCGTCGTGATCACCCATGCTTCAGATGGTCTACTGGAGGTGCTCAGTCCCAGCAGCAGCCTCCAGCACAGTCAGGATAGGGTACGCAGCAGTCATAACCCCAGTACTCCCAGCATACCATTCCTCGTCCCCAGTACTAGGGTCACCAGTAGAGGCACCAACAACCTCACTTCCAGACTCCCGATTTCAATAACCTCCCCCTCTCACTCCTACTCACAACAGCATGGTCAGCCTCACCACTTTCAGAGAGGCAACCCATCCGATTCCCATACACCCTCATATGAGAACCCAACTTTAAATGATCTCTCCTGCATGCTAGCAGAGTAGCATATCACAATCAGGAGAGAGATGGATGAGTTCCGCCAGAAGATGAGAGACATCATCAAGGGCAAGGTCGCCCCCACACAGATTGAGCCTGATCCGAACAATCTAAAGAGGAAGTCTGAGCAAGTACCGTCGATAGAGTCCGCCATCCCTAGAGAGGTACTTGATGATATTTGTTGTTTATTTGACGTTGATATTGTGACACCTAGGGGCAGTAGGAAGCTAGCAGGCGGTGCCTCATCTAGGCAACAATACGATGCCCATTCTGGAGCATCAGATGGGCTAGAGAGTGGTGCTGAGGCTGCTGATTTTGATGTTGATGGTGGTGTTGATGCCACCCACCTTGAGAATGATCCATACGATGATGCTGATGCCATCAACTCTCCATATGCTACAGGTGGTGGTGTTGATGCCACCAGTTTTCTACACGATGGGACAGAGCTCGGTACCGATGCTGCCTCTTTAGATGTTGTCGGTGGTGCTGATGCCACCAAGAGTCCATGTACAGACACTCCAGGTGTTTTGACTTCTATTCATGTACATGATGATGATGTTTTTGAAAAAATACAAAAAAATGTCAATATTTTGAAAAAAAATAAAAGGAGGAATAAAGGAAAGGTTTCTGTTTCTTCTCCTAGTCCATCTGATGTGATGCTTGATGATGCTTGTACGGATTCCATCCATTTGCATGTTCAGAGATCAATGCCTACTACAGACCCTTCGATTCCGAATGAGGGTGCATCCATCCCCTTCCCTCAAGCGCTCTGGTTAGGGAAGGGACAAAAAATTGAAAATCCTAAAATATACAACAGATAGAGTTCATCGAATAGATGACAGATCGATTCCATATTCAGCTGACTCTACAAGAGGCATTAGAACACATCCCTCTCTTATAGAATAATCTTAGAGAGAAGACCACCGTCTGTAGGAAGAAGAGGTGCAACCACAGTACAGAGATCTATGTGCTTACCCATGCCACATGCTTCGCTATCTAGAACCATTTGCCGTCCAAGAGGACAGATGTACGGGGTTTGTATGCCAGATATCACATCCACGAGTAGTTGTTCGATCGTACTCTATTAGATAATGAATCTTCGATTAACCTTCTTCCGGCTACCGTACTTGACCGCTTCGAGTTTGGCCCTCTTAGACAGAGTAGGATAATACTCAGTTTGCAGATAGATCTGTCAAGAGAACAAAGGGGTTACTGAAGGACATTGATGTCACCATTCAGGGCTTGAAATTCCTCGTGGACTTCGTCATGTTAGACATGGAGATCCCTGAATGCGTGATAGATACCCCGATCATATTAGGTTGACCTTTCCTAGCGACAACAAAGGCCGTGTATGATTGTGATAACGGGAGGGTATACTTTCACGTCGAGGGCGAGAGTATACATATAAAGATAATTGAGGAAATAAGAGCCAGAGATTCAGCCATCTCAATGCAGACGACAGATTCAGAGCCAGACATCCACCATGAGTACGACTTTGTGATTACAGATGATGAGGCAGTTTGGGCAGATGAGAATTCACGAGCTCTAGTCACATCTTCAGAGGTAATAGAGTTACAGTTGAAAGCTGACGAGAGTTCAGAGAGCATACTTTTGGAGCAGGATACCATAGAGGCTAGTGATGCCGACTCGGTTAGCGAGGCTGATTTCATTTCTTGTCATTCAGATCCCTCCGATTTAGACACAAACTTTGACCGACAGGAGTTTGATGAGTACCTTCTGTATTTGATTTTTGTAGAGCCTACAGCCAGGATGGAGACGGTGCCAGTGCAGTTGAATAGAGAAACCAGTAGGGCCATCTTCATCGAGTTCAGATGAGTAGTGAGAGTTCTCACATTCAGATCCGGTAGCTTTCACGCAGACATTTCAGAGGCCATACTTACCCGCTCCCACATGCTTAGAATTGAAGATCTTACTGCATAGCATGAAGTACTGATTCCTTGCAGGCGAGCTTGATATGTTTCCGATCTTTTTTTTTGACTGATGATCAAGAATCTCGTTTGATGGAGGTTTTTGAAAGGAACCACAAGGCAATTGGTTGATCTGTAATAGATATCCAGGGGATACGTCCGCAGCTGTGCTCCCACCACATCTATCTCGAGGATGATGCCAAGTCATCTCATGAGTTTCAATGCAGGCTGGACCTGGATCTTCGAGAGGTGGTTATGAAAGAAATATCCAAGTGGTGGAGTGCCGATTTTATCTACCCCATCTCCGACTCCAAGTGGGTTAGTCCATTACATGTGGTACCCAAGAATATGGGTATCATTACAATTATGAATGAGGACGGAGAGGAGATTTCTTCTCGTGTACCCACTTCTTGGAGGGTCTATGTGGACTACTAATTATTGAATCATGCCACCAAGAAGGATCACTTCCCGCTACCATTCATTGATTAAATTGTTGAAATATTAGCTGGGAAGAGTCATTACTGCTTTCTTGACGGGTACTTGGGATATAATCAGGTGGCCGTTGCGCCCAGAGACCAGGATAAAATGATATTCACATGTCCGTTTGGCATGTATGCTTTTAGATGGATGTTCTTTGGACTATGTAATACCCAAGATACATTCCAAAGGTACATGCTTTCCATCTTTTTGGACATGGTGGGTGACTGTTTGGAGGTCTTCATGGATGATTTTTTTGTCTACGGTGACAGTTTTGATGCTTGTCTTTCTTGCTTAGACTATGTGCTTCAGCGGTGCATCGAGGTCAACCTTGCTCTTTCCTAGGATATGAGTCATTTTATGATGACTCAAGGGATGATACTTGGTCACATCATCTCCAACAGGGCATGGAGGTTGAACCGACCAGGGTGGATATTATCAAGAAGCTCATCCACTGTCCAATCCGAGGCAGTTGCGGTCTTTTCTGGGGCATATTGATTTCTATCGACGGTTCATTCATGACTTCAGTCATATTGCCTGACCGCTTATTTATCTTCTCATGAAAAACATTGAGTTCCTTGTAGATGATAGGTATCTTTCATCATTTGAGACTCTCAAGAATCTGGTTGTGCAGGCTCCCATCCTTCAGCCACCCAATTGGTCTCTCTTGTTCGAGATCATGACGGATGCCTCCGATTTTATTGTAGGGGATGTTTTAGGACAGAGGGGGATGGCTTGCCTTTTGCCATTTACTACCTAGCAGGACTTTAGATGCCGCCTAGCGGAATTATATTGTTACAGAGAATGAGATGCTAGCAATAGTCTTTGCTCTGGATAAGTTCAGATCTTAAATTATTGGATCTAGAGTGGCTATTTACACTGATTACACCACCATCCTGTACTTAATGGCTAAGAAGGATGCCAAAACATGCTTCACTAGATGGATCCTTCCACTCCGGGAGTTTGATATTGAGATTAAGGATAAGCCTAGAGTGAAGAATGTGGTGGAGGATCACCTCTCCCGATTAGAGCATCTTGAGGATTCAGAGACAATCATAACTATTACTGATACTTTCCCATACGAGGAGATTCTTGCTATCACCTCTCTCCCTTGGTATGCTGAGATTGTGAACTATCTTGTTGCAAAGAAAGTCCACAAGGTTGGACCAGGTAACGACTTGAGACCTTGCTAGCGAAAGCCATGTCGCACCATTGGGAGGATCCCACCCTTTACCACGAAGGAGGGGATAGTGTCTGGCATCGGTGTATTCCTCGAGAGGAACACCGCATCACCCTTACCTATTGCCATAAGCTTGAGGAAGAGGACATCACTCAGGGAGAAGGATCACACAAAAGGTTCTCCAATCCGGCCTTCGATGGCCAACACTCTTTAAGAATTCAATGAATTCGTGAAGAGGTGTACTAACTGCCAGAGGAAGGGTAGTTGTGGTCATAGAGACATGATGCCAATGCAACCTATTCACTTCTGTAAGGTTTTTGATGCATGGGGCATCGATTTTATAGGCCCATTCTCGAAGAGTCGAGGATTTGAGTACATTTGGTTGGTTTTAGATAATGTGAATCGTTGGGTTGAGGCCATCCCCGCCCGAGCCACTGGTGCGAGGACTGTTTGTAGATTTTTGAGGAAGAATATCATATCACGGTTCGGGGCTCCTAGAGTTCTGATTTCTGATGGGGGTACTCATTTTATCAACGACAAGGCAAGGGCACTTGCTAATGAGTTCAACATAGACCAAAGAGTTGCCACTCCATATCATCCACAAACGAATGATCTTGCTTAGGTTTCGAATCGGGAGATCAGGACGATATTGCAGAAGGTTGTCTACCCAGACTGAAAGGATTAGTCATAGTTTTTGGACTCGATCTTGTGGGCCTATAGGACATCATTTAAGACTCCTTTTGGTACATCTCCATTTCGACTCGTTTATGGCAAGCCATGCGCTTACTTGTGGAAGTCAAGCACAAGTCACTATGGGCAGTCACAGAGATATTATTGGATCCTGAGAGCGTAGGAGATTAGAGGAGGGTAGAGTGGGCAGCCTCGAAGGAGCTTAGAGATACAACCTTTTCGATTGGACTATAGTATAAGGACAGAGTGAAGATATGTCATGATTCACACATCAACCATAAGCAGTTTGAGTTGAATCAGAGAGTATGGATATTTGATGCACGACTGAGATTATTTCCAAGTAAGTTACAGAGTAAGTGGAAAAGACCATATGTAGTCAGAAAGGTGCATGACAACGACAGTATTGACATATGTGAGTTGTCTTCTGAGTCTACCATTCGGGTCAACGGTCAACGCCTGCACCTTTTCTTGATCATGAATTGTTGACCCTTGATGTTTCCCTGATTCATTTTGTACGAGATGTGTTATTTGATTCTCTCTTCCACGTCTCATACCTGATTTACACTTATGTATGCCTCTTTGTATATCTGTGTTTTCTATTTTATTCTTTCATTCGTCCATTTTGTTTAACACACAGGCATCGCTTAGGATTTTTGTTATACTTAGGATGTGCTTTATCCTAAGTATAGGGGGTGTTGGACCTGTATTGTTATTTCTTCTTGTTCTATTACCTCTGTTTTATTGCTTATACTTAGGGACATCTGGACCTGAGTGTAGGGGAGGTATTATCTATTTTTCACTTTGTTGATTGTTTCCTCACTTGTTCCTTAACTGTTGATATTCTATTCTATACTTAGGGATATCTTACCTTAAGTATAGGAGGAACAAGACGAGTCGTTGATTTCATGTACATTCTTTTCCTCGATCTTCCCCATTTGTACAGTCTTCTATACTTGGGATTACTTGATCATAAATATAGGGGGTATCACCAACTTCTATTCAACTCATTCTTTCATTCTTTGAGTCATTGTAGTATAGGATTCTTTTCACTTTTCTATAGTTAGCACGAGTTATGTCTTCCTTCATCGCTCTTTGATCACTATGAGGACATAGTTCAAGCTAAGTATATGGGGGTGTCGTATATATTGTATATATGCTTTAGACATAACTCCTACCTTGATGTTAATAATATATCTATTATTTATAAAATTGGAATAAAATTGTTTTGAAAAATGTTTGTAAAAATGTATGTATTTTTTTTGTAAAATGATTTATAATCTCTTTTATAAAATGTGTGTAGAAATCTTTGTAAAATTACATCTGTACAGTTTTTTTGTAAAAATGTTATTAAAAATATGTTGTTTGTAAAATGTTTGTGAATTATTTTTTATATCAAAATTATGTATATTGTACAAATGTTTGTAAAATATTTGAAAATTTTGATATTTGCAAAAACCTTTTTGAAAAATATTTGTAAAATGATTAGTAAAATTGTTTGTAAAACTAGCTTTGAAAAAAACTTTTGTAAAATACTCTGAACAAATTTGAAGATTTTTTTTGTATTTTTTGTGAAGTATTTTGTCACATGGGTTATAAAGTATGGGTTTAAAATTTATTCTCGTAAACTTGTAAAATCCACATGCGTGTAAAAGAAAATTCTTTTGTAAATTAAAAATATACATAAAATTCTTGTATAAAATCCTTTAATAAATTTTGTATATAAAATTCACTTGTAAAACTTGTACATAAAACTTATAAATATTCTCTTTGCAAAATCTTGTATAGATCTTGTATAGAGTTTCTGTATAAAAATATGTGTAAATGTGTACAAAGTTTTGCAAACACTTTCCTTTATTTTACTTCTTTTCCAAAATACTCAAACATTTGAAAAATAAAAAATCCTTAAAAATTTGCATATCTTGAAAAATTCCCACAAAAAAGTCTTTGGTATACACTTGTATTTCCACGTGCATATGCATTTTTCAGAATGACATTTAAACTAGTTTGGAATATAATTGAAGAATGGAGCTTGGCTAAAACCTTAATCCACTTCACTTCAGAGGAACCTTATAGGATTTGGAGTTGAGACTTTTCATGTCCTAGCGACTTAATTCTTCGAGTCCACAAGGCTTTGTTCACATGTCATCTTGATTGGTCTAAGTAGAATATTTTGAGGCATGCATGCCCCTTACATACACTGACTTGACTTGGACACACATCTTACATGTAGCTCTTAATGTATGAGGTGGCGAGGAGGCGGAATCCTTTGGCTTGAGGTAGCACACGGGTGTGTAATTAACGGAAACCTCCGTCCTCATCTAGGGAGCGTATTCATCTCAACCTGGTCTAGTAGCATTGAGGTCTAACGATAGAACACTGTGGGATTGTAATAATGCTTCAAAAGAGGGATAGTCTACCGGCTCAAGAAGAAAAACTCCTTATATACATGCTGCACATGTTGTATATTTCCTAAAAATGAAAAAATTCCAAAAAAGGGACATGCCTGATTGAAAAGTAAATGCCTGTCAGAGTGT
Organism: Ottelia alismoides; assembly: GCA_037367405.1. NCBI lineage: Eukaryota > Viridiplantae > Streptophyta > Magnoliopsida > Alismatales > Hydrocharitaceae > Ottelia > Ottelia alismoides. The sequence continues at coordinate 131,870 of JAZKJV010008767.1, forward strand.
ATATAGTTGAATAAGCAAAGCTTATGCGAATCATTGTCTCATCTCATGAAAGCTTGCAGCTGGAGACTTGGCTACACTGGTCAAGCATCAAGGGATACATGGCTACACTGACCACGACCCATTCTCTTCTTTCCCCCTCTTCTTGAGTTGGTTGCACTTGAACTTAGAATGAAACACCTCTCTCCTCGAGGAAGGAATTGCTAGACTGGGGGACTAGAGTTACCTTATTGAGGGAGGTTGTTTCTTTTCCAGTTCTGAGGGGGGAGCTATATATCACTTACACAATACAAGTGAAGATTTATAGTCATAAGAGTTTGCGTATGTAGACTTGTTTTGACATGACTGTTGAGGCGATCTGATAATAGAATTGTGGAACTTAAGGGTTATTGAGTCTTAAATTTGTTTCCTAATAAGGTTCCGCCAAACTACTAATCCAAAGGTCTGACTGAGCTTCATACTACAATTTTATGAAGATAAGTTTAATAATAAACATTAATTCTCCTTTATTCCCTTTTATTTTCTTTATTTCTATTTCACTTCTTTTTTAAAATAAGTGTTTGCTAAGGGACTAACAAAGATAAAGTATATGAGAATGATGAATCCATGATTCACGTTCTTTATTCTTTTATTTTAGCAGAAATCCCTATGCAAAATAACTGTAAATCTATACTAAATCCAATAAATTAGCATTGTGCATGCTTTTGTTAATATTGTGTAATTATCACTTATTTATTCAAATTAAAAGAAAAAAGGAGAAAAGAAAAAGAAAGAAAATAAAAGAAGGTTGTAATTATGTAATAAATGTATACTGGCCCAAACCCCGACAGAAGGTCAAGTATTGACCTGATCGACAAGGAATAAAGTAGGGAGAGATAGGGTCCTTATTTAATCAAACACTAAAGTTCCAAAAATATTCAGTGTACATATCATTCCCTATTTATCCTATATATATCATAAATAAAATGATCACAAAAATGATTTATTTCCTTAATAAACTTGTAAATAAAATGTGTTTTAAATAATAAAAAATTGCAAATTGTGTACAATTATATAGTACCTATACCTATATATGTATCTATCTATTTATTTCATGTATAAATTGTATATATATTATATTTTAAAACACTTGTATACATTTATAATACTTAAATAAAATTAAAATAACATTCATAAATTACATAATAAAATAAAAATAAAACCAACTCTTCATTGTGCAACACCATCAAGTGTATATATGTTGTGTATAAAACTAATTTATTAACTCATTTTCTTAAATTGTAAAAATCTAATAAAAAGTTTTTATGTACTTTAATTTATCTTGTAAATAAATAAAATATAAAATTTAATGTATTTATGTAAAAATAACAAAGTAAAAATACATGTATATAATATATAGGTATATTCTACTTATACATACTAACATATATTATATATAATATAATAGATATTGTTAAAAATTATTAAAAATCACAAAAAATCGCTTGAAAAATAACTAACATTTTTCATTTTTATAAAGTTTTATTTTAAAACCATTTGTTATTTTTCATTGATTTTCTTTTATTTTTGTAAATCTTATTTTCTAATTGGTCAACCTAGGTCCGTTGACCAGGGTCAACCCTTCCCCCTCCCAGGTCTGACTCAGACACACATCCATCGGACCCGATTTCTCCCATTTCTTCCTCCCGGGTTCGATATCCTCTTGCCTCAGATTGCGGACCCCATTGCTCGCATATACCTAGGAGGGTCCGAATCTCCCTCGATTTGCATGAACATTCCCGATTCTTCTAGACACCCGAGGCACCCTATAAATACTCTCGTTCCCCTTCGTCGCGCCCTATCTCGTTCCGCGCACCTCCTTCTCTCCACTTGAGTCTATAGGGTAGTGACATGACCTCGTCGGACCCTTTTAGAACTCTATTTGGTGGCCGATAGAGCGATGCTCATTCATGGTTGGAGTTCTCGGACGCGAGTAGCCTCCTCAATCTTTCGCAACCTGGTTGAAGCCACAACCCCACCAACCACCTCTTCTTGCTTTGCCTTCTCATAGGTAGCCGTTTGCCTTTTCTTTTTCACCATTCTTTACGATTTCATCTTCACAACCACCGTCCACCATCACTGCTCTGACCTGCGTGTCGGAGGCCCATATCCCACATCCCTATTTGCAGATATATTCGCCATTTCATCATTTATCCTCCCTCGCAACCTGACCATCATAAATCTTGCTCATCAGAGCGAGATTAGGCTTAGACTTCTCTCCTTCATCTTCGCTGGAAGTCGCTCCCCATCCATCCCAGCTTCTTTGCTTTTCATTTCTAAATAACCATGACCGGAGCTACGTCTCCGAGCCTTGAGTGCCCTTGCAGGACTAGTAGCGCGAGCAGAGCATGATTTGACTCCCAGTAGAGGAGGCCGAGCAGATCCATGTACCTTCACCTCCAGATCTCCATCTAATCGTTCGATGCCTTATCGGATCCCTCTACCGACGCGGTTCCATTCCGGCAACGTGTTGTACCCTTTGGCGGGTTGATCAGGACTCTATAGCTATAGATATTGTCGATAGAACCAACCCCGACAGTCCCTTCTTCGTGTTTGTCCAACACCTCTCTTAGCCATCGTGTGATGAGGCCTTCTTCCATATCTGACCGGGACCGCTCCTTCCACGCCCAAATCTAAGCGGTTTGATCATATCGAGGAGAGATATGATATGTACGCCATCGCAACCATTTAGAGCCGTCAGATCTTTTCCCACCGGTGCATCTGACAAGCACATCCTTGCCTGCCATCTGGACCGTCAGATCTGCATTGACGGTCCATCAGGGTCGTACGTCAGAGCCACCACACACGCCACATGCATGCTATGTATCTTTAACTTTAGCCCCTTACATTCTTTTTATTTTATTTTAGTCTAATGATTGTAAAAGTTAGTTGTGAATAATTGTAATAAGGATCTCGTAGTTTTATATCTGCATTTTAGTCCAGTCAAACTGTAGTCACGTGCATGTACACATGTTTTGTGGGATATTTGCATGTTTGATCATGTGCTTTCACCTGTTATATAAATCAGAGAAGTTTTTAAGTATTTACATTTATGCCCATGCGAGCATCTGTCACGTGTATCGCATGTTTTGTTCTGGATTAGTTGCATTTTGGCCCCTGAAGTTTTATTGTGCGTTATCATTCGACCATTTAACTGAAAATAATTGCATTTAGGTCCTCCATTCACTGTTTGATTTTTGTGCTCTTTTATTAATCACAATAAATGTTAGATTAAATCCAAAAATCCCCTAAAAATCATGTTTAGTGCATGCTAGTGTTTACTTTCCGTGGTAATTTTTGTTTGATTTACTTCTTTTATTTGCTATTATTAAAAGCTCAAAAAGCACACCAAAAATTCCATGTTTGCCTTAGAAAAACAATAAAATTAGGAAAATAACTTAAAAATTCTAAAAATAGTTTAGCTTTATTTTTTTATGTGTTTGATTTTCTATCCAATTTTTATTTTATTTGCTTCCCTAAAACTCTAAAAATTTACAAAACCCTAAAAACACCATAAAAGTCATGTAAAATCTTTTAAAACCCCAACAAACGTGTTCCTGGTATCTATTTGCAGATATTTAAGTATACTTTTTGCTAAAAATAGTTTTGAATTTATTTGTATTTTTAATTTGAAAAATACTCTTGGTTATGCATTGTTTGTATTTTCTTGAGTTTTTGATCTTTATAAAACCGACAAAAATTTTCCAACAAATCAACAAAAATAGTACACAAATTATAAAACACTAGAACATTTTATTTGGGATTTTGAGTATTTTTTATATTTGAAAAATCCAAAAAAAGCATGTGTATCTTTAATTCCATTGTCTTTATTTTTGTTTTGTTTAAAAAAATAAAAAATGTAAAAATGTTTAAAACCATAAAATTATAAAAAGGAAAATAAAAATCCTTTGATTCTATTTGACTTGACTACCTAGTTTTTAATTGTGCTCCTTGGGTTCGACTGTGGTCGCTATACCATGTTAATAAAAATAGCTTAGAACACTTGCTTTTACTTGTTTGATTCTTTTTGTGATTGAATATATTTTTTTCGATTTCCGCCTAGTTGGCTCAGGGGACAACAACACCTTGATCGCTTAATTAACCAACTTAACCCTAGTCGACTTGGCTTGGTCACAGGAAGCAATGCGACTCATCATCGTGCCTGCGAGAAAATAGTCCTCGTATCAGACTTCATTCAGGAGGTCTATTAATTTAGAGATTCACACTTCAAGAGGTAACCCCGATCTCTTCCCAGTATTAATTAGAATATAAGAAAACATGTTAGGAAAATTATTTCTCAAAATTAATGTTTTCGCAAAGTGCATAGCCGCCGTGCTGAAATTGTTAGTTCTTGTGATGAATATACAAATTTCCTACAAAAAAGTTTGTTATTTTATGCATTTTCCGTGCTTTGAAGTTTTATTACTTCCTTCACATAATGTATTCTAGTAATATTCTTTGGAGTTCATGCACAACACATTATCTTAAATCTGATTTTACGACAAGCTTGATCAAGTTCCAGGAGTGAAGCACACAATTGAAGAAGTAGAAAAGATTACAAAGTTATCTACGAATCATAATTTTGTTATTCGATTGATGCAGAAATTCTACTGCTATGAGATTATTTGTCCTGCCACAACTAGCAACTAGATTTTCAACAAATTTATTGATTATATCCAATATTTCATAAATTACATATACACCAAAATTACACGAGGAAATAAAGTAATGTTCTAAATTAAAAATACTGTAATTTGAAAATGATTCTAAAAATCAACACACCAGGTATAACCATGTAACACAATTGGACACATGTCTTCACATATTGATATATGTCTATACAGCACACACATGAAATGATTAATATCTTCACATAACTAATCATGAATTATATTATTGTCATATGCCTTCACATAAATTTCAATTTAATGCAACTATGATGGCTTGAAAGAAGTGTTTTCTCGAAATAGGAATAGACTGGAAAAACAAGGATAAATGGGATGTGCCTTGAAACAAATAAGTTATTGCTTGAAGCATACAGGTTGCGAAACAATACCTAAACATGCATCCCTAACTTTAGCACCCTTCGAAGGAGAGAGAGAACTATTCCTTCCCTTTCTTTCTCTTGCAAGCCTGATTGACTTCAAAGGACATGAAAACCACAAATCGCCTTGCTACGTGAGAGAGAAGATACATTGACCATCACTTCCTCACATCATGGAACTCTCGCAAATATGCTTATTACCATGCATATGTACCTTTTTAGTAATTGTATTCTCGTAAATACATCATAGTTCTATCGAAAATTCACAAATGCACATATCCTATGCCCGGGAGGTTGCGACACAGAAATAATATTTTGAAATACTGTATTTTTGATAGTTGAAAAGGCCACACAAGCGTCCATGGTTGACATTACTAATGAATAGTCTAATGATGTTAAGTGCAATTATTAGATGAATGTACACTACTTGGTAACTCGAGTACAATCATTTTGTGTGTTCAAAACAAAGCTCAATTGGATCAAAATCCAACAAATCACTAAGGTTGTTAAAATAATATCCATGATTAGGACATCACAATACGAATCAATACTTTCTAATAACTTGATCTCGAAGTTTCTTCAACGTAGCAATCACCACCTGGTACACTTTAACAATTGTGCAACTGATCGTTACTTTTCCTTAACTTCTTGAGCACAAGCTCTTGACAAATACCCCCTAATTGAGATCTATATTGTTGCATATACAATTACTATCATGAAGATATATCACGTGTATCGTATTATTGCAAGATATGCAACACGTTTGTATCAATTTACATTCAAAAGAGAACAGACGAAGATATCTATATAGATAACTGCTAGAGGTATCAACTGATTTTGAGCAAACTTGAACGTCGCTATGCAGGGGTTTGATACAATATGTAATTATCTTGTTCATATTTGGATTGCACTTGTTATATGTATGATTAGCTATGCTCATTTTTTACTTTACTGATGACATCAACAATTTGAATGATCATTAAATCATGATTGTTAAAAAAAGGTTGCAAAATATGTTCTATATCATATTTCAAGACAATTTCAACACATAAAATTTGTCAAAGATTAATTGCAAATAAATTCACTAATACAAAAAAGTATGCAAAAAGTGCTCTACTAAAATAAAATCACTACAAAGAACAATAGTTCAACTCGAGTACTTCACAAGTTAAATGATGAGTATTCATTGAGAAATAAAGATGCAAGTAAGTGAAAATGATGTTGACAACGAAGAGGTCAAGCAAAGAGTTTCTCAGTAGAATTGGGTTGGCTCGTAAGCATGTATTTCAGGGCTTTCACTAATATCCTCTGGGGTGGCGATGCGAGGTAGTAAACTTCTCATCTTTGTGACAAGAAACCACGACATATAAAGCAAGTCCCGAACAAAGTTTGATGGATCTTTCCACATCACACAAAATCTGATGACGTACATGATATAACCCGTTAACAAGCTATACCATAAATATTATATAATTATACTCAAAATTTTATTGAGCAATGTATCTTATGTACATGTTCAATTTATTTACATATCATAAGATGAAATATATTGTTTAGAAAATGACATCAAACTCGAGTTATTATAGTACAATTCCGAATCCACCAGGAACATGTTTGACTATATAAGAAAACTTAGGAGCGCGTTTGGTTACGTAAACCGATTATTAACCAAGCAATCTATGTTTTGATTGAGGTTACCCACTTATGTGCCCTAACATTCTTAGGCTAGAATTAATGATAGTCAACAAAAAACTGTACTCATAAATGCAATCGATATAACATATGCATAACATTACATCCAAGATACTTATCGTTCGAATCTTCAAAAGATTATCTTTCATAAAATAGCCATCCATCTCATCAACCATTTGAAATGAGTTTATCACAAAAACCCCTCAATTTTCTACTTCGCTTTCGTTTGCTTTGTCTCACTCTCTCTCTCCAGCTCACTCGGAGTTCGACGCTCTTCACTCTCCTTCGAACCCCCATTCATCTGCTCTCCGTCCACGGACGCCTTTCCCTCAAAGCGGAAAACCCTAGATCGATCCGTTCTTCCACCAGATGATTCGATCTCGAGTCGCGATCAGCTCCCAGGCGGTGAATTTCGCTAGAGTTGGTGTGTTAGGGTTGCTGTGAGGTTGCCCATCTGATTCAATGGCGATGCGGGGAGTCGATTTTAAGTGGTAAAATTCGTATATTGCCGTTTGATTTTGCGCGAGGGAGCGGTATCGTGATTCGTCTGCGATTCGCAGGTACGATGGCTTCTTCCTGTCGATGCTCGCGACAAGCGTGTATCCTTCAGTAAAGAAATTAGAAATCAGAATATTTTTGTTTCACCTATCGTTAAATGCTGTGGAGGGTGTACTCGTTCTCTTTGGTTGCCCGAGTTAGATGTCAGTGAGTTTTGTTTGTGGGAAAATTACGGTGATAATTGGCTAAAACATTCAAAAAAAGAGAATTCTGCGCTTCTTTCTTACACAATCTTCTCATTTTTTTCGTGATTGTAATTTATGGTTTTAGGCATCTCCATCTGCTCATTTCAGTGGTCTTAAATAAAGTATAGCAGGACGTAACTGACAGGTTTATCGAATGTGGTTTGTTCATGTAAAAAGACGAATATTTGAGGTAGGCAGAGGTTTTTGGAGGGGCGTCTTGGCACTGGTTGTATGAGTCTAAACAAGGAGTATGCGTGTGGAAATAAAATGGCACTGGTTGTGGTGGACTCCATCTCGGAACTCCACCCTCCTTTTCATTAAAAAATCATGTTTCCTTTGTGATGAGAATCAATGAGAAAGTATGGTTATGGTTTGTCCTGTTTCCCGCACTTAAATTGGTGATCAGTTGCAATATTCATTTTTTGTGATTACACGGATGGGCTTATGCGTGTACTCCGAGAAATATGTTTATATTTTCTGACCAATTGATATATTTGGCAAGAAAGACGGGAGTCATTGTCCTACACCCTTAAAAAGGGAAAGACAAGAAAGATGGATGCCCAATAATTGGCACCAATAACCTGCAATTACTAAAGGAGTGTCTGCATGCTTCATTCCAGTTGTTTTTTCACAATTATATCAACTTTACTGAAGTCACTCGGCTGAGACATATTAGGGGATGCCTAGAAAAGTTGTCCAAAATCCAAGCGACTTTTTTTTTTTATTTTTTTGGGATCCATCCACATATATATATATTTAAATATTAATGATACTATTCCATTGATGAGATTCTATTCAAATGGTCGGATTACTTCACAAAACTTACTTTTAATTAAAAGCAAAAGTGTTTCCATAATTTTATCTATCATTTTGTTTTTCTTAAGAAAAGTAACTTCGAAGATATTATTTTTTGGGAAACTGTGGATGTGATTTAATTTGATGGGAAAGTTAAATTCAATTTCCGTAGTTCATACTATAGATATCCTAAACTATAAAATAACGCAATCTCAAGAGAAATACAATATAAGGGAGGAAAAGTGATGCGATACAAATTTGGGCAAGTCAACCTGTGTGAAACAGCATTTACTTATTACAAATGATTACCTCAAGATCTAATAAATTAGAAGGAGCAACGAATTACCTTTGGGCGATTGATAAAATCCCAAATCCCCTTTTTAGTAACAAGCTCAATATTGTTTCTTTTGTTCCGTTGTTGACTGTATGTTAAAACTTTAGGGCATGTTAGTGCATTGTAGAGAATCAAGTGAAGCATTCCATATGTTTTCAGTTGTCAGTGCATTCCTTGATAATCTTTGTCTTAGAATCATTGTTTCAGTAAATTGGAGGAGATATCACCTTTGTACTCATCCTCTGCACATATGGATTGTGGTGAGTTTTCAAACCCGTGAAAGGCCACCATGTGTAGAAGACTATATTTTTTGACTCCTAATTGTGGACATATATGTGGGGTTATGTGTGGACTGAACAGTTTATTGGCAGGTTGATTATATGACTGTCTTTGTTTTTCGATTGCTGATGTTCGTGGATAATGGCCTTGCTGCAGGAATGGGATTGTAAGAAATCTTATTGATCTTTAGTTTCCACTCCTGAGTAGAAATGCCTTCTCATCTTTATATCTCCTATATAGTTGTTTCAATCATCATTTTGAATAGCGGGAGTAGACATTGCATTCAAAGGCTTTTCGAAAACGACACCATGAACTGGGTTTTGGGTTTTCATATCCTCTCCTGTCCGTAGTGGTTTCTTAATTCTTTGACGATTATTATTAGCTCACTTTTGAAGGCTTACTGTTATTGTTTTTGAGCGAAATTGGATTCTTATTTATGCCATCGTTGTTTTGAAAATGTCCTTTCGATCAATCTACTTGTGCATGATGAAGGGTAATACCATCTTTTAGTTGTCTCCCCCGTCATGTAAAATATGTAGACATTGCAGTGGCATACTTGGTATACCTTACTTGGTAACAGGAGCAGCTTTGTTCCCACTGTAATTGTAACATTTTTGTTTTTCATGCATATGTAGGGATCTAGGTTGGCAACAGAGACACACTCGTTTCTGTGGAAGAATTGTGGTGCTTTCGATGGTTATACTTCTATTATATCCATTTTTATGGGTGTGGACAGTGATTGGAACGCTTTGGTTTAGCACTGCAAGAAATTGTGTAAGTCCTTTGTTTTGTTTAATCTTTCAAATGGTCTTTGGTGTCTGTAGCTTTACTCCTCGGTTCAGTTTGTCCTTTGTCAAATGATCTTTTATCTCTATCTATCATTTTTGTTTTTTTTGTCAAATGATATCGACCAGTACAATAAAAGGTCCCTTGTAACCTCGCAGCTACCTGAAGAAGGCCAGAAATGGGGTTTCCTCATTTGGTTGCTCTTCAGCTACTGTGGACTCATTTGCCTGGCCTTTTTGCTACTAGGAAAGGTTTGTACCTCCTTTTAGCCATCTGCTTCCCATGGTTAGTAATTTGACATATAAAACTTGGTATCTCTCTTAAAAAAGCACGTGGAACCTCCTTTCGCCTAAAGTATATTGCTGCAATTTTTTTTGACAGGAAAAAAAAGGTGCATGTTGTAAAGACCAGCACACAGAAACTTGCTGCAAAATTATACCTTTTGTTTTGCGAAAAAAAAAGATCATGGCTATTTTTTATTGTTAAGTTACCTCTTTCCTTGAAAAACCAACTTCTATAACATTGACCCTCAATTCTATCAATCTTTTTACTGAGATGGATGCCATTAGCACTGGGTGGTAATTGGACATTATAGAGGTCCTGTCAACATTGATCTCATGCTCAGTTCCTCACAGATTATAACTCGGTATTAGGAACTCATTAGAGATGGTGGGCCTATAAATACTTTATGTTTTGTTTCCTGGAAAGAATAATAGGATCCTTATAGCTTTCAAAGAAAGAAGAAAGAGAGTGGTCGTATCTTTTATGCCATCTCCGTCTCTTCCGTTGTGGTGTAGGTTCACGAGCCATAGCACATCTCAGTGTTATTTGATCTTTTTGGTTCTGCGCCCTTATTCTACCCTCTCTAATCTTTGTCGACATGATAGATGCAGCAAGCTCTCTTCTAGGTTCCATTTCCCACTTCGTCAATTCACATGCCGTGCTTCTCAATGTTTCATAATGGTGTGACTAGGGTTGGCGCATTCTTAAATTATCCAAGAATCAGGTCTGTGTCATGTGGATAAAAAGATTCATTAGGAGGCATGCAAAATGGTCATGTATCATTTGTAAAGGTGCATCCCAGACATTTTAATATAAGTCATGCTTTTTATCGAGATTTCAGCTCTCCTATTCCTATGGATTATAATATTTATGGTCTTGTGGAAGATCACCTATTGCACATCTCCTTTAATAAGCTAGTGCCATGACACCCATAAGTTGTTGCATCATGCAAGAACTATTTCGCCTAGTCAGCTATCTAGACTTCACTTACTTGATCTTCTCAAAATCACGTGTCAAAAAAATGATGAAATCCGGAAGTTGGTCTGAGGATTATGTTTTGGTTCTCATTCATTTTCGATTCTTCGACTGGTTCTATTTTGCTTTCTACTTTTCAACATATGTTATGTTGGTAATCTGACCAGATGCCAAATCGAAGCTGTCTCTTCCACGTGCATGTTGATTGCATGGACACTAGGATATTTTGCTGCCTTGATCTGCATTACCCTCAAGTTACAGTAGTGATCTATGCATATATCTTGTTGCGATTGGCGGCACAATTGTTGACATCGATTGGCAAGGTAGAGGCACGAGGTCTTGCCCTTGTGGACACCGTGCCGTGAATAGGTGTTTGGAAGTTGTAACCTTTTTGCGGGATGACTTTTGATCTCTTTGTATTTAGGGGAGCAATATTCCCTATCGGTTGGCTAAGCACATGCACAAGGTCTTGCTCTCATGTATGCTTTAAAATGCATGATGTGATCAAAGGTAGTTTTCTTGTAACTTTTAAGAAGGCAAGGTGCCAAGATAGCTGGGACATGAACCTTACTTTTATCTGAGAACGTTTATAACAAATAGCAGTATTTATATGTAACGTATCTTTCTACAGGAACATAAAATAGATAACTCATCCATCACCATGTCATCCGGTACAGATATTAGAAAAAAGACAAAGGAGAGATGCTGGTCCTCTTCATTAAAGTAACTGACAAGCAAATAGCATTGTGAATATTAAATTGTAGATAAGACAGATAAAGTAGTATGTGTATGTTCTAAGACTATTTTTTGGCATGATGTTAGTCAAGTGATTTCGCTTAACATTTAATCAGAGTTTCTGCTTTCTCATTTGCAATTCACTGTTGTATCTCCAGTGGCTAGTCCGGAGACGTATTCTTTTACAAAGAGCCCAGCTGGGGATCCCAGTATCTGAATATGGGGTATGATGTCACGAACTTGATCATTTGGTTCTACAATATTTGCAGTGTCTTCTTCCTTAGATCCTCTATCATTCATCGTGCTTGTTTATATATTCAAATAGTTATTTTTATCTTATCTGCGTGGACCTTCTAGAAGAATTATGCAACCTTGTATTCTTCATTCTATAATTTTAGTTTCACTTCATTGTAATCTCCTAGGATTCACGTGGAATTTCAAGTCACACTGCCCATGGCATACGACGTTGAGTGCACATCATGTTTAACTTGGCCAACTGGGAGCAGTTCTTATTTAAAATATTTCGATAATTTATCTAATAAAAGGATGGAGAGAGCACCACAAGAGGTTTGTTGCTGCAGTTGGAGAAGGTAAGGATGGCTCTCCTTGGATGATCCTGTGGCATAGCCGGAGTTGGAATTGGAAACGAGAGGAGAGTGAGTGGAGAACCTGGTTCCAAATGCTGTCCACATCGTTTCACCAAAACCCTGAATATGCAGGGGCTGCTATCGGTAGGTCATTGAAGTGGCTAAATACATAAATTTTTATTTAGATATGAACTATATAATAGCTCTAATGCGGTAATAACATAAATATGCACATTTAAGGGTGTAGAAAACCTAGAACATAAAGATGCATGTATAACAAGTCCTTGTTCTCATTGGGACGAAACAACATCCACGACACCAAAGAAATCCATAAATTAAACTATACATCACCCGATCAAATCCTAAATGGCTAAAGACATCGATTATGTAAATCCATACATTAGATTTTAAATTGCCCAATCAATTCCTAAATGGGCGAACACATCGATTATCAAGGTTTAGAAATGTAGCATGCTGTATTCATTCGGCATTATGATATAAAGCGATTAAGTGCATATGTGGAGTATAGGGGCATATGCATAATATGCGACTTATAATATTTTAATTAAAAATAATAAAATGTAATGATGAAATATGATAGAGATTTATATTATAGTTGACTATTTAACATAATCCAAAATAAACAATTTCAATTAAGATACTATAATCCTATCATCCATGAACCTTTAGGACAATAATCAAAGAGAATCATGAAATTGATTTATTTCTCGCATTTTTAGCATAAAGCCCCCCTTTTCTAATGTATCGACTCTATGCTAAAGGATGGAACTGCTATAACTATTTTCGTTCATGAAAATCCACGACAACGATTACCATTTTAAATATCTCCCCGAAAACATGTTGAATGAGATCAATCTAACCACAATCCTAATATTCACATGAACCTTATATGTGAATGGGAAAAGAAAAATAGAGGTGTGTGCCTATCCTGCACGAAGAGAGCAAATTGTGTCTGTATAATCCACCTGCATAAGCACACTTTCTTCGCTAGCCTCCTTATAAAAATAGATATGAAAAAAACGAATGAAAAAATAGACTATAAAAGAAAAGAACCATAGGAAAGTACATTATTATTATCGAGCTTTATGACAATAGGTTCTAAGCTTTTAGACAAATAGGAACATCTAATGGAACATGCGATTAAAATGAAGATTAAATGTACCGCAAAAATCTCACTTGGATATAGAAAATGCAGGGGCGGAGGCAAAGATGTCGTGGCATGCAACGTCGGTGACAACGTCGTAGCTCATGACGATGATATATGATGTAGAGGTTGTGCCATTTTTGGAGCACATGTGTAGGTAGCATAGCCTTTTGTCAAAGTAGCAAAGGTGGGAGGCACGAGAAGGTGGTATAGGCAGGCGAGGCGAGGAGGTAACGAAGGAAGGAGCAATAATATCAAGGGTTTAAACGTGGAATGTAGGAGTATTTGAGGAATTGTCGGGGGTTTAGCAATGATTTTTTAGATAGGGGAGGATTTTGGATCTCTTATATCAGGATCTATAAACATACTCATTTAAGTGGGTATTTCATGTGCACTACATAAATGCCATATATGAACACATATGTGGTTTACATGGCTCGAATATGCGCTCAGTCCGCATAATGACTGCATGTGGGTTATGCGCTTCATTATGAGTACCTAATATGCATATGCGACCACAATGGTTGCATATTTAAACTTTATTAATTACGCGAATCTTCAAAACCCTTAACATGAGAACCTTACCTAAAGTAGATGATGATTGATTCTACATCATTGCTTATCCAAAATAGTTCATGTATGATAAGTGTGAAGGGGAAATCACATGGAGAGAGCAGAATGCCTCGACCACCATTGATCCTCTTGCCTAAAATATAGAGAGGCATCATGTGTGGCAAATGCGGTTTGATGCTTCAAGGTGGTGGGTCTGGTGTGATGTTGGGTTGGCAAGCGTGCATGTCATTTTTTAAATCCCGTTTTTTTGGGAAAGTGGTAGGGTAACCTCTTATGTTGTTGGAAGTTCGTAGCGACTTTCTTATTTTCTCGCCGATATGTTGTTTTATCGATGCCATTGTTGTTAAGGAAGCTTTGCTCAATGAAGCTAGACCGTATGCGAGGAGACCTTCACTTTCCAATTCAAGGGTTTGGACTCCTCAGGTCTAGTTAGTCCATTTGTGGATTATCCATCTCATGGTCCCTTCTGTAATGCCCAATAAATTTTAGTTGGGTTTTTTCAGTTGTGCCCCTCTGAGATATTGCAATATCTGTTATGCCCCTCTATTTTTTGGAATATCCACTGTGCCCCTACCTTCTAGCGAAATTCACAGTTATGCCCTTTTGTAATATCAATTATATCCCTACTTTACCTTAATGGAAGGGCATGACTCTGAATTTTACAAGGTAGGGGCACAACTGATATTCCAAAAAAGGGAGGAGCATAATTGATATTGCAATATCTCAGAGGGGCACAACTGATAAAAACCCATGTTCAATATGATGCTCAAAAGAAGCGTCTCGTTGCAAGCTTTCCAACGAGTCCAGAAACACGTAATTCCGAATCCGGATGCATGAGATATGCACGTTTTATTGAAGAGGGGTCTTGGATATTGATGAGAGTTAATGGTTATGGAAATTGAATAATTTCTCGCGGGTTAGGGTTATTTTAGGATTTCGAAGACTAGGACTTTACACCTAAACCATATTAAGACCCCCCATCTTTCATCTCCTTTCCCCCCACCCTTTTCATTATCCCTAACTTCTTTTCCCCCTCTCCCAAGTCACCCTCTCCTTCCTTTCTTCTTCTCTAAAGACAAGTCGAGAAGGATCCCCTGTTGGAGGGTCGCTGATCACGTCGTTGGAGTTGATAAGAGGAAGAGGAGCGGCACTGCGAGAGGAAAGTACTCACCATCCAGATTCGTATTTGGGTAATCGATCGCATGGATCAAGACACATGTGGGATTCTCATGCATAGGTAACGGATCCTCAGCTTTCTCCATATTTTCTTTTGCATTCTTGCAATGATTGGAGATTGCCGATTATGGGAATGTATGTTGATTTCAATCCTTCCCAGGATTGCCTATTTGCTATTGGTATGGATGATTATTTTCTCATCAAATTGTCTTCATGTCATTTTCGTACTCAAATCAAATTGAGGATAAATCTAGTAGCATGGCTTGTTATATCTTGTCCCTACATGATATTACAACATGATATACACATGCACGCATAGATGCTAAAATCTCCACCTTAAATATGTGATGTGGAGAAGATAATGGTTACTCAATTATGCACCCGAAGTGAACTACAATAATATATGATAGAGATGTGTTTTGATTCCGTGCCAAAAAAGTAATAAAATCTACACCCAGGTTTTGTTGGGTGTTTGAGGGTTTTCTTTTGTTATTAGTTAATGACATTGATCAACTTTGATTGTGACAAATGCAGGACACATATTATAGGTTTTGGTCATACATACATCATATCACCTAAAGGCATGATGAGATAATATGTTTTACCTATAGGCATCATCTTCGTCGTACATAAATCCAAGTTAGGATTAGTCTTTTATATCAAACTTTGATCATTTCGTGGGAATTACGTAATCTTCGTGACATAAGTTTATAATGCTACTTTGATAGGTTGGCTAGGTCTTTTTGGCAACTGCATATACATGCTATTTATAGTGAACGAACTTCCTAATCTAAGTCTTTCTTAGCTTTATTTATTAATTATATGATTATTAGTATGATCTCGTACTGAACATTCATTCTGACTTAATTACTCTAAATACAGGATGGCTGTACCTGCTAATTCAATACTTATTTTGTAATCTAGTATACTTATAATGGTAAAACGGTTTTTCTTCTCAAGTTATAAGATTGATTACTCTTGTATAACAACCCATATTATATATTTATCAAAGGGATTACATGCCCGTCATGCATGAATCTAAGTTACTGTGTAAATTATTCTTGTCACGTCATTGGGTGAGGATCCGCAATGGGTGGTGCTTTAGATGTGGGGGTGATGGTCATCGTGCAAGGTCTTGCATGAAGGAGGTGATATGCTTTAATTGTGGCTGGGAAGGACACCGGAAGGTGGAGTATGCTATTAAGGGGGTATGGCAGAAGAATGGTGGTGGGGTGGTTGAGGTGAGGGATGGAGTGGAGGGGTTACTAATTCAGGAGGGGTTGGTGGAGTCAGCGAGGTCGACGCAAGCTGGGCTATGCTTGGGCTTCGCCAGGGATACATTCGGTCTTGGATCAAGAGTTCTTTGCATGAGAGGGGTTTTTGCGGAGCTTTCTCGGGAGATGTTGGTGGGGACTATGGGGGGATGTCCGATCGATATCACGTGGATGAAGTCGTGTTCCGGGGATATGGCCAAGGAGATGAAATGTTGTCGTTTGGTTTTGATTAGGGGTTCGCCAATCAGGTGTAGGACCTCTGCTATCATAAAGGAGGCACTGCCGATGGTGGGAGAGGTGGCTGCAGTGGTCTGAGACGATTTTATGCCCGGGAGATCTGTTTGACATACATAGTTGAAGGATCATGTGCTGGTCCTCCCTCATTCAGTGGTCTATCGTGTGGAGCGGACGGCTTTTTATCTTGGTTTGTCGACTTTCTCGTCGACCGTCGTGGAGGAGGTGGCCTTGGTGGCTGTTGATAAGGAGTTGAAGTGGCTGATGCTTGGGGATGAGGAGGTGATAGATGAGGTGTTGGAGGGCTTTGAACCAGTGGTCCAAATGGAGGTTGACTACATGAATGTGATGGCTGCGACGCTCAATTTGGCTTCAAATATGTGAATATGCTCGAGTCCTTTGTTTTTGATGTGGTGGACAACCATGCTGTTGTTGTACGATGTTTTGATTTGTTGACGAATGATTAGTTCGATTGGTTGGCTTTAAATAGTGGGCCGAGGTGGATGGGTTGGTGCTTGTGGGCTATGCAGGGTAGGCGATGAAGACTCTAGCATCTCTGGTACATGAGGCTATCACATCACTGATGGGTGATTCTGACAGATTGGTCCATGAAGAAGCATGTATTAAGCATGTATTGATTCCGACCGAGGCAACGATGCGCAACACATGGGTCGGAGGGAGAGGGTGTGGGGGGAAGGATGTTGTAAATTTTTGGGGTCGGAGGCTTCCTGACAAGAGGAGGGTGATGGTTTTGTTGCTTGAGTCTTAGAAAGTGGATATGGTGTGTCTGTAGGAGACAAAGATGGAAGTTTGGGAACGATTTATGTGGAGATCGGTTGCGGGCTCCCAATTGTCCGCCTTCCTGGTAGTGCCATATGTGGGTGCATCGGGGGTCATTATGGTTGGATGGAGCAATGATTTGCCGAAAATGGTGAACACGGTGCATGCTACCTGGATCCTATTTATTTGTTGTGAATGCGTTCACCTTGTTTTATTTTCTTGATGTCCACTGTCTATGACCTGTTATAGGCTTTCATACTTCGGATGGTCTGTGGGATGAGCTGCAAATGGCGAGATCTTGCTCTTTGGATTTAACTTGATTGTGAGAGGTGTCTTCAATGTCACGTTGTTTGCTACTGATCGTCATTGTGATAGGAGAGGGGTAGACCCAGATTCCTCTCTTGTTGTTGGTTCTGCGGGAGAGATGTTGGTTATATGTATTAAATGCTGCGAACTCGCAATACAATCGGAAGTCCTCTTTGTAATCTTGACTAGATCGGTTTCTTAGTTCCATGGAGTTGATAGAGGTGTTCCTGTTGGCGAGTGTGATGTCGTTGCCTTGATCACTTTCAGATCATACACCTATTTATTGGGACTTGGAGGAGGACCACCATCAGGGCATCATGCTTTGTTTCGAGGGCTCGTGGTTGTAGGAGTGTAGTAGGGCTTTCATGATATCGTCTTGCTCTGTTGGCAGGAGCAGGTTGTGGTGGGTTTGTGTTTGAGAGTGATGATTGGGAAGCTCAGGGCATTGTCGGTATGCTTTTTGAGTCCAAAAGGAGATAGGTTGCATAAAGGACAATGAAGGAAGTAAGGGGGGTTTGATGGGGGTTGTGCACCTTGAATCCTTGATCAACTTAGGTAATCTTGGGAGCTGCTGCAGGAGAAAAAGGTCACAAAATGTGAACATCACCACATTTTAGAGAGGAAATAAGAAGAGAGAGATTGACCGGTGGCGTCAATTATGGCATATGTGACTGAAGGATTGGGATATGAACTCTTGCTACTTCCTCTCGGTGGCTAATGGATGGAGGAGGCCTAACATGGTGCACCGTATTGAGGTGCTCGAGGAGGTCGAGGAAGGTAATCAAGGTATTATGGATGTGGTGATGATTGACAAGGCCCTAAATGTCGGGTTCGGTCACCATTTCAGTGATTGACCGAAACGGAATTTCGATCGAATTTCGACCGAAATTTTGGTCATTTCGGTCATTTTTTGTACTAGGGCCCCCATATTTCGGTCGTTTCGACCATTTCGGTCGAATTTCGATTTCGACGGGATATCGATATTCGACAGAATTTCGATCGAATTTCGCTTAAATTTGAGGCCATGATGACTAATGCAAATATTTCCACGAGCTTAGTCATCATGTAACTGGAGGTGGTGCAAGGTGGCAGGACAGAGATGTACTACGGTTATCTGAGTTGCAGGTTGAGGAGCTGAAATGTCCATTTTTTGCTGCTGAGGTTTGAAGGATAGTTTTCGACTTGAATTGAAAGACTCCTCGAGTTCAGATGGTTTCCAAGTCTTTTTCTTCTGGGAATTATGGGAGCTAGTTGGTCAGGAGGTTGTGGATGTTGTTGAGGAGTTGCGGCATGAGAACCGTGGGTTTGAAAGAACGAATTGTTCCCTTTTGTTTATTCTGTCGAAGAAGGATGTGGTGCGTAAGATGGATGATTTGCTACCTATTGCTTCGTCAAATGCTTTTTTATCTCATTGTGGCAAACATATTGGACAACAGACTACACAAGATTCTTGGTTCAATTATTGTACCCGCTTGTTTTACTTACCATCTAGGTGCTCATGTTTCCTTGGATCATCTTTCAGAGGATTATATGAGGTTTGTAGTAGTCCTATCAACTGTTACTCTCCCACGAACATACCAGGAGGCAGTACAGGACAACGGATGACGACTTGCCATGGAAGAGGAAATGGTAGCATTAAAGTCTCGTGGTACATGGAAGATTGTTTCTGCTCCCCAAATGCTTCTGTAGTGTTGTGCGAATGGATATTAATGGTAAAGCATAAAGCAGATGGCAGTGTGGATCGCTACAAGGCAAGGCTTGTAGCACGTGGGTTCACCCAGACATATGAGGTGGACTACCAAGATACCTTCTCACCAGTGGCTAGACATTCTACTTTGCGGATTCTTCTCTCAGTTGCTGTGACTCAGGATTGATCGCTTTTCCATCTTGATGCGAAGAATGCTTTTCTGTATAGGGATCTGCAGGAGGCGGTATACATGCATCAACAACCTGGTTTCGTTGTTGAGGGGGAGTCTCAGAAGGTGTGCATGCTCCATAAGGCGATTTATGACCTTCAACAGAGTTCGAGAGCTTGGTTTCATAAGCTTTCGGAATTGATAGTGCAACATGGGTTCATGAGATCTACTGCCGATCATTCGCTATTAGTTGAGCGAACATAGAGAGGTACCATTGCCATTTTGATTTATGTTGATAATATAATTTTCACAGGAATTAATGGGCATGGCTCTTAGACTGCTAAGGAGTTCCTAGGTCAGCAGTTTGTGTCCAAGGACCTTGATAGTCTACGCTACTTCCTTGGAGTGGAGTTCGTCAGGAACCAACGTGGACTTGTGATGATTCAGAGGAAGTTTGTGACTGATATTCTACTGGAGATCGGCATGGCAGACTGCAGGTCAACCACTACCCCTATGGACCCAAGCATGAAACTATATATGACAACGATGAGGTAGACAAAAGGAGATACAAGGCTTGCTGGGAAGCTTCGTTATGTTACAATTACCATGCCAGACATATCCTTTGCTGTGAGCAAAGTGAGCCAATTCATGGAGCAACCCAGGCATGCACATATGGATGCATTCCATATGATTCTGAGGTATCTAAAGACCTCACCAAGTACTGACCTTCTATTTAGCAGAGGCACTTCTCTGGTTGTGATAGTATGTACTTATGCAAATTATGCAGGATGCCCCATAGACGAAGTCTACATCTGGCTTTGCAGTTTTTGTTGGGGGTTCCCTAGTATCGTGGAAAAGCAAGAAACAGACAGTTGTAACATGGAGAACTCTAGGGCATTGTCAGTACAAATAAACTTCACATGAGCAGAAAAATATTCTTTATTTCAATAAGAAATGATTTGATGACAAGACCATCATCAGACTTATTTTTTAACAGGAAAATCCAAGATAATACAGCGAAATCATCTACAACGATAAGATAGAAATGATATCCATGATGATCAAGAACTATACTAGGACCCCATATATCAAAATGAAATAACGCAAATGACTAACTACTGTAGCGATTCTGGTGACTCGTAAATTAGGAACGATGATGCTTCCTAAGCTGACATGCCTCACACTCTAAGGTGGTACGAGGAGAAATTTAAGGAGAACATGCCATAGCTTCTGTAAAGGAAGGTGTCCAAAGTGAAGGTGCTACATGAAAGGAGAGACTGATCCAATAGGAATAGTCGTAGCACCAGCACATGGAGGCTGTAATAGTCTGTAAAGTCCTCGCTGCTCACAACCACATCCAATCACCCTTCCTGTAAGTATGTCTTGAAATGCAAGAGACGAGGGGTCAAATATGACACGACAATGTAAATCTTTTGTAGTCTGACTGGTAGACAAAAGATTCATATGAAAAGTAGGTGCATGCATGACATTCTGCAGACGCATTGAGGGTGCTACAATAATCTTCCCCTGGCCAACAATGGTTAAGTGAACCCCATTTGCAATCACCACATATCTCCCAGAAGGGAGAGATCTGTAGGAGCTAAATCGTGCTCTATCTCCGTACATATGATGAAATACTTCAAAATCCATGATCCAATTAATCAAGTCCGAGCTGCTACAACTGGTAAGCATGGCCTCAAATTTCAGCTGAAATTCGGTCGAATTTCTGTCGAATATCGATATCCATTCGAAATCGAAATTCAACCGAAATGACCGAAATATGGGGGTCCTAGTACAAAAAATGACCGAAATTTCGGTCGAAATTCCACCGAAATTCCATCAAAATTCTGTTTTGGTCGATACCGAAATGGTGACCGAAATCGACATTTAAGGCCTTGGTGGTAAGTGCATAGGTTATACCTGAGGAGCTAGTGGAGGCTCTGACAACATCAGCTGTATCTGATGATCCTGTAGGAGGTAGTCGGATTGATTATTATTTCCCTCAACCGAGAGATAATGTCATCGAGCCTCGAGACCCGAGTAGTATTATCAGTCTACTCAGCTACGCGCGCATATATTGTGTAACCATGCTTCTGATAGCATGTGTCCTCTGAATGACCTGTCTTATGATAGTATGTGCACGGAACTCGTTGACGTCCTCCTCGATCTCGTGGGCCACGACCACGAAACTGCGAGGTACCCCCTCTACCGCAAGAAGCTGCCATCATAGAGGGGATCTGAATCACCGTAGGGGATGAACTGATGATCCTGCTTAGCCTTTTTAGGCTTCCTTCATCTGTGGAATAGTTTCTCATGTAAGGACCTGAGTATGTGCAACATCATACTCAGAGTCGAGGTGGACAGAAAACTCTCGTCATAGTGGCATTTCTATAAGATTGCTGCTGCTATATGCTGGCAGTAATGGGCATGAAGCCGTGTAGCCTCTCGAACATGTCTCGAAGATGTGAGAAATGGACATGGAGAGGTCAACCATTCTGCTTGGTCGAAAGAATGTCATACAACAGCTGGAGGATCTTGCTCTCATTCTTTGCTTGCCCATATGTTGGCAGTTAGGATGTCCCACATGGCCTTGACTGTGGGCTGATTGACGATGTCGTTGGCAATCTCTGCGGTGAGCGTCCGGGTGAGCCAAATCTGTGCATAAGCATCATCTTGCTTCAAAGAAGCATTGGCCCATCTTATCCTTTGGCTTTACGTCAGTTAGGATGTGCTCCTTGTTTTGCACTGCATGAGGGTGAGAAACTGCATGGACCACAACTCGTAGTAGCTCCCATCCATCTTTACGATGGGAGTCGGGATCGTGAAGGCACCAGCCGAGGAAAATATATCACCCTTGTTCTCTGATATGATAAAACCGGTTGACAAACGGAACTCGACTAGGGAGTAGACTGATTTGAGCGAGTCTACATGATCATATGGATGATTGATTGTACGTGTAGATTTATACATCCATCAGCGTCAATCTTTGCTGCTCGCTAAGGCCGGAAAACACGATTTATAGATCTGAAATCGCGTTTTCCGGTCAAAAACAGACCGGTTCAGGCCACAGATCGGCCTCCTAGAGAAGCACGGTGAAGTGCGGAGGAACCGGAGGGTGCGCGGGAGGTGCAACCCCGCTCTGGCGGTGGCACCGATACGTCCTGGCGGCCGCGCGGGATGCCGCGGTGGCCCTGGCGGTGGTGCAGGACCATTGCGCCTGCTGCAGCGACGGCGCTGGTGCTGGGGTGCGGCGTGAAAGGGAGGGAGAAGGGGCTTGCGGTATGAGATGGATTTTAGGTTAGGGAACTTAGGGCTCCGGTCTAGGATTGTCGCTCTGATACCATGTGGAGAGAATAAAATAAGATGCATTCATGGAGTAGCTATGGCTCTTTTGTATAGGAGAAAAATCCTATAGGGTAAATTACATACAGTGGTCAGAGAGAAACATAAATAAGAGAGTAATAAAAGAATACAAGTATCTCAACAGGTTGGTGGTAGTTTGTGGATGACCAAAGGTTTCGTCCGTGGTGTGTGTGTGGGCAGGATGTCCAATCAAAAGATTGTCGAAATTTACTTAGTGTTGAGAAGAGGAACGGATGATATGGTTATTCCATAGAGTTAGGCTCTCTTATATAGAGAGAAAACCCTAGAGAGTACAAGTGTTACAGAACTCGAAAGGTCACCGGAGGTTACGGAACTCGAAGGGTCACAAAGGGTTACGGAATCCGAAGGGTCACGGACTCACGGAGGTTTACATAACCCGAAGGGTCACAGGCATAAATGTAAATATAATAACTCTAACACTCCCCCTCAAGCTGGAGCTGAGAAAGCTGCAGCTTGTAAAAAAAAAGAAATATACACCACATCTTCACACGATGCATCATAAGAACATATGTCCGCTGCTGGTAGAAGACCTCGCTCGATGACGGGTCTGCGGCTTTCAGGACATCTGAACGCATCTCTGTCATGTCTGTATGCATCATTGCGATATCAGGTCACCGGAACGTATCTCTGTCGTGCCTGCAGGTCACCGGAACATATCTCTGCCGTGCCTGGAGAAGAATCGCTGTATAAGAAGTCCAACATGGAGTAGTAGTCGGACGTAAAAGAAGAAGTATACGCCCTGACGAAGAAGTCGATGCTCGGTGAAGACGGATGATCTGAGTAGTGGTTTGGAGTGTTGGTCTGTTCAATCGTGGTAGGGCAACATGCGTCCTGAAGAATCATCTATGACTCCCCCTTTCTCCCATACTTGATAGAATAACGAGTATAGAACATCAAGTTGGGAGAAATAAAAAGTTAGGAGAAACAAGTCGTGGTGAAACAGGGGCGGTTGGGAGGGGGGGGGGTGTTGGCGACGCAGGAGGTGCTGTTGGAGCCTCAGACGACGCTTTAGGTGCCGTTGGAGGTGGTAGTTGGTGCTGCTGTGGACTCGAACAGCCTTGCGCGAGACCATGGAATCCACGGACGCTGCAGGAGGTCCAACCCTCTCTCCTTGTTGGCGGAGAGAGGGCTGGTGGTGGCGACAGATTTAGGGTATTAGACTTCGATCTAGGATCGTTGCTCTGATACCATGTTGAGAAGAGGAACAAATGATATGGTTATTCCAAGAGTTAGGGTCTCTTATATATAGAGAAAACCCTAGAGAGTACAAGTGTTACGGAACTCGAAGGGTCACAGGAGGTTACGGAACTCGAAGGGTCACAAAGGGTTACGGAATCCGAAGGGTCATTGGGGTTTACAGAACGGAAGGGTCACATGCATAAATGTAAATATAATAACTCTAACACTTAGATTACTGCTAGATTGAACTTCTGGATATTGGCAAACAACCATGCTGTTAAAGCGGAAGCCTATACTTATATCACTCATCCATAACGCTACGAGGTCCATGAACCCGACCTATCCTTAATATTTACACGAGGGAGTATACATACTACTTGTTGGTAGTAGACGTGGAGTAGTTTAAGCATAGTGGATGCGGGTAAAGAAGGGAGTCATAATGAGGAGCCAATGTGTGCTTAAAAGGACCTATTTATATAAGCAGTGTGGGCAAAACAATCCACTGATGAAGTTGGAGATTGGGACCCCCTTTTTCTATTTTTAAAGGGGGTTGGCCATCATGAAAGCCAACCAAAATTTTGGCGCACCACCCAAATTTAATAGCAAAATCCAAGATTGCAAATTGAGACAATCCAAACACGTGCTTCTCATTGATTTATTCATTAAGGTCCGTGTTCAAATTTGAATACTATTTTCATCTTCATTTGGATGAAGTTTGTGAAGATCCTCTAAAAAACGTTTCTGACGTTCATAGCAATTAATATGATGTGTACATTTGCTTTTTTCCCAGAACTGTCACTGATGAATGTCATCTTATATGTGGCAGACATGATATGTTTTTGCATAGTTTGTACCTTTTTTGGTTAAAGATAGGATGTTCAATGTGAAGCAAGCTGATTTCTCCTCCCTTCGGGTGCTAGGTTTTTATTGACATGATTCGAGTGCCTGATTGGGCTGAAGCTGCTGGTCAGGAAATGAGAGGAATGGGTCAAGATCCCAACTACCATCCGGGGCTTTATCTTACTCCAACACAGGTAAGAATACTCCTATTTTTGGATCCTAGGAGGGTTCCCGACTTTTTTTTCCTATTAACGACTGTCGCATGATCTCGTGTATGCATGCATGCCCATTTGGGCAACAGTTTAAAAGTTACCAAGTGGTAAATTCTAAAAGGATAACGGAACATGGACGTGCCTTTATAGATGCGGATAATTATATGTAGATGCTTGTGATTATATGGATGTACATGTGGGTAAGTAGGAGTATGTGCCTATGTGCCCATATATGGTCAACAACCTGGTACATCCGCTTTGCGCCTTGTGTTCATGATTTTCGACAATGATCTTAGCACTACACTACTAGAAGCTGCTCTATGGGGGCATTCAACGTGTGAATGAGTGGTGACCTGGGTACGTACAGTACAAACTATACAAGGCATTGATTACATGAATAACTGACATGGGAAACTTTATTTACCTTATTCTCTACTAGGTCATTTAATTTTCATTTCTTGCCGCGTCTTATACGCAGAGAGAAGCTGTTGAGGCACTTGTTCAGGAACTCCCGAAGTTTAGGTTAAAGGCTGTTCCAACTGATTGCAGTGAATGTCCCATTTGCCTGGAGGAGTTCCGCGTGGGCAATGAGGTATGGAATACAAATCATAAATTCAAGCACTGTCATTCTCATCTTTCTCAGTGGCAGTAAAATCTGTGATGCTAATGTGCATCACACTGTCACTTACCAAATTGGCCAGGCTTCATTCTTCTGGCAGGATGCTTGCTCTTCCCAAAACATAGTTAATGCTATAGAAATCAGTGCAAGTGCCTGTGACCTTTTTCCAGTTAAATGTTGTTCCCAGAAATATCTATTTTGCCCTTCTAATAACATATGACTTTATAATGTTTTCATATATTGACAAATTTAACATTATTCATGACTGAAGCTGTCATTCTGAAGCTGCTGAAATTGATATATTAAGTGATTGATTTATGTTTGGCCAACTTATTAAAATGACCATATCCTGGATAGCGATTTGGAATATTCTCTATCTTTGATGGTTTCACAACATGTAGAATGACTACATGCTTTTGTCCACCTGCAGGTTCGGGGACTTCCTTGTGCCCACAACTTTCACGTGGAATGCATTGATCAGTGGCTGCGCCTTAATGTCAAATGCCCAAGATGCCGCTGTTGTGTGTTCCCTAATCTCGATCTCCGTGCACTGTCTAACATCCCTGCCGATTCCACCACCCAATCTGCGACTGAAGTGGCCACTGCTGCACAATATATTCGGTCACAGCCCACTGGGCAGACTCACCGCCTGCGACTACAGGGCCTCTTGCGTCCCATACGTGCAGAAAATGCTACCGTCAGCAGTAGTGAAGATGCGCCACTGGATGCAGTGGAGAGAGGACTCCGTATTAATGGTACTGTTATACATCCACCAACTTCAGGAGGCCCGGTGTCAACATCTGTTCCGTCTAGTCGACCTTGATCTACTACCAGCAACCTGGTGAAAGCGAATTCAGCAATTTACTCATTTTCCTTCTTGGGAATGGCAAGAACGAGGAGCTTGCAGAGTTGACTTCTGACTGAGGCCACTGTGAGTAAAAAAAATCCTGTGCAGTTTTTTTCAGAAAATTGCATCGGAGATTGTGAAGTTTACCGCCGACAGACCAACATTACCAACATTACGTCTAAATGAAGTGATTATTAACAAAATTTCATCAAATTACAAGGTTCTAGTTTTCAAATTGCCATTTTAGATATAAGCTTCACCATTTTAGTAATTGGAGCAGCTTGTTTTGTATTTCTTCTAACTTGAAGTCTAATGAGGTTAATCATTTCTCGCATGCTGTGCATGTGCGGCGTTTTGTCTTCATTGTGGGTGAGACTTGCATAGCATGTATAGTGGTAAAGGTTGAACCTTGCCTAGTAACTCCAAGTGCCCTGCACCATCTGGTCAGGTTCCCAGGAAAACCGAGAACTTTGAGGTGAGACGTCCTTGCTACACTTTCCCTGGTCAGGTATCCTTGGAGGGGACATTGCTTTGGGCAAAGCAATGCGAGCTTGAACCTAGGGAGCAAGTGTCGCACACAGCAGCCAAAGCCAAGGATTATCTGAGGAAGATCTAGCTACTGACTCTATGTTCCTTTTGGTAACTTTCCACGCCGACCTTTTCTCCGAAAGCTTACAATCTGCACTGATGGAACCTGCCCTCTAATGTGGACGAACATGTCGTAGGATGCGAATGGTGGTTGAATCAATATGGGGCAGTATTTTTTCTGACCCTTTGTTAGAAGTGTGGTCTACTTGTCTTGGTGCTAGGGTCCTTTTCCTCCTTCCCGTCTCATCACTTGAGAGAATAGCTAATGTTAGGTCTTAACCTTCATCTCGACGGTGATGTTCTTCGAGGAAAAAAAATCTATGTTGTGAGGTTGGAGGTACCTGTTCTTATGGATGGGGAAACCAATGAATTCGCTGAGTTTCTTGTGATTGGTAGCTATTCTCTAAATAAATGCAAATTAGTGCAATTCCTCAAATCTATTTGGACAACCATTTAGGAGGCTATACATCCATCCATCAGTGCCATCATAAGTCTGTAAGGTATGCTTCAAGTATTGCCATAACAAGTTTATTTTGCATTAGGTTACACAACGGTACGTGGGTGGATACAGTATATGCTACAGGGGTCATAACCCTCCGTAATTTGTATATTTCACTTGTATAATGTATTAAAGTTTTGATATGACTGCTTCTTAAATGCGAGCCTAGTTATATTCGTAAAAACAAAGTAACAAACCCACTTAATAAGTGACGTGTTTATCATATTATGGAGTAGGGTCCAAATCTTCTTACCAACCGTTTATCTTTATCAACAAAATTTAGTTCTTTATAATTTGATATTAAATGGAATTAAACCTCATTTATTCTCTCATCATTTCTGGAACTTCTTATAAACAAAACGTTTATCTTTATCAACAAAATTTAGTTCTGATATTAAATGGAATTAAACCTCATTTATTCTCTCATCATTTCTAGAACTTCTTATAAACAAAATAAATTTTGTTGTTTCCTTTTAATCATAGATTTTTTTGTTTAAAATTCTCACTTGACAATTTAGTGAATTTAGAAAACTTTAAATAATTAAATTTAACAAAATTAAAAAATCACCATAAAAAATAATAGTTTGTTTGAAAATCTAACCTTACTAATACATTTAAATAATATTTAAATTGTAAGTTTATCAAAGTTGAAAAAATACTTAGAAAATATTAACTTTAAATAAAATATCCTTTAAAAACACAATATTCTTTTTTTTCCCATTTTGAGCATGCATGACAACCATACTTTTGGCATAAAATTCATGGTTCTGCCTCTGGTAAGTTATGTCCCACAATTCACCTTATTCTTTATATTTTGATGGAAAAAGGAAAAAGGGAAAAAACGGAGGCATGGAGGTTTTTATTTTATTTTATTTTTAGGAAGGGGTGATTAGTGAGATTTGAAACATTGTCTTTGGGTGGAAGGTACATTGTTCAACTATCATATTATTATTTTTTTATCCATATTCTAATTTTTGTGGAACTTCGTTTTAAAATGGAATAAAGTTTCGGTTTAATTACACAAAAGTCCTTGCAGTATACAACCAACTTCATTATCCTATCTAAACTTTTTAAAGCAAAAATGTAGTATTCAATCTTTAAGATTTGTTTAAAGTTAATTTTAGAACTAATGTGATTTACGGTTAGATGGATAAAACGAATAACTGAATTTCAATAGTCATGGATTATATTGGGACAAAAAATATTAAAGATAGGTAATTTAAAAGTTTGGGTACAACATTGAAGTTGTATGTATAGCTCATGCACTTTTATGTAATTTACGCAAGTTTTTTTATTCGTGCTAAGATTTGATTTGGTGATAACTAGGTTTTAAATAGCATACTAATTAGACCAAAGTATAATTGAAGACCTTTAATATTAAATGTATTTATTTGGTAACAATTATCTTAGATATGGTAAAGAATGTGTAAAATTTTGTTACATATATTTACTTATAAACTTAACACTATATATAAAGAGGAAAGGGAGCCTACATCATGATGTAGGTAACTTACCTACATCATATTTTTTTCTTATTTTTTTATTTTTTTTAAATGCTCCCATGGATTTTCATAACTATATTCCTCTAATATGTCATTCAAATTTCGTCAGAAACAGATACTCCTAAGCCCTCATCCAGAATAAGTAATTTACAACAAATCTGAGACCGTTAAAATTACCTGTTATAGATGGAGGGCATATGAGTCTCTGTTTCTGATGAAATTTGAATGACATATTAGAGAGATATAGTTATGAAAATCCACGTAAGTATTTTTCAAAAAAATAAAAAAATTTGGGAAAAAAATAATCATGATGTAGGTAAGTTACCTACATCATGATGTAGGCTCCCTTTCCTCATATATAAAATAAAGAGAAAAACGAAAATATGCTCGTAATCATACAACCGTGTATTCTCATATGTAAAAATGATTTTTTTTAATAAAAATATGAACCAAATTCGTCTCCTTGTTCCTTAAACATGTTTTTTTTGGACTACGCATTCGTTTTTCTCCGTGAATCATCGGATTTGAATCATTGCGTCTATATATCTATTATTCTTTTGACGTCAATTCGTCTTCATTGTTTCGGCACTAGCACATGTACTTTAAATTGCTCTTCTTAATTCTTCATGCTCTCGCCCTAAAAATATTAAATAGACCGGCTCGACCAGAACTTGAACGCATGTTAATTACTTTACAACAAAATGGATCCGTCACGATATTATTGATTGTTAAATATATAATGATGATATTAATCACGACGAAGTTTTTTTATACTTGAAATTAGTGATGAATGGCATATCCATTAATATTTCATTAGCGGCGGTTCATATGGCAATACTTGTCCGTTGTTTTTCAAAATTTTAAGTGTTGATAAAAAAATTAACGAAAATTAGCTAAAATTCAAGAAAATACCAGCGGATAAACATTGCCATACACATTCTCAGTAGTGATATAACATCAGATATGGCATTCTTCCCTTGTTTCAAGTATAAAAAATAAATTTACAACGAATAATATCGCCGTTATATGTTGACAATATAGGTACAATGAATAATGACTTGGCATCATTTTGGCAAAGGAAACACTTGTTTAGGAATTGGAATTTAAACTCAAAGTGTACATCATGTGTGATAAACTTATTATGCGCCATCATGGAGATTGGAATGTTGTTGCTTACATTGCATCTGATTTTTCTACAACAACAACAAAGTTTTTTTCCACAATTAAGTAGGGTCGGCTACATGGATTCTTCGCCTTCATTTAGATCTATCTTGGATTAATTTCGTGCTATATCCGAAAAATTAAGATCCCTTCGTATAGTCTCTTTCAACACTTCTTGACCCGTCCTCGCCCTCTATTAGCCGGCTTAACATACCAACAATCGCATCTCCTAACTGGCGCATCGACTGATCTTTTTTGTAAATGACCAAACCATCTTAAGCGATTTTCTCGCATATTATCCTCGATCGAAGCTACATCAACTTTCTTTCTGATTGCATCATTCTGAATCCGATCTTTATGTTTGTGTCCACACATCCACCTTAACATTTTCATTTCTGCTACAACAATTCCTCTAATCTACTAAAAACTCAAGATACATCTCTTGAGCTTACTTTTTAGAAAATACCCCCTCTTCAATTTCAAATACTCAAACATTTCAATTAGTGCTGTTCACAACAACAATAACAAAATCTTTTCCCACATCAAGTAGATGTTTCAGTTAATGCTGTTAAAAAAATAATAAAAAAATCTCGAAAACTATTCCAACATGGACGGCAACAATAGCCCTGATCTGATCCAAATGATTTTACTTCTTCCTTCTTTATCTCTGCTTGGAATTAATAGCGGGCGTATAACGATGTTACTCTTGCAATCCAATAGAATTTTGATCCTCACACTTATTGTCGTGGTTTTAATTTTACCCTCATCAGATTTAGTTTAAAACTATTGATTATCAATCTTTAGTCACCCAAATTAACAAAAAGATTATGTGTTGAGGAAGTATAAATCTCTCCTTTGTAGGTCGTCTTCTTCTCATTAGGCATGTACTCACCTCCTTTCCTATACAGCCGTTCTCTGTCCATATATACTCCTAAATCCATTTCTCACAACCTTGAGCGCTCTTTCTCCAATTTTGGGGTCACTACGGAGCGAGCGGATCATCTGCAGTACTGCAGGGATCTGCAGTAAACCGCGAGGAAGCCCGAGCCGCTCGATCAAGATCGAGCGGTTCACACGAGGGCCCACAAAAACCCATATTTCATGCGAACAACTCGATCTTGATCGAGCAGCTCGGGCCTCCTCGCGGTTTACTACAGATCCCTGCAGTACTGCAGAGGATCTGCACTCCACTATGGTTGATGTCTTGTATACTGGCTCTTTCATTCGAAACCTACCTTTATCACATTTCAACCTGCAAAACCCTCTTTTTTACCCTTCCATTTGCAAACTCTTATTCAACCACTACACTTCATGTGAGACTTAAACCTGGAAACCCTAAAAAAGAGGAGCCAGAATAAAGAGGATCCGTGTACTTGACCTAAATATAGTCCAGGGCAGAAAGTTAGGGTTAAAAGTTTGAACGGTTGCAATGGCAGTTGGCTCCTATTCTTGGACAAAGAGAGGACCTATAAAAACCCTAACAATGTCTCCATCCACAGACACACAATAGAAATAAGAGGGAGGAGAAAAAACACACAACCATCCCAAGTAAAATGGCCCCTCTCACCACCAACCTCCTCATCCTCCTCCTCTCCCTATCCCTCCTCTTCTCCCTCCGCGTCGACGCGACCAACCGCTCCCGCGTCGAACCGACCCCTCTCATCAACCAAACCTGCCAGGGCACCCCGTTCCCTGACGTGTGCCTCTTCTCCCTCACGAGCAATTCACATTCCACAACCTCGGACATACACGGCCTAGCACGCATCTCCATAGATAGCGCGATCAAGAAGGCTATGGCGTTCGACATCTTCGTCGGCGGCCTCCTGAAGGCGAACCACACGACCGCCGTGCAACAAGTCCTTGCTGAATGCAGGGGCAACCACGCTCACGCCACCACAATGCTACGCTCCGGGATCAAGGAGCTGGCCGTCCCCTTAGGCCGCCTCAACGCGTGCAACTTCTTGGACGCCGCCATATGGGAGGTGCAGCGGTGCGAGGCCAAGATGCAGAAGCAGGCCACCGAGCAGAACCTGCTCACCACCAGGAACGAGGACTTCGTCAAGTTCTGCGTCAACTCGAAGGCGATCCTCAACATGCCCGGTGTATGATCGAGAGGCGGCGAAGCAAGGATTTTGAAATCACATTCTCTACTATCCTAGTGTCCTATGTGCAACATGCATCAATGCATGAGATAGTGATTGATATGCTTCAAATGGAGAGCATACAAATTTTGGCCCTTGGCCTGCCCCATACGTAGGACATTGTAAAAGGATTGATGAGATTATTATATATATACATGAGTTCCATGCTGTTCATGGAAGTTTGAACATCTATCTACATTATATATAGTGTCCTTATCTTGACATTTTGAGCATATAACATCATGTCTAAGATCAATATAACGCGTTTATCTTATCATAATTTCCAGTTAACTGCAACTGCGAATTTTCGCCTGAACTGAAATGTTTCCGTGACATAATATCTAGTTTGCGATCATGAATCTTCTGTAAACATCTAGGTAAATGTTGTGTTTTTTGGAAGTAAATTGAATGTAGATAGGATTAGCTTAATATACGAGATATAAGTACCTTCATCATTATAATATTATGAATAAAATAACACAGAATGTTGTACAAAAAATACACATATTAATTTTTTTGAAAGGTAAGAGTAAAGTATACATTTCCCAAAAAAGAAGCAATTACAGGTAAAGGTGGAGGCCCCAGTGGGGGTTACAGAATTGATAAAACCAAAAAGTATAATTTAATCTTTGTAGATCAAGGAAAAGGAGTGGACAATACCGTTGATGATATGATCAGTCGGTCGACAAGCAGAGGCAGTCCAAATGCGATTCCTTTCGTTCCAAATCTGCCAAACAACAACCGCGAGCAGTATGGCGACGATTGAGCGGGCACGTTGGGGTCCAATGGAGATACTCCCAGAGATCAGTTCCGTCAGGTTGGTGACAATGGGGACCGACCCGATGATGGCGATGCATGAATCCCTCCAAATACCAAAGGAGAAGGTCATTGGAAGAATAAATGGGCATGAGATTCGTCACTAGCGACACAGAAGTAGCATGCGGGTGGCATATTAATTCCAAAAGAGATAAGTCGATCCTTGGGGAGGCATTCACGAACAACACAGTAAAGCGTGAAGGAGAATCGAGGGGGGATTGCCCGGTCCCAGACAATTGGAGCCCAGGCTACCATAGGACCCCGAGATCACAACAGATCGAAGGCATTGACGAAGGAGAATCCTCTTGGAGAGTTGATCCAAAGGAAAGGAGGTTGGTCCCCTCGAATGACAGAACGTAAGAATGGTCTGATCCCAAGCATACAACGCCAGATGCGAGAGGCGGAGGGGGCAACCAGGCAATCCTAGAAGGAACCGGAAGGAAGGTACTTCTTGCACAAGAAGTCAGCCCAAATAGAACAATCCGAACATAGGAACCTCCAGACCCAGGATGCGAGCATAGCCTTGCGAAGATCAACAAAAGACTTCAGATCCAAACCACCCTCCCGCTTGGGGAAGCAAATAGACGACCATGCAATATCATGGCATTGCCGACCCCAAAGGAAGTTCGCACACAACTTGTCGAGACTTTTAACCACCGATATAGGCAAGAATGTACCAGCAATCCAATAGAGAAAACTCCCTGAATTACAGATTTTATAAGCTGGGCACGCCCAGCCATGGAGAGGGCTTTCGAGCACCAACCCTCTAATAGCTTCCGGATCCGATCTTCAAGAGCCCTAGAATCACTGCCCCTCCTGTAAGCTGAAGCAAGAGGTAGGTCCAAGTAGGTTGAGGGCAGATGCTGTTGCAACATACCCATATGGACTGTGGCGGTGAAAGGTTGAGCCTCCCATCTTGGTCTAAAAATTTTGCTCTTCAAAGGGTTCAACTTCAACCCAGAGATTAGTTCAAAATCGTGAAGGATCTCCTTTACCACATTAAGGGCCTTGAGGGAGCCCTTGCAGAAGAAGAGAAGGTCATTAGCGTAGATTAAATGTGTCGGAGCCATGCAACGCCCCTTGCCCATACTCTGGTAACGCCTACTGGCAACATCCAAGTCAACCAGCGAGGAGAGGGATTCCATTCCGATAGTGAAAAGAAGGGGGCTCAGGGGGTCCCCTTGACGCAGCCCACGAGTACCTTTGAATAAACCATGCGGCGCTCCATTGGTCAGAACGAAGAAGGATGTTGTCGAGATACAATTTGAGATCCAATCCGTCCATTTATCACAAAAACCCATCATCTTGAGAGCGTTGATAATGAAGGTATGGTCAATGGTGTCAAACGCCTTGGAAAGATAGATATTTAAACATGACTTGTTACGAGAGAACCTCTTGTCAAAGCCCAGCAACATCTCATTGGCAAGAAGGATGTTGTCGCTAATCGAACGACCTTTAATGAAGGCCGATTGATTGGAAGAGATAAGGTGAGGGAGAACAACATCAAGCCTACTGGTCAGCAGTTTAGCAAAAATCTTGTATGTAACGTTGCAACCAGAGATAGGACGGAAGTCGCTAATCCCAGAGGGTGATTGAACTTTAGGAATCAGAGTGAGAAAGGTGTGGTTGACCTGACGGACCATTCTGCCACTATTATGAAGGAAGAGCATCGCAACACGGACATCATTTTGAACCAGGGCCAATGGCTTTTAAAGAAGTTAGCATTAAAGCCATCTGGGCCCGGGGCTTTGGATGAACCAATAGAAGACACCACATTCCAGATCTCAATGTCCTCAAATGGCCTAACAAGCCAAGTCCTAGCATCAGCCGTCAAGCAACGCTTGGATGGAGGCGAGTTTTGTCAAAGGAGTACCGGATCCCTCGGGGAAAGAAGGGGAGTGAAGTGGTTTAAGGCCGAGGATGCCACATCAGAAGCACGGTCGATAACATGTCCATGTTCATCCACAAGTTGAGAAATAAAGTTCCTGGAGATCCTCTTGTTGGCGGAAAGGTGAAAGAACCGCGTATTGCGGTCACCCAGCTTCAACCAGTCCACCCTGCTCTTTTGTTTCCATGCGGAATCATGATCATCTTCCAACGAGGTAATGTGACCTTTAACATCGGCTTCTAACTGGACAAGATAAGGATCCACTGGCGAATCCCCAAGCGCTGCTGAGATAGACTGTAGACAGTCCAAGGCGCTATTATGTTCGGACAGAACATTGCCCTCCCTCGACGCCCAAGTCTTCAAGGCGGTCTTAACATTCTTTAGCTTGCTCACCAGCCTGAAGAGAGGGTTCCCATGAATGGAAATACCCCAGCCTTGCATAAGAGCCTCACGATACCCGGGTCTATGCAGCCAATAATCGAAGAACCTGAAAGGGTATTTAGAACGTGCACTTGAGCCAATTACCACAGTGAGAAGCTGGTGGTCAGATTCTGCAAGGGGGGAGTAGCACAGTTTAATCTGTAGGAGGGAGGCGATGAGCGCATCATTGACAAGCGCACGATCAAGCCTGGAAGCGATCCTACGCGGTCCCACGGAGGAGTTGTTTCATGACCACAAATTACCAGTGGCATCCAGGTCTGCAAGACCGCAATCCACAATGCAGTTGTTGAAGTCATCAAGGTCAGTCCGCGGAGGGACACGTCCTCCAATTTTCTCAAAGGAGTAGTGCACAACATTGAAGTCACCCATCACCAACCACGGGCTAGAGATGTCGTTTTTGATTGTGCGAAGATGAGCTCACAGATCTCTTCTGACCATAGGGCAATTTGCCCATAAATGATAGCACAGTTGAGGGAGAAGCTACCATGGTTGCAACAACGCATAGAAATAGCTTGTGGATGGTTTCCGAGCAATTCGCATCTCCAGGACGAAGTATTCCACAACATGTAGATTCTCCCAAGAGGGGTATTATTATGCACATGGTCCCAGCTATTGAGAATTGCGGTCGCAAAGTTGTTGCGATTAGTCGGCCTGATCTTGGTTTCAATAAGGCCAATTATCTGAGCATCCTTCGAACTTTCGTTTTTTTAATGCAGCACAAACTGACTTGTGATGATTTAACTGTAGTACAATACACAATCCGTTGTCACCGCTGTGACGACGAATAATTTGTTTCGCGTAAGAATGAAGGAATGCATAACTAAATTAGCTTTTGTTTTGTGGGAATCAAACGTTAATTTTTTAGAAAATGACAACTAAAATTTTCGTTGACAAGACTTACCCAATGATTCCTTACCATTTATGATTTCCAATTTCCACTAAGATTTGTTTGTGTATATTATAACATATACAAGTCTCCTAATTCCTAACTCATGCATACAACAAATATTAAAATTCAGAGAAGTAGTCAAATAGGTTCTGATAACAATTAGAATGCAAGACTATCTTTGATTTTGTTAAATTCTATTTCAGCATCATCCAGACGCCTCCCTGAAATGAACACTGCAGTATCCAGATAGATCTATAGTGTCATGTTTTAAAAATTTGTCACTATATATTGTCCGTTGTTAAGTATACATTGACGATATTGTTAATTGTGAAATCACTTTTATACTTGAAATTAGGTATCAACTCATATCCCTTGCTATGTCATTATACGACACACTTAGCAATGCTTATCCCTTGTTTTTTTCTCAAAATTTTAACTCATCGTCGCTACATTTTAAACTAAAAAACAGCAACATTTAGCTAAAATTTCGAAAATAACTATGGATGAGCGTTGCTACATGCCTTGTTTCTACAGATATAATAACATATGAGATTCCCGTAGCTAATTTCAAGTATAAAAAATCTCACAATGATGTTTTAATTTTATGAATGGACGACATTGATGAATCTCCATTTCATCATATTTATTCTTTCATTTTGACCTTAAATCCATAGCTAAATGCATGGATATTCATTAATTTGCGAAAAATAACAGTCAATAATTCATACAAAATACTGTATAAAATATTGCACAATATACTGTGTTTAATTCCAAAATAAAAGAATAAAGGAAAGAAAAAAAAGAATGAAGTGTCAAAGACACTAAGTGACCCTAGATCCAGTCATCATGATGATTTGGTCGACAAGGAATAAAGTAGGTGGAGATAGGGCGACCAATTGTACATAAAATACAATACAGAAATCCTAATTTTATAGCTCAATAATTGCATTTTGAGACCTATTTTATTTTAATCTTTTTATACATTAAATCAATAATCTTTGAACGTGAAAAATTTACATAAAAATACAAAGGAAAATACAAATTTTATTTCATTTAAAAATATTGCACAGTGTGCCCCACACATAATAAAAAGTCGTAAAGCAAGCTTTGCATACATGTATCTTCTCCATACAAACTCAACATTAATCAAACTCACCTTTATTATTTATAAAATAAAATTAGCTATATTATGAAGGTGTTTCATTCAATTTAAAGTTAAGATGCAAAAGTTAGGTTTTGGGCCCTCATTATGCAATATACTTGTATATAATATTCAATATATTTATATTTTATATATCTCACATTCTTATATATTTGTAAATTTGTAAATACTATTTAAAATACATGTACATAATTAAATTAATATAAAATCATTAAAAATACAATAAAATAAATAGGATACTTTAATATAGATGAATTGTATTTATATATACCTATATAATATACATACATAATTATTTAAGTACATAAATAAATTAAAAAATATAATAAAAATATCTAAATATGTACTTAGATAATATATAAATACATAAAATACCTTTATATATTAATAAAAATAAAAAATAAAAATTAAAAAAAAATATACAAAATGCAAGTATATTTACCTATATACATACACGTAAGCATGTTATAAATAAACTCGTAAAAATAAATAAAAATCATAATTAAAAATCACATAAAATTATAACTATTTTTTATGTTTTAACTAAAAATTAATAAAAGCACTCATTAATTTTAATTTAATTAACAAATATTTTAGCCTTATTTTTTTCTGGTTAGTCCACGTGGACCAACCAACAGCCTGGGACCGTTGTCCCCTCGGTCAACTATCCAGCCCCGCCTCCTTCTTTGTCAGAGCACGTGAAGGCTCTGACTTCACCGACTTTCTACGCCTTCACTTCCTCCCCATCTCCCTTGAGACATCCACCATCGTGAAACCATGTCATCCTTCTTCCACACCTACACTCAAATGTCCACCTACCACCTTCGAGCCTCACGGCATCTGCCCATCTTTTTTGACCATAATCCACTTATAAAAAAAATCCCCTTCCAGCTCTCTTTTGCTTTTTGATCCCCTCTAACCTACCGTAACCCCAATAAGACCTCCCGAGTTGATCTGTGAGGTGACAACGAGCCGATCCTTGGCCTTGATGACGTAGAGAAGGAAGGAGGAGAGAGATCCAGGTTCACCGACATTCATCTTCGGCGAGCCTTCCTGCTCTGAATTCCGAGTCTCGTTGATCTGTTAGGTACTTTCCCTTAGCTCACATTTTACTCCAGTAGTCTAGATTTCAGTTTAATTTCATCAACTAGTTATAGTTTTAGCTTAATTTGAAAAATCAAAATTGCCGGAGCACTAGGCTCCGGCACCCAAATCTGTCGTGCTCCGCCTCTGTTGTAACCCCCTTCCACCTTCATCTCATTCCCCAATCATTTCTCTGTCAACCCCATTTGTTTGCTCCTTGATCCTGCAAGGATCAAGCAGGTGTTGAAGCTCCCTTCGCCACCTTCGCCGGAGCTCCCTCAACTCGTTCCAACATTACGAATCCAGCTTCATTCTAGGGTCGAGCACCTTCAGCTCAAGCCCCTTAGTGTTTTGGTGCAGGACCGCAATCTAAAGATCCACATGGAGCCCCATCCTAGAGCTGAAACTAGAGCTCCAGTTCACCTAAGCTCCAGGGCTCTTCCGATGAGACCTAGACGTCCTTAAAGGGTCCTACTGATGCGCGAAGCTTCCAGGAAGGAGAAGAGACCTTCAACGAGGGAAGAGGTGGACGAATACGAGCAAAACCAACAAACACAACTCACCAGAGCTTTATTCTCCAGAAGTTCTTCTAGGTCACCCAACCACCGATCGAATTAGGAAGAGGGCCCATACCTAATCTGGGCCCTTGAAATTCAACGAAGCGGTACACCACATGAGCCTCTCATCTTACCACATGACACACCCTCGGCCCTTCGATTGCTCGGATATTATGGAGTAAATGACTTAGTAACCTTGCCATCTTTTTTAATTAATATTTAGTCCTGTAAATATTAAATCATGTTCAAACTTTTGTGTAAAATTTGCATCTGACCCCCACTTGTCTTGTATATTGCATATAAGTCCAGTGCCAGGTCAGATCACGTGGCCCACTACGTGAGTTGGCCAAATTGCAGTGAACCCCTTCGGGTTCTTTTATTTACTTTTAGTATATAATATTTGTATTTCCGTTCAAAACTTTGGGTTATTCTGCATGCACCCCCTGTACTATATTTTTAATGCAAATATATCTCAACCAAGCCTTATAAATTAATTTATGTTTTTTTATTTTTGATTAAATAGCTCCTGTACATATAAAAACTTGGGAAAACTACGGTAAATGTTTCAGATGTTGCTTGTTCACGCTGTGATTTTTTATTTGCCATTTTTTTGTATCTCCTAGTAATTAAAATCAAACAAGAGCTATTTAGTCCTTGTTTAGATATAAAAATACAAAAAATAGAAAACTACTTTTAAAAATTCCAAAAAATATGTTATATATTAATATATAATACAACCACAATCCAAAAATCACAAAAAATAGCAAAAGAAAATCCTAAAAATTGAATTCCCGTCTAACACTAAAAAAAGTAGAAAATACTTTATAAAATAAAAAATAGTTTCCTTATGTATATTTTTACTTATATTGTATACTTCATATTAAAGATAGTTTTGAGAAAATTTGGCTTATTATATATTTTTAAGAGATTTTTACCCAGCAGATCCTATAAACATTTTAAAATGCCTCTACAACCTTTTACAGAACGTAATTACCCCATCGACCCTATAAATTACCCCCAAAACCCCCAAGGGCTTAAAACATATTACCTGAAGGGTTCATGGGGTAAGAGTTAGCAAGTTTACAGGGTCGAGGGGGGAATTAGGTTGTTTCAAAGGTTGTGGAGGTGATTGGCAAAGTTTGGTCTACCGGGTAAAAATCCCTATTTTTAAATCTCTAAATAATTCAGCCTATTTAATTACACTTTGTTTTGGAGTATTCTGAACTTAAAAATACCTGAAAGTTAGCAAAAACTACTAAAAAATTCATAAAAATAGAGAAAAATATAAAAAGACAAAAACATTTTATTTTGCAATTTTTGATTATTTATAGCTAATTTTAAATATAAAAGCCTATATATAATATATATACATATATATACGTATATACTTATTAATATTAATAATATTATTATAAACACTTATAAATATTTTTAGTACATTTAAAAAAAGGATTGTTTCTATTTGTATTTACCGACCTTTATATATTTATATGCATATTAAATATGAATTACTTATATTATACATAAATATACTTATATATAAATACTTATTAGAAAGAAAAAGAAATTAAAAATAAAAAAAATGAAAATAAATTTAAATTATTAAATTTAAAACGTAAAATATATATAAAATTTAAAAAATTTATAAAATAAAAAAACCCAAAAACCATAAAAATTGTTGTTGTTTATTCTTTGTAGACAATAATTATTTGCCTATCCCCGCAGCTCTCAGTGGTTCGACCCTCACACTTATTCCTATACACATCTATTTGCAGGGTTATAATAAATTTTGCTCACTTCTTATTGCATTACTTCATCTTTCATCTGTGGGTTAATTGTTGCTTGATTCGCCTCATGTTTTCGGTCACCTCAGCGAATGCTAATCGTGTTTGCTTAGCATACTAACCAAGAGTGTTTCAACAAATGGCACCGTTGTCAGTTTACTAATCAAACACAATTAACCGTCATTAAGGTGACCCAGAAGTGGTTGAAATTATCAAACACAATTAAAAGCTGCAGAGGCTAGTAGATACCGCATGTGGTGGCTCACACTTCAAAAAGGATGAGGACATCCGTTGTGAAGCATCATCAGAGCATCTCCACCGTCCACATGTATAAGTAGGGAGCCTTCAACCATCCGATTCACGACTTTATGGGGGTAAATTTCACATATAACCCAGATTTTTATTGCATTTTTATTTAAATATGTACTTTATTTAATACGCTTTATATTTTCTGTATTATTTGTAAAGATTCCCCTAAATTTCTAGAAATTACATTTGGGTCCAGTCCATCTCAGCTCACGTGTTGTCCCATGTGAGCTGGGAATTTTGAATCAAACCCCTACGATTTTTGTAATTGGCATTTAATATTTAAAATTTATATATTTTTTGATTTTTTTCAGGTATTTTGCACCGTAGTCCCTAACTTTTATTTTAATTACAGATATACCCCTATTAGTTCAATTAATTTTTGTGTTTGAAAAATATCAAACGTGCTCCAAAAATTATGAAAAAATAGGGTTTTGTGCCTCGTTGCATATTCTTTCATGCTATATAACTATATTTTCAATTAGTATTTTGTCTATTTTTTAAAAATCAAAATAGCACATTTTACTTTTTGTTGACTTTAGAAAATCCTAAAAAAGTATAAAACAATACTTAAAAATTCTAAAAAATTTAATATTGGTTTATTATTGTATTTTGTACTCAAGATGAAAAATCCCTAAAAATAGAAAAAGAAAATCATTATAAATTTAAAAGCTCCAAAATTGTCATAAAAATTATAAAAATCTTTTAAAAACAAAAAATATTTATTTCTATTTATGAAATTTCTTTTTATTATATACTATTTATTAAAATTATTTTAGAAAATTTCAAAGCTTTTATCTATTTTTTAATTTCCAAAATAATTTGACATATTCATCTAATCACTATTTTGACTATTTTTGAATTTAAAATACCAAAAAATAAGTAAAAAATTCCTAAAAAATGCATAAAACGTTATAAAAATGTAAAAACTACAAAAATACTTTATTCAACACTTTTATGTTATTTTTTGTTGTATCTATAATTATATTATCTTATATTGCACATATAGTTATACATAGGCCTTTATTTTATATTATAAAAGACACTAAAAATCAAAAAATTATAAAAATAAAAAAAATATAAAATTAAAAATCTCAAAATATAAATATAAGTTTAAAAGAAAAGGGATTTTTACCCGGCAGACCCTGTAATCTTTTGCAATTACCGCTACGATCTCTGAAACATCCTAATTCCTCCCTCGACCCCGTAAACTTACTCCGTCTTACCCAACAAACCCTGCCGTCAATTTTAACTATATTTGAGTCAGTTACTTGGGTTAATCTTGAGTTAACCCAACTCATTTACCATTGAACGGTTAGGATTACCCCAAATTAAAAAAACAGGAAAAAATAATCCTGCACCGAAATCAGATCGTCATCCTCATCGACGATGTTGCCCCATGTATCCCTTGAGGTGCCGAGGCGGTGCTCTGCCCCCAGAGGGAGACGACACGGGGGGGGGGAGGGAGGTGGCGAGGGGGCTTCCAGGTGCGGTGAGGTCGGTGCCCTCCGACCATATACGCAGGCGGGGTCGACCGGGGGAGGAGGGATGCGAGGGGGCTTCCAGGTGCGGGGGTGGCCTCGAGCAGTGGGGGCAGGCGAGTCGGACAGGGGAGGCGAGTTGGGCGGGGACCCGGGAGGGGGATGAAGGCATGAATCTCTGGCCTCCGATCGTAAGTCCACTCATCTCTTCTGTTTCTATTGAAGTCCGAGCCTTCAAGCTCGAGATTGGTTTTCGTTTGTAGGTTTTCAGGGGCACCCGGCCTGATTTTGATCATTTGAAGGCAACATGCATCAAGCATCTGGAATCTAATAAAAGGCTGCAATTTTTAGGAGATTCCATTACAGCCACACCATCTGAGAATCTATTCAATCATGTGAGAATCACAGCATTGGAGATAGATTCATAACTATACAGACAACGTTGAAGATCGAGATTGACCTCCGTCGTAGAACACATCTAAAGCCAATCATCACCATCTGCACTTGTGTATTCAAAGTAGGACTTGCACCTGATCCTTCATCGATCATTGGTGATAAACCCATTTGCCACCTGCACGAAGTTCAGATTTCCAGAAATCCAATTGTACATGAAGCATTGTATCCTTCGGGGGGCTTTGCAGCGGGATTGGGGGGAGGGGGCTTCCGATCGGAGGGGTCGGTGGTAGGTTGCAGAGGCGGACGCGAGGGATCGGGGGAGTCGGCGGGAGGACCCCGGGGGAGGTTGCAGAGGTGGACATGGGGGTGGGGGGTTTCCGAACGGACCCAGGCGACGACAGGGCTGTCAAACAGAGGAGGTTGGCTGACCGGGGATGGGGACTTCGAGCAGGGGCGCTGGTGGACCGGAGGAGGGGAGGCGACGTCTTCAATTGGAGGTGGACGGTGGGAGGGAGGAGCAACTGGAGTTGGAGGATGGGAGGGAGTGGCATTTCCAGTAAATTTGTTAAATAAATTGGGTATAGTATAAGAGAAGATAACAAAATCCGATTTGTTTTAACGGTCAGAGGGATGGGGGTTAACCACAGGGTCTGCCGGGTAAAGGTTAACAAGTTTACGGGGTCGAGGGAGGAATTAGGATGTTTCAAAGGTCGTAGCGGTAATTGCAAAAGATTACAGGGTCTGCCGGGTAAAAATCCCAAAAGAAAATTATTCTATTCTATTTATTTAAAACCCATAAATTAATTCATTTATTCTTTGAGTAATTGTACAAAATATACCTAAGTTATTTATTATTATTATTTATTTGTAAGTAATATACCTGTTATATCGACTTGTCTCCATGTGTTCGACACTCTACATCCTTACACTTAT
The DNA here is from genome assembly GCA_037367405.1 of Ottelia alismoides. NCBI lineage: Eukaryota > Viridiplantae > Streptophyta > Magnoliopsida > Alismatales > Hydrocharitaceae > Ottelia > Ottelia alismoides. The sequence goes on from JAZKJV010008767.1 coordinate 176,230, forward strand.
ACACACATTTTGTAGAGTTATTATAAATTTAGCTCTACATTTTATCTTGCATTGCTAGATCTTTTGTGGGTTAGTTGTTGTCTGAACCAACAGTTCCCGTTCGGTCGCCACAACGACGGTGTTCTCATCTTGCATATAACATCAGACCGATAAAAACCCTGTTCAACAATTGACGCCGTTACCTAGGAGCAATGAGTTTAGCATATATTTTTGTACACTATTTTTCTTTTATTTTATGCTATTTTATTTATGATATTTATTTGACTACTTCTGATCATCTCTTTCTTTGTTGATATTTCTTGCGAGGTACTGAGTAGCAACGGTGAATTCTTAGAAGTTTATGCACCCGAGCTGACTAGGAGCAAGCAGGAGGAGGAGGAGGCAAAGAGAGAAGGAGACGAATCAACCATCTTTTAGTTTGGTGTTTTATTTGGTGAGAGAGTGTTTTATTTTTATTTTTGTAAAATTAAATTATAATATTCAAGACTTGGGCATTCACACTTTATGAGGTCTATTGCCTGTGTGATTGTTCACCTAAGGGCCTCATTGTGTTTTTTGCTTTGCACTTAATTTTACGAGTTTTGAGTTTTTTACCTTTCTTTTCATTTATTTTGTGTGATTGAGACCTAGTTTAGTATTTGCTTGCTCGATAGAGTATGTCCAAAGCCTTAATTAATTTGCCTGTGCCTATAGTTCACTTTTAGATCCAGTCAACATTAATTGCTCCTCACTTAGAATTGGAATTGCATGCTGCAAGAGGCCTCTATACATCACTTGAAGGATCCACTGTGGTGGGCATCGAGGAGCCTCCAAGATCGGACCCCTTGGTTCCTTTCCAAATGTTTAGCATCTTGTTCTTCACATTAATAGCATATTCAGTTCTAGGACGATTTCATCATCTTGCATAACATATAGAGTAGGTTTCAATTCTGCTTAGCATTATGCACGAAGAGAGCTGGAGGCACGGTGAGCACCATCTATCTTTGCACGCATCATTGATTTTCTCTTGCATTGCATTTCCAACTCTCCCCCTCTGATTTTGACCACCAAGGATACTAAAGGAATTGATCCCTCATTAGGACTCGTGCATTTTATTACAAATCCAAAAATGATAATCACTAAAATTGAGACTGCTAACTCTACGTGACCCTAAAATCAAAAAGAAAATCCTTGTTTTGGGGAGAGTAACCCCCTCATTGTATTCTGCATTTTATATACGCACACACTAAAGATTAGTGCTCCAATCCCAGACCTACCTACATACTTGTACAACCTTTTGAAATTCACCTAACTCTAAAAATTGAAAAGATAAAAAGATCGAACTTTCACGGTCATCATTGTATTGAGTTGGTGAATTGAGGGGTTTTTATTTGTATTTTGTTTGTTTGTGTGCATACTTGATCTTCTCTGTGCATTTGCACCTTTTCCTGCATATCTTGACTTGAACTTCATGCTCTCCTAATCTCCGTCTTTTGTTTCGGAGATGGTTGTTCGGAGTGATTTTTTTCGGACTTCGAGGATCCTTTTTCCTCGCCACTCTTTCCACCTCCATTTTATCAGGAGGACTTTGCTCCTGACTTTTCTTTTTGTACATATCCGCCTCATCCACATTTTCAGACATTGGACTTTTACCCACCACCACCTTCACACCGCCCACCATCTCACCCACCCTAGTCTAAGTTGTTGGAGTCACCTCATATAAATACTGCTCTTGAGTACATGGCATGGTTAATGAAGCAAATGAATTGGAGGATAGATGACCTCACTAGCCTAAATAAGAACCACACCGTCGCTTCATCTCCTAGATTTATGGATTCACTAGAGGACACGCATGAGAGCTCACAATCGCCCAACATACAAAAATGAGAAAAATTTTAAAATATAAAAATATCCCGAGAGACACCTTGCCAAGTCAGTTTGTGAGGAGAGGGCACCCATGCCAGATCCTACACCCACACGTACATGCACTCCGGTTCCCACCTTCACCCTCATGGATGACACTGTACAAATTGCTTTTAGTCATCCTTGTGTAAATGCTAATTCTGATATCTTCTCTTGTATGGAAGAGATAGTTTTTTTAAAATGCTGACCCTACCTGAAGTGGTGGAAACTATTCATGATATTGTTGAGGCCCCACTTCGCCAGGCCATGATCAAATTATCTGTGCCCAAGCCCAAGAAAAGAAAGTGAAGAAGCAGACCTGAACGCTACATTCTGACCATGGACAATGCCTATGCCATCACCCACTGTCCACACATTAGGAAAGGGAACACTGTTATACCTCTTGTGCGATGCACCATTTCTTAATATTTTTGTGATTACACTCTCCTTGACGGTGGTGCTTCGATTAATATAATACCCTTCTCATTGATATAGTCTCTTTATATAGGGCCTCTCAAGAAGATCATGATAATTTGCCAATTCCCTGATGGATCAATAAAGAGGTCGAGGGGTATTCTAGAGAATGCCATCATTCAGATCCATGGCATGAGCTTCACAATAGATATTGTTGTATTGCCCATGGAGACCTCTACGCTTGTGGAGCATCCTCTGATCATCCTGGGATGACATTTTCTTGCCTCTGTGAGAGTCGTTATTGATTATGGATATGGAGAGATTTGCTTTCGTTCCGCTGATGAGAGAGTTGTCTTAATCGCTGCACCCACTACTGACCAGAGACCACATCTAACAAGAGTGTGCCAGTGCTAGCCAACCTCAAGGACTATGACCTATCTGCTGATATCAAAGAGGTTTGCTATGTTGTAGATGAGATCGAGATCCGAGAATTCCTCTCCAGGGAGGAAGGCTCGGAAATCATAAACCTTGGAGTCTCCCCTTCCGATGTTTGGCGATGCATTGAAGACTTCCAAGGTCGAACAAGACCTCACTACTTTCACTGACCAGTTCATGCCTTTTCACTTTGAGACTACTGAGGATCTACATCATATCGATCCTAATCGGGTTGAGTTAGTTGAGGACCTCGATATTAACTTGCACCTTGTTATATCCATTCCTCAGTAGTCATGCAAGAAGGTACACTTTCTACAAGTCGCAGCTCTCCTCATGTCAAAGGGGTCCCGTCGGCTCGGTGGCATCCTTAAAAAGGATAGGTGATGAGCCTCCCGATAGACTAAGGTAAAGGTGTCACTAAGGTCGTTGCGACCTCAGTCACTCGGGACTCAGAGCTCGATCAAGAAAAAGAATCGGACCACCAATCGAGAAGATAAAAATTGATAAAAATCAAAATAACGGTCTCGCTATGATATTAACCCGGTATAGCACCCAAGGTCGGTATTCTGATGAGCCGCCCAATAGACTAAGGGAAAGGTGTCACTAAGGTTGTTGCAACCTCAGTCACTCAGGACTCGGAGCTCGATCAAGAAAAAGAATCAGACCACCAATCGAGAAGATAAAAATCGATAAAATCAAAATAGCGGTCTCGCTATGATATTAACCTGGTATAGCACCCAGGGTCGGTCTCGAGGAGCACGAGATGGCCTTGCGGCCTACGAAGTAGTCAGGAATAAAAGAAAATAAAAACAAATATTTTTTGGTGTTTTTTAATATTTTTATATTTTTTTGGATTTTTAATTATGAAGGAAAATATGAAAACAATAAAAACAAGCAACTTTAAACAATTATTTAATTACTCAAAAATAGTCCAAAAATTCCAACAAAAATATTTTTAGGATTTTTATATTTTTACTTTTTTTGGTGAATTTTTGACAATTTTATGATTTTATGGAATTTTCTAAAATGAAAAAAGGCAAAAATAAGAGAAAACTATCCAGTCAGACTTGGAGGACCAAATTAAAATATAAAATGGTCCTAAAATAGCCTGGAGGTATTTTTCATGTAAAGTATTAACAAAAAGGAAAAATCAGGAAATGGATTTATTAATTTTTGGATTTTCTATGATTTTTTAGAATTTTTATGAGTTTTCAAGGTTTTTTTAATTTTTAAGCTTTTTATAAATCTAAAAATGTCAAAAAATTGACAGAAAATCAATTATACAAAAATAGACAAATATGGATTTTTTTTGTAATTTTTAGAAGTGTTTTAATATTTTTTAGGATTTTATAAACTGATTAGGGACAAAAATGAATGTTTTTGAATTTTTAAAAATAATAAAAAGGCTAAATAATGTACCCAAAAATTGATGAAAATTCTACACAGTGACATGAGCCACGTGTCCAATTTTCACACGATTGGGATACAAATTGATATTTTATTTAAATCAAACAAGAGCCCACAGTGCACAGGGACCTGTTCGCAATGAAAATATAGTCCTGGGGCTAAACAGTAACACACTCAGAAAATGGGGGGGGGGGGGGGGGTCCCTCGTGCAATTTCTCCAAGTCCCCACGCGCACCGTACGTGGTCTGGGCACAGAGGGACCAATATGCAATAAAAAAAGTTCCAAGGGCTTCTTAGCAACAAGTGCTAAAAGTCCAGAGAAGATATTGCAAATTGTCCAGACAATTCAGCACATGTCCAATAAAATCATTCACAGGGTTACAAGTGCAAATAGCAAGAAATATTTTTCATTCAGTAACAAGCAGAATCTACAAGCCCATATCATGCAATTTCCACAAAAAAACCACGTGACGATGCACGTGTCTAACATTCTCAAGGATGGAAATGCAAATACAATAAACGACCAGGTCTTCAGTGCAATTTTTACAAAATAAAAACAACTACTTAAACTAATTACAGGACTTATTAATAAAAGTAAAATAGGAGGGGGCCTAAGTCATATTTACCCCTTATTATCCGAGGGCTGGAGGCGCGCCACGTGTAGGATCCAATGGCTATGGGGTGCTGCGCCTCAACGAAGGTCTGCTGCTTGGATCTGACGGCTGAGGTTCGGCCACGTGTGATATCTGACGGTAGTGGATCAAGGCCTAACCCTTTGCTTGCGTGGACAGTGAAGATCGCGCCACGTGTAGATCAGACGGATGTGGATATCGGGGCGCCTCTTCGTATAAACGTGCGGTCCAGATCAGAACTGGGACTCCGGGGATGAACGAACGGCTCTGGAAGCTCCTGGAAGAACTCCTCGTCGGGGAACTTCACCGGGGCACTGCTGGTACGCTGGACCTCCTCGGGGGCTGCAAATGGGTGGAACAGGATCGCCACAGCCTCCCGCGATTGAAGGGTTCCTCCGATGACGCCAAGAAGCTCCAAGGAGCCCCGACGACGATGGCGGAGCTGGGCTCCTGTGCTTGAATGCTTCGACCCTCAGATGGGCCTCTTCTGACTTGGAAAACAACATAGGAAGACTCTTGGGTCGAGGGCAAACTGCCTCGACCCGGTTAGAGGCGAAATGGGTGGCTGGCGCGTCGGGGCGGATGACCTCCGGCGAAGCGACGACGAGTGAGGTCGAAGTCCCTGCTCCGGTGCGAGACAGGGGGTGTGAGTGGGTGCAGAAGGTGAGGAGAGGTCTCGTGAGTGTGAGGGTCAAGTCTGATGATCGAGAGGGTAACAGAGATGGTCGGAATCGACGAACGACGGCGAACGGTGGATTTGGGCGTAATCAAAAATTTGAGAACTATGGAAAGAATTAGGTTCAACTGATGACTGTGGTTGTCCGGGGTTGAGCTGAGGTAGCTCTGGTCTTTTCCTCGAGGGTCGTTGAAGGCCCGAGGCTCGGGCGCAGCTCTGGGCAGTGCACGGTGGCGAAACGTCGCCGGATCAGTGACGCGGTGCTTCTCCTCCTCTCTGCAACACACCGACGACTAGCTGTCACTCTAGGGTATCGGGTGGAGGTCCTGGGTGGAAGAGGCGACACCAAAGATAGAGTGAATCGTGCGGCGGAGCTGGAGCTATATACTCCTGCAGGTCCGAGAAGATGGCGTCGGGTCCGGCTTGATGAAGCACGGACCCGTAGGAAACATGTCGGGCGTGGGTCTCGGATGCAAGAGGAAGGATCGGAGCTCGAGGTTTAAGGATTTGATGGTCGGATCGCATCTAGATAATTCGGCGAATATCGGGTCGGACGCAAGATCCGCGGGGCAAAGGTCTAGGGGGGAGTTGACCGGGGGTCAACATCCCCCGTGGACCAATCAGAGCGCGTCATTTATTAAAGATTTGGAAATTAAATAAAAAATAGTAAATGGCCAAATTTTGAAAAAGTTAAAACATGAAAAATGTTTCTTTATTTTTAAATTATTTTTCGTGATTTGTTTTAATTTTTTTGAAATATAAATAATGTATTTACAAAAATATGATTATTATATATAGGTATATACAATATTCATTTTTAATTTTTGATTTTTAATTATTTATTTTTGTACATTTTATTCCAATTTTATATTTTATTTATTTATATAATAAAATTTGGAATAAAAAGGTATTTTTATTAATTATTTACAAGGGTAAAATAATTACTTTTATTTATATGCATACATGGTATATGTACAATGTTGGTTTTGATTTTTATTTTATTTCTTTTCATTTTATTTTTTTTCATTATTTTTATTTTATTTATTCACATTATGAAATATAGAATTTGTATACAATTTTATTGGATATTTATTTATTTATTTATAAAGGTAAATAAATAGGTATGTGGTTTCTATGTACATGGTTTATATCTACAATGAGGGATGGATTTTATTTCTTTTTATTTTTTTCTCATTTTTATTTTAATTTTATATTTACAAATATATATAAATAAACACACACCCAATTTTATTTTGGATAAGAGGAAACAACCCTCCCCAACAAGGTAACTCTATGACCCTAGTCTGGCCACTCTTTCCTCGAGGAGCGGGGTATTCCCTTCTAAGTTCAAGTTCAATCGGCTCAAGAAGAGGGGGAAGAAGAGAATGGACCATGGCCAGTGTAGCCATGTATCCTTGGGAGCTCAACCAGTGTAGCTAAGTCTCCCTGCTGCAAGCTACATAAGATGGAACATGAGTCTCTAGCTTTGCTTATTTGCACTATATACATACTCCGGTGGGATTATCATTTTCTATCAGACCCACCACTTTTTTGGAGTTATTTTCTTTTTGCATTTTTTAAGTGCATCTATACAACATATTTATACGGTGCAACATATGTACATAAGGAGTTTTTCATCTTGAGCCAGTAGACTATCCCTCTTTTGAAGCATTATTGCAACCCACAACTCCTGTCGTTAGACCTCATGGCAACCAGACCAAGTTGAGACACACTTCCTTCACTAAAGGAAGAAGAGAGGTTCCGCCTAGAAGTACTAACCTCATATGCTACCCCAAGTCAAGGAAGACTGCCTCCTCACCACCTCATCCGTAGAGAGCTCGGTGTAAAGTGCGGGTCCAAGTCAAGCCATTGTCTATATGAGTCATGTGTGTGTTGTTAAGTGCTCTACTTAGGCTCATTGAGATGACATGTGATCATAGCCTAGTGGACTCAAAGAATTAAGTCACCATGGACCTGAAAAGCCTTAACCCTAAGTCCTATAAGGTTCCTCTTAGAATTAGGTGGATTAAGATCTTAATCAAGCTCCATTTCCCAATTTAATTCCAGGCTAGTTTAAATGTCAACTATAATCCAGGAAAAACTATACATACATACATATATATATATATATATACAAGGATGCTATTTACACACAATATTTACACAAATGCAAAATTTTTGAAAAATGTTTTGAAATCATGGATGTGTGCATGAATGCAAGTTTTGCAAAATATTTACACAAATTTACACAAGGTTTTTGCAAACTTTTGATTTTCAAAATATTTTGGAAAAATTTTGTACTATATACATAATTTTGATATACACATATTTACACACAAGTTACACAAAAAGTTTTTGAAAACATTTTTACAAAAATAATTTTGTACAATAGCTATGTATGTGCAAATAAAAGAATGTTTATTTACAGGGAAAATTTTTTAATTTTTATGGATTTTGGTGTTTTTAGCCATTTTTATTTATTAACACACTCACACAAAGTACGAGTTATGGCTAAAGTATATATGAAATATATACACACCCCCCTATACTTAGCTCGAACGATGTCCTCAGAGTCAAGAGCGATGAAGAAGACATAACTTGTGCTTAGTATAGGGAAGTGAAAAGGAAGGCTATATACAAAAACGAATGAAAGAATAGAAATCAAGAGGATCTCGGCTTTTCCCCCTATACTTAGCATTAAATAATCCTAAGTATAGCAGGCTGTACACAAAGGGAAAACTGAGTGGAGAATGTACATGGTCTACCCCCCTACACTTAGGGTAAAATATCCCTAAGTATAGGCAGCAAAAACATGGGTAAAAATGAATCAAAAGAATATCCTAGAGTCCTACATCCCCCCTATACTTAGGGTAAAGTACACCCTAAGTATAGCATAATCAAAGGATGAGAAAAGGGATGCAGGACTAAAGAATGGAATGATATGGACAACTGGATCTATACAAGTCGGAAGAACAGTGATAATCAGGCGTGAGATGCAATAGATGTGAGTCAAGAGACCACATCTCACGCAAAGTGAATAGGGACAACATCAACGACCCGTGGCTCATGTTCAAGATATGGCTTGAGCTGCTGGCCGTTCACTCGAAAGGTACTCTCAGAAGACAACTCAGATATGTCGATACTCCCATTGTCGTGTACCTTTCTCACCAAATACGATCCCTTCCATTTGCTCTGTAGCTTCCCTGGAAATAGACAAAGCCTAGAATCAAACAACCATACTCTCTGTCCTGGCTCAAAATGCTTGTGGCTGATATGAGAATCATGCCACTCCTTCACTCTCTCCTTGTACTGCAGGCTGTTTGAGAAAGCGGTATCACGAAGCTTTTCCAAGGCTGCTAACTCTGCCCTCCTCTGATCTCCTACACTATCTGGATCCAAAAGTATATCAGTGACAACCCAAAGTGACCTATGTCTCAGCTCAACAGGTAAATGGCATGGCTTGCCATAAACGAGGTGAAAGGGAGATGTGCCCAAAGGTGTCTTGAAAGACATCCGATATGCCCACACCGAGTCCAAAAGCTGTGACCAATCCTTTCGGTCAGGGCGGATGACTTTCTGCAATATAGTCTTGATCTCCCTGTTCGACACTTCGGCTAGACCATTCGTCTGAGGGTGGTATGGAGTGGCAACTCGATGGTCTATGCCGAACTCGCTAGCAAGGGCCTTCACCTGGTCGTTGACGAAATGAGACCCCCCGTCAGATATCAACACTCGAGGTACCCCGAACCGTAAAATGATATGCTTCCTCAAAAATCCACAAACAGTCCTAGCATCTGCGGTTCGGGCGGGGATGGCCTCAACCCAACGACTCACATAATCTACGGCCAACAAAATGTACTCGAATCCCTGACTCTTAGGGAATGGACCCATGAAATCGATGCCCCATGCGTCAAAAACCTCACAGAAGTGAATGGGCTGCATTGGCATCATATCACGCTGTCCACAAGTGCCCATCCTCTGACAGTCAGTACACCTCTTCACGAACTCATCAGAGTCCTTGAAGAGGGTAGGCCACCATAGGCCGGATTGGAGCACTTTCTGTGCCGTTCTCCTCCCAGAGTGATGTCCTCCTGCCTCAAGCTTGTGGCAGTAAGTGAGGACGCTATGGTGCTCCTCCTGAGGAATGCACCTACGCCAGACGCTATCCCCTCGTTCATGGTAAAGGATGGGATCCTCCCAGTGGTAGGACTTGGCCTTCGCGAGGAAGGTCTCAAGTCTCTGCCTGGGCCAATCTTGTGGAACTTTCTTAGCAACAAGAAAGTTCACAATATCGGCGTACCACGGGAGAGAGGCGATAGCAAGGATCGCCTCATCTGGGAAGGTCTCACATATAGGCTCAGTCTGTTGAGAATCCTCAAGATTCTCTAATCGGGAGAGATGATCCGCCACCACATTCTTGACTCCAGGTTTATCCTTAATCTCTATGTCAAACTCCTGGAGTAGAAGGATCCATCTGGTCAATCTGGCTTTGGCATCCTTCTTTGCCATGAGGTACCGGATGGCGGTATGATCAGTGTATAAGGTCACTCTAGATCCGATGATGTAAGATCTGAACTTATCTAAGGCAAAGACTACGGCTAGCATCTCCTTCTCAGTCACTGTGTAGTTCCGCTGCGCGGCATCCAATGTACGACTAGTGTAGTGAATGGCAAATGGGACTCCATCCTTCCTCTGTCCCAGCACGGCCCCTACGGCAAAATCGGAGGTATCCGTCATGATCTCGAATGGGAGAGACCAATCAGGCGGCTGGAGAATAGGAGCCTCAACAACACATCGCTTGAGAGTCTCAAACGACGAAAGACACTTATCATCGACAAGGAACTCGGTGTCTTTCATCAGCAGATCAGTCAACGGTCGGGCAATCCTACAGAAATCATGAATGAAGCGCCGGTAGAAACCGACGTGCCCCAGGAAAGACCGTAACTGCCGCAAATTGGACGGTGGTGCGAGTTTTCTAATGACATCTACCTTGGCCGGATCAACCTCCATGCCCCTGTTGGAGATGATATGGCCAAGCACCGTCCCCTGAGTTACCATGAAGTGACTCTTCTCCCAAGACAGCACAAGGTGAACCTCAATGCATCGCTAAAGGACTCGGTCTAGGCAGTCAAGACAGGAGTCGAATCCGTCACAGTAGACCGAGAAATCATCCATGAAGACCTCCAAGCACTCCCTCACCATGTCCGAAAAGATCAACAACATGCATCTCTGAAAAGTTGCAGGGGCGTTGCATAGCCCAAATGGCATGCGTCAGAAGGCATATGTGCCGAAGGGACATGTGAAGGTAGTCTTGTCCTGGTCCTCGGGAGCGATGGCCACCTGGTTGTAGCCAGAGTACCCATCCAGAAAACAGTAGTAGCTCTTCCCTGCCAGTCTCTCAATGATCTGATCTATAAAGGGCAGGGGAAATGATCCTTCTTGGTGGCCTGGTTGAGTCGTCTGTAATCCACGCAGACCCTCCAAGAAGTGGGTACCCGGGTAGCGATCTCCTCTCGAGACTCGCTGACAACTGTAGTGATTCCCGTCTTCTTGGGCACCACATGCAACGGACTGACCCACTTGGAGTTGGAGATGGGGTAGATAAAATCGGTGCTCCACCATTTAGAAATCTCCTTCATGACAACCTCTCTCAGATTCAGGTTCAGCCGCCACTGGAACTCACGCGATGGCTTCGCCTCCTCCTCGATATAGATATGGTGGGAGCACAGGGCCGGACTTATACCCTAGAGATCGGCTACGCTCCATCCTATTGCCTTGCGGTTCTTTTCAAGAACCCCCATCAGACGGGATTCCTGCTCTCCAGTCAAATCGGCGGAGATAATGACTGGGTACATCTCATGATCACCCACAAGGAACCTATACTTCAGCGACACAAGAAGTGGCTTCAGCTCTGGACAACTGGGTGCTGGTGGATCTGGCCTCTGAAAACATTGAGTGAACGCTACCAAATCCGCATGGGAGAACTGAAACTCTCGCTCACACTCTGAATCTGGAGAAGGCTGCTCTGCTGGGCTGTCTCTGCTCTGCTCGGCATCTACCTCCTCCCTAGCTGTAGGCTCTGTAGAAGTCAGATCTGGAATGAAATCATCAAACTCTGCCCAATCAAAATCTGACTCCGAGGGATCTGTATCATCCATGGCGGCCTCAGTACCACCGTCATCACAAAACAAATCTGTCTCACGGTCAAGAATCGGCTCTGCCGACTGAACGGTATCCTGGACCAGGAATGCGCTCTCCAAGCTCTCCTCTGCTGGCGTCTCTACTATAGCGGACTCTGAAGGTGAGAGGATGGCCTGTACAGCTGGATCTGCCCAAACCGCCTCATCATCTGTGATCACAAAGTCGTAGTCCTGGTGGATGTCTGGCCCTGCATCTGTCATCTGCTCTGTGTCGGAAGTTGTCTCTGAGCATGCTGAATCTCTGGCTCTGATGTCCTCGATCGTCTCTATTTGTACACTTTCACCCTCGACGCGAAAGTATACCTTCCCGCTATCATGGTCGGTCACTGCCTTGGCTGTGGCCAAGAACGGGCGACCGAGAATAATGGGGGTATCGGTCACTGACTCAGGGATCTCCATGTCCAACACTACAAAGTCCACGGGGAATTGCAGGCCCTGAATCATGACGACAACGTCCCTCAGCAACCCCTTCGGTCTCTTGACAGATAGATCAGCAAACTGAAGGACTGTCCTACTCTATCGTAGAGTGCCCAACTCGATGCGGTCGAGAAGGGATGCCGGAAGTAGGTTGATCGATGAAGAACCGATGTCTAATAGAGTACGATCGAATCTCTGCTCTCTGATATGGCATCTGACATACGGGGCTCCTGAGTCTGGCCTCTTGGCCGGCAGACGGTTCTGGATCGCGAAACAAGTGGCTCTGGTCAGCACATGTATCTCTGACTGGTGGTTCCTCCTCTTCCTCCTAACTGTAGTCCTATCTCTGAACGATCTCTGGAGTAGAGGGATGTGCTGCAAAGCCTCCTGAAGAGTCAGCTGAATGTGGAAGTGGTCGATCATCTGCTGGATGAACTCTTCCTGCTGCCTCTTTTTTGGATTTTCGGTTTTCTTCCCCTTTCCCATACGGAGTGCTCTAGGGAAGGGGATCACAGTGTCCTTCTTAGATGAAGGACTAGGAGAGGGTCTGAGCTGCTCAACGACAGAATCCACACATACATCAAGCACCACAGGTGGATCAGAAGAAAACAAACCCTTTCCTTTATTGCTAGAAATGTTCTGCGATACAAGCATAGAAGGACAAACTACAAGACTCTTAGACGTGAAAACGATGGCATCAGCACCTCCATCGGCATGTCTTATGGCATCAGTATCGCTCTCTGGCTCGGCAACTCTGGTGGCATCAGTACCACCTCCTCCATCTGGTGAAACGACGGCCTGAGTACCGTCGGTGGGATCAGCATCCGTGGTGGCATCAGTACCACCGTCATCATCTCTAGCTGCCTCAGTACCGCGCTCCTCCTCGTCGGGCGCTCTGGAAGTGGCCTCGGGATGTTGCTCAGACGAGGCGCCGCCTGCTGGCATCCTACCGCTCCTAAGTGTGACAAAGTCAGTATCAAACAGATAGGCATACATATCACCAAAAGAATCACTCGGAGTGGCATACTTAGTGAAATCTACCTGCTCAGACTTCCTCTTGAGGTTGTTCGGATTGGGCTCTATCTGGGCAGGGATGGCGGCCTTCCCTCTCACGATGTCCCGCATCTCCTGGCGAAACTCATCCATCTCCCGTCTGAAGGTAGCCTGCTGATCGGTAAGGAGGCGGGCTATGTCATCTAAGGCGGCCCATGAGAACCTGACGGGTAGCCTCGCTGGTAGTGAGAATGCTGCTGCTGCTGGTGCTGTGGGTGAGAGGGGTATGACTGTGGATGATGCTGCGGCTGAGGCTGATCACGCCTCAAAGAATGTCCCTGCTGATAGGGACGATGACCATATTGCTGTGACTGCTGCTGCTGGTGATCTCTCTGATGGCCGTACTGACCACTCTGTCCTGACGGCTGCTGCTGGGAGCTGGAACCTCCGGCCGACCAACGGAATCCGGGATGATCTCATCGGATACCGGGCTGGGGTCAGTCGTACCAAATCCCGTTGACATCCATCAACGTCTCTGACTCGTACGGGGGTGGCGGGAGTACTGCCAGAGGCTGATCTGGCTGGTAGACCACCATCTGTGTGTCTGGAGATGGTGGCGGCTGGTAAGAAAGCTGCGGCTGCTGGTACGGTGATGACATGCCAAGCGACTCGGGTAAAAGGTCGTCAAGGGTCATTGCGACCCAAGTCACCTAGCAGTGTCAATCGAGAAAAATAGACCACCAAATCAGACAAAAATAAACTCAAAATCAAAGAGCGGTCCTGCTATTATATTAACCTGGTATAGCGACCAGGGTCGAACACAAGGAGCACGTGATGGCCTCGCAGCCTACGAAGTAGTAAAAAATAAGATAAAATAAAAGAAAAGGTATTTTTGGTGAATTTTTAATTTTTATATTTTTTGGATTTTTAATTAATGAAGAAAATAAAGAAAACAAGGAAACAAGCCTACTCAAACAATTATTTAATGCATCAACAATCAAGCAAAAATTCAAATAAAAATGTTTTTATACTTTTTATGATTTTTACTGTTTTTAGTGAATTTTTGGTATTTTTCTGATTTTTATTTGATTTTCTAAAAAAAAAGCAATGCAAGAAAAAGAAGATATTGTCCAGGCGAGTTTGAGGGACTTAGGTGAAATATCTAAAAGCCCCTAAAAAGCTTAGAGGTAATTTTCCTATATAGAGAAAGAAACAAGGAAAATTTAGGCACCACAATTATTATTTTTGGATTTTTAGATTATTTATTATAATTTTTATGAATTTTTAGGTATTTTTCAATTTTTAAGAGTTTTATATGATGAAAAATGACCAAATTTGGTCAGAAAATCAAACAAAGCAAAAGACACAATACCAATTTTTTTATAATTTTTAGATGAGTTTTAATATTTTTTGTGATTTTTTAACTCAGGCAGTAACGAAAAAGGCTGTTTTTGAATTTTTAAAAATAGCAAATAAAAGCAAAAATGTCTCCAAAAATTCTAGAAAATTTTACAACATAGCAGGAGCCATGTTTCCAATTTTCATTGAATTTGGAGTGAATTTACTATTTTATTAAAAATAAAAATCAAACCACATTGCACATGGACCTAAGTGCAATTATAAGAAGTTCTGGGCCCCTTGGATAACATGCCTGAAAAGTGTAGGGAAAGGAATGCAAAATACCCCCCGGGCCACGCACGATACACGTGACTCAGGCCTGGGGGGACCTAATTGTCATTCCTATTAATAAAAATACAAAGCATAACAAGCCAAAAACGCCGGGCCAATATTGCAAAAACACCAAATATTCACGTGTCGACGCACATGTTCACAACTGGCAGGGGTATAAATGCAATTCAAATAAACAGGATGGTCCTCAGTGCAATTTACCAAACGTAAATAAACTATCTAAAATATTTATAGGACTGAAGACAAATAACTAAAAAGCTAAGGGCCTACAAAGAAATTACCCTTTATTAAATGTCGACGGCTGATGTAGCGCCACGTAGCAGATCCGACGGGTGAGAATAAGGGGCGCTTTTAACCAAGAAACTCTGGCCTGATCGAACGGTTCTGGGTCCACCACGTAGCAGATCTAACGGTCCTGGTGCGCTGTGGCAAAACCCTTGGTGAATCGACGACTGAGAAGGCGACACGTGGAGATCGGATGGCTATGAATCACGGGCGCCCATTCATCTGATCGTGTGGCTCAGATCAGTCCTCAGAAGGATCGGACGGTGGCGAAGCTCCTCAAATGGACGGATCAGATCTGAACTGGAGCGCTGAGGATGATCTGATGGTCTGCGATGGTCCTGGAAGAACTGTCGGCCGGCGAGCTTCGTCGGCCCGATGCACGTACGGTGGACCTCCCCTGCTGCTCCTGAAGTGCGGAAAGGCTCCGCCGTGAAGCTCCGCAGCTGATGAGACGCTCCGATGAAGATGGGGATCTTTGGAGAGCTCCGGCGGCGATGAACACCTGGAGCTCCTGTGCTCTAAAGTCCCGACCTCCAGACGAGGTTGATTCGGCCTGATAGTTGCACAGGAAGAAAGATGGGTCGAGGGCAAACTGCCTCGACCCGTTAGTGTGCAAGAACGGTGAAGGATGCGTCGGTGTGGCAGCCCTCCGGCGAGCGGCGGAGGTGGAGGGCCGATATCCCTGCTCCGGGGTGAGCCAGGGGGAATGGATAGGTGGAGAGGGTGCAGAGGAGGCTCGTGAAGGTGGTGACGGTGTCGGATGGGTGAACAGACGAACAGAAACGACAGGCGAAGGTGGCGGAGCTACTGCTACCGGAATCTAAAAACTCGAAGCTAAGCTAATCTAAAGGCTAAGAAGGTTACCTGGCGGAGGCTGTCGACTGGGCTGAAGCTCAGGGAGCTCCTGGGTCATTGCCTGCAAGGGGTCGTCGTCTCCCCGAGGCTGAGCGCGCTCGCGGCGGCGCACGGCGGCAGAGCCACCGGATCAGTGGCTTCCAGAGGTGCTCGAGCCTCACTTCTACTCCGGCAGACGCGACTGTCACTCAGGCTCACCAGAGGAGCTCCTTGGCTACGAGTGGAAGGTCCAAAGATGCATGAAAAGGTCGCCAGAGGAGATACTTTATATAATCAGGGGTCCGAGAAGGAATGGATCGGGCGAGCTGCTCGAATCTCGGAGCCCTAAGACCCACCCCGGGCGTGGATCATGGGTGATCAAGGATCAATCGGGGCCCGAGGTTAAGGTCATTGGATGTCGGATCGAGTGGGAAGAAAATGTCGAAGTCGGGTCGGTCATCAGATCCGCGAGGGAGGAGGGTCCGCGGGGGAAGTTGACCGGGGTCAACAAACCTCCGTGGACCAATCAGAATCCACCAAGTCAAATTTATTTGATTATTTATTTTAAAATAGTAAATGATTGAATTAATAAAAACCTAAAACATGAAAAATATTTATTTTATTTATTTCTATTTTTTTTGTGATTTTTAATTAATTTTTCAAAATAAAAATAAGATATTTACACTTTATGCTATATATAGGTATATATACAACATGTCTTTTTAATTTTTGATTTTTAATTTGTTATTTTTTGCATTTTTATTCCTATTTTATATTTTATTTATTTATAGTATAAAATTAGGAATAAAAGGGTATTTTTATTTTATTTTTATTATTTATATACAATAGTGAAATAAATAGGTATATACATCTATATACATGGTATATATACAATATTATTTTTGATTTTTAATTTTTTTCTTTTTGTTTTGTTTTTGTTTTTGTTATTTTTATTTTATTTATTTACACCATAAAAGATATAGTATTTACAAATTTTATAAAAATTAATTTTATTTATATATAAGGTGAAATAAATATAAGTGTGGTTGTATGTACAAGGTGGATATATACACAAGTGACTCTTTTTATTTTCTTTTTAATTTTTCTATTTTTGTTTTGATTTTTATAATAAATATATACACAATATATCCAAGTCATTTTATTCTATTTTTTAGAGGAAAATATTTTTATTTTATTTACAGGTATATTTACACACATGAGCCCCTATCTCCCTCTACTTTGGCTTTTATGCGGTCAGGCCCATGCTGAGCCCACCCTTGGGATTAGGTTTCTCAATATTTATTCTAAATATTTCCTCTTTTTCTTTTTAATCTTTATTCTTTTATTTTTGCATAAAAACATGCTAATTATTACTTTTTACACCATGCATGCTTTTGGTAATTATTTATATTTACAAATATATACATGCATTTGCAAAGGTTTTTGTAGCTAAAATATAAGAATAAAGAGTGATGAATGAGTATTCATTACCCCCTATACTTAACTTTGCTAGTCCCTTAGCAAACACTTATTTGAAAAAGAAGTGAAAAAGAAGAAAGAAAAAGAAAAAGAGAAGAATGTACATGGATCAAGGTTGATTATTAAACTTGCCTTCATTAAATTGAGGTATGGAGCTTAATCAGATCTTGGATTATTAATGTGTCGGAACCTTATTTGGACTTAAGCTTAAAACTCAACAACCTCTAAGTTCCACCAACCTATAATCAAGACTCCTTAATGCTCCAGATCAGAACAAGTCATCAATCACAAACCCTGAAGACCATGAATCTTTCCTTGTCCTGTGAATGTGAGGTATAAGATCTCCATCTCAGAAATGGCAACTTGACAACCCTGCCCAACAAGGTAACTCTATGACCTCAATCTGGCCACTCTTTCCTCGTGGAGCGGGGTATTCCCTTCTAAGTTCAAGTTCAACCGGCTCAAGAAGAGGAGGAAGAAGAGAATGGACCATGGCCAGTGTAGCCATGTATCCTTGGGAGCTTGACCAGTGTAGCCAAGTCTCCCTGCTGCAAGCTACATAAGGTGGATCATGAATCTCAAGCTTTGCTTATTGCACTATATACATACTCCGGTGGGATTATCATTTTCTCTCAGACCCACCACTTTTTTGGAGTTATTTTCTTTTTGCATTTTTTTTCAAGTGCATCTATACATCATATACATGTGCAACATATATACAAGGAGTTTTTCCTCTTGAGCCAACAGACTATCCCTCTTTTGAAGCTTTATTGCAACCCACAACTCCCGTCTTTAGACCTCATGACAACCAGACTAAGTTGAGACGCACTTCCTTCACTAAAAGAAGAAGAGAGGTTCCGCCTAGAAGTACTACCCTCATATGCTACCCCAAGTCAAGGAAGACTGCCTCCTCACCACCTCATCCGTAGAGAGCTCGGTGCTAAGTGCTGGTGTCCAAGTAAAGACATTGTCTATATGAGTCATGTGTTGTTGTTAAATGCTCTACTTAGGCTCATTGAGATGACATGTGATCATAGCCTAGTGGACTTAAAGAATTAAGTCACCATGGACCTGAAAAGCCTTAAACCTAAGCCTATAAGGTTCCTCTTAGAAATTAGGTGGATTGAGATCTTAATCAAGCTCCATTTCTCAATTTGATTCCAGGCTAGTTTAAATGTCAACTATAATCCAGAAAAACTATATACATATGTACAAAAGATGCCATTTACACAAATTTTACAACCATGCAAAAATTTTAAAAAATGTTTTGAAATCATGAATGGATGATGCATGAAGTGCAAGTTTTGCAAAAGTATTTACACACATTTACACAAGATTTTTGCAAACTTTTGATTTTCAAAACATTTTGGAAAAACTTTGTACTATATACATAATTTTGATAAGAAAATATTTACACAAGCTTTACACCAAAGATTTTTGAAATCATTTTTACAAAAATAATTTGTACACTAGCTATGTATGTGCAAATAAAAGAATGATTATGTACATGAAAATTTTTTTAATTTTTTTGTGATTTTTAGGGTTTTTAGCCATTTTATTTATTTACACACTCACACAAAGTACGAGTTATGGCTAAAGTATATATGAAATATATACACACCCCCTATACTTAGCTCGAACGATGTCCTCAGAGTCAAGAGCGATGAAGAAGACATAACTCGTGCTATGTATAGGAAAGTGAAAAGGAAGTTTATATACAAAAATGAATGAATAAAATATCAAGAGACTCTCGGCTTTTCCCCCATACTTAGGATCAAGTAATCCTAAGTATAGCAGGCTGTATACTAAGGGAAAACCGAGTGGAGAATGTATAGGGTCTACCCCCCCTATACTTAGGGTGAAATATCCCTAAGTATAGGCAGCAAAACAGGGGTAGCAAGGCACGAAGAAAATCAACGAATATTTACAAGGAGGAGAGGACATCACTCCCCCTATACTTAAGGTGAAGAACCTTAAGTTTAGGCAACAACAGAAGTGATGAAACAGAACGGAGAACAACCCGGTGTTTCCACCCCCCTATACTTAGGATGAGGAATATCCTAAGTATAAAAAAGATATATCTAAGCGAGACCTGGGGTGAAAACAAGAACGGAAGAAAGAAAGATCAAAGTAAGACGAAACACGTATATACAAAAGAGTACAATGTTGAGGTGCCTCTCAACAAGCGCTAGATTTTACGCCCCTAGCTGGGCGCAAAGGCTAGGATAAAGCAGTATCCAGGTTCAGGACGACATCGGTAAGGCGAATGCGGTACTGTCGTCGCAGCCTCGGTATGGGCACATCGACGAACTCAACAGTGTAAAGGAAGACACCCAGGTATGCAATCAAGCGGGTGTCTGCTACCGGCCAAGGATATGGAGGTAAGTGACCGGGATCCGGTGGCACAAAAGAAATCATCAGCTCTTGATCAGACTGGAGTGAGAGTGTGGAGCCGAAGAAATCAAACGTGGAGAAGGATGGATCAGTAATAGAACCCTCCACATCAATCATGGTCTCAAACAGGTGTGGACAATCAAGATCAGGAGACTCTCTAAGCAGACTGATATCCGATGCATGAAATAGAATCAGATCAGGCAAATCATCGAATATCTCCAGGATGGGCTCATCCTCGCGAGGGTCGTCGAGGTGAGAAGACTCAGAATCAGAAGGATCAAAAGACTCGGTTTTGTGTTCCGCTAGATCGGAAACACTCTCAGCAGGTGAAACCGAGTACTCATCGAGTGCGGCATCCTCCCGCAGATAACCCTCGGGGAGAGATGCAAGATCAGAAGTGACAAGAAGAGGATCAGGATCTAGATGGGCATCTGCGCTGCTGTCAAGTATCCACTCAGTGCACCAGGCTGCATCATCATCGGAAGTGTAGGTCTCGGCAATCTGGAAGCAGGAGAAGGTACTAGTCAACACCGCGGAAGCCGGCAAAGTGTCTGCGGCTGATCCTCGCTCTGCGGCTATGCTGGTTGTCAGCTGGTCCTCAGGAAGTGTATCTGTCTCAACAAAGTGGAGGACAAAAGGCTCGAAGATGGGACTCTCTGTGTCTGTACTCTCAAAGTGGTGTCCCTCATCGAGCTGTGGCTGCTGGACTGAGTCCTGGTAGCTGTCTGCATCCAAGAAGTGTCTCTGCAGGAAGGAGACTGACTCCTCCGGGACTGGAAACTGAAGTAGCTGAGTCAATGGCTGCAAAAGCTGGGGCTCCTCCGGCTCCTGGAGTATCAGAAGATCTGATATCCAAGACTCGTCGACTGGAAACTCTGGGGCTGCCTCAAACTCGAGGTGGAAGACCAACGGGAACTCGAGAAGACTCTGGGTCCGAACCTCTGCTACTGCAGTCATCTCCTCTATCAGTGGTGCTGCATCATCCAAGTCCTCGGGCTGGTGTGTAGAAACTGACTCATCATGAAAAGCGACACACCACACTGGTACTGCATCGTCCACATGTGTTGTCCCGACTAAGGCATCTCGTGAAGAAGAACTCTGTGAAAGTAGCCCCGAGATGGTATCCAGTAGGTGAATGTCGGAACTGCGGTGTGAACCGTCACATGTGGTAATCACCAGTGCTAACTACTCTGCGGTCATCCCCCGCATGGAGATCTCTATCAGGTCTGTCAGTGGAAGTCCATGGTCTGGAAATCTCCTCAAGAGGTCAAGAAACCTCGGCCATGCCTCGTGCAATGGCTCCTGGGGGTCTACTGAGAAGTCCGTGATCAAAGACCGCATGAAATATGCTCTACGTGGAGGGAAGTATCTCTGTAGAAACTCTCGGCGTAGCTCTCCCCACGTCTCGAATGTCCTCCCCAATCGTCGGTGCCATCTCATGGCTCTGTCATGAAGCGTGAAGGGGAAGGTCCTACTCATCAGCTCCTCTGCAGTGATATCTGAATATCTCTGTACTCTGCAAAACTCCTCGAATGCGGGCAGGTGAAGATAAGGCTCCTCGTGCGCCTCTCCTAAAAATGTCGGCAGTCGCTGAATGTAATCCAAATCCAAGACGAATGGACCTAGTGTAGAAGCTGACTGAGCTCTAGGTGCTATCTGCTCCTCCATCCTTCCGGAATAGGATATGTCTGCTGATGTCCACTGCTCTCTCTGATCACGAACGGAGTGCGCTCTCAACTCAGCAACAACATCGTCCGAGTCTCGCATCTGCTGTATCTGGTATCCTCGGACGTCTCGCACAGCATGCCCAGAGTGGTGAGATGAAAGGGAGGGAGGGAGCGGGAGGTTGGTCGGAGATCCGACCTCCCTAGAAGGTGGATTGGAATGATGGTCAAAAGATGGAGAGGAGGCCGTAAGAGTCGGCTCACAGTGAGGGGGGTCCATCATCCAGGGGCAAAGGAGAAGAAAGAAGAAGAAGAAGACTGAAGGGAGGGAAGGTGGGAAACAAATAGATCGAGAGGGGAAGGATCGAAGGGATCTGGAAATCACACAAGATGAACAAGCAAACCCCCAATTCACCTACGCACACAGAGCTGAAGACCGAAAGGGATCGGTCAATTTTCTTGTCTATTTTATTTTAGGTGATCATCCAGTCTATCAGAGCGATTACGTGAGCTAAATAGGTATCCAGATATTTCTCAACCGACTGTCCCGTACTGAAAGCTGGTAATCAGTCAAGAAAGATCGGAGGCTCTATCCTAATGTGCGGGTCACTCTCTCACTCATCCAAACCAAACAAGGAGGGGGTTACTCTCCCCAAGACAGATTTTTAGTGAAGTGTCTTTTAAGTCAAGTGTGATTAGCAATCCCGATTTTATTGTTTTTGTTTTTAGATATTTTTCAATAAAAACAAAAGGCCTAACGAATTTTTCGGTTCTCCTGGTTATTAAGTCAAAAACAAAGGGAGAAGACGAAAAAGCCGATGCACGAAGAAATCAATGATGCATGCAAAGATAGAAATGCGTACCTGTCTCCAGCACTCTACATGCAAGATGATCCGCGCATAATATAAAGACTGAAAGAAACTACCTATATGGTGCAGCGGTGAAAACCCGAGTCCTAAACAGGCAACTTCTACTCGAAGAACTGTCTAACTGGTCACCGATCCTTCAAGCCAAAGGTCTGGTCTCGGTCTACCCCTCCTCCTCCCGACACATCGGGTTCAGGAGCAGCACTTGGCAGGGCAGGCTACGACACGTAGGCTACGAAGGGTGTGAGTCAGTTATTTTTATTAATGAATTATTAGTATATCCAATTAACGCTCTATAGGGACATGCAATCAATTAAGTGTGTGGATCCTACTAATTACGACACAGTCAAGCAGAAAATCCTAAATCTAGGGGCTCGAGAAAAACCGCGTAAAACCGTAAAAGGCAGCTAAGAAAAAACAAAACTGCTAAAAGCCGCAAAAAACCCTAAGGGTCCCCCGAGCACTCTGGTGCTCGGCGAAACAGACCCGCTAAACAAGTCCAAGTCCACAGTCTGAGTGTTCCTGTATTATTACAATAATCAAATAAATGAAACAAAAAAATCTAAACTAATCCTCGCCCACTCAGTCTCTCTCTCACGCTCTCCTGCGGCTCCGTGCAGAAGGGAGCCGCCTCCAAGTCCCGCGGTTGCGCCGGCTTCTCGAAAGCTGCCGCCTCAGTCCTCGGGACCTCGCAAGAAAGAGACAAAGTGTCAAACCGATAAAATAGTCAAATAAAAACATAAAATAAAAACATGGGTATATGTGCATAAATAACAAAGGAAATAAACAAGCAAAATCAATCAAAAACAAAAATAAAAGAAAATAAAATAAAACAAAATAAAGCAAAAATGAAAGAAAAACAAAAAGCCGCGAAAAGTCGCGGACTCAGAAAGAGCCGCGGAAAGCCGCGAAAAATAAAACAAAGAGAAAAAGGAAATGAAAAATCAAAAACTACTAAGCCGTACTCCCCGGCAATGGCGCCATTCTGATGACACGCCAAGCGACTCGGGTAAAAGGTCGTCAAGGGTCGTTGCGACCCAAGTCACCTAGCGGTGTCAATCGAGAAAAATAGACCACCAAATCAGACAAAAATCAACTCAAAATCAAAAAGCCGTCCTGCTATTATATTAACCTGGTATAGCGACCAAGGTCGAACACAAGGAGCACGTGATGGCCTCGCGGCCTACGAAGTAGTAAAAAATAAGATAAAATAAAAGAAAAGGTATTTTTGGTGGATTTTTAAAATTTTTATTTTTTTGGATTTTTAATTAATGAAGAAAATAAAGAAAACAAGGAAACAAGACTACTCAAACAATTATTTAATGCATCAAAAATCAAGCAAAAATTCAAATAAAAATGTTTTTATACTTTTTATGATTTTTACTGTTTTTAGTGAATTTTTTGTATTTTTTTGATTTTTATTTAATTTTTTAAAAATAAAACAATGCAAGAAAAAGAAGGTACTGTCCAGCCGAGCTTGAGGGACTTAGGTAAAATATCTAAAAGCCCCTAAAAAGCTTAAAGGTAATTTTCCTGTATAGAGAAAGAAACAAGGAAAATTTAGGCACCACAATTATTATTTTTGGATTTTTAGATTATTTATTATAATTTTTATGATTTTTTAGGTGTTTTTCAATTTTTAAGAGTTTTATATGATGAAAAATGACCAAATTTGGTCAGAAAATTAAACAAAGCAAAAGACACAATACCAATTTTTTAATAATTTTTAGATGAGTTTTAATATTTTTTTGTGAAGTAACGAAAAAGGCTATTTTTGAATTTTTAAAAATAGCAAATAAAAGCAAAAATATATCCAAAAATTCTAGAAAATTTTACAACATAGCAGGAGCCATGTATCCAATTTTCATTGAATTTGGAATGAATTTACTATTTTATTAAAAATAAAAATCAAACCACAATGCACAGGGACCTAAGTGCAATTATAAGAAGTTCTGGGCCCCTTGGATAACATGCCTGAAAAGTGTAGGGAAAGGAATGCAAAATACCCCCCGGGCCATGCACGATACACGTGACTCAGGCCTGGGGGGACCTAATTGTCATTCCTATTAATAAAAATACAAAGGATAACAAGCCAAAAACGCAGGGCCAATATTGCAAAAACACCAAATATTCACGTGTCGACGCACGTGTTCACAACTGGCAGGGGTATAAATGCAATTCAAATAAACAGGAGGGTCCTCAGTGCAATTTACCAAACGTAAATAAACTATCTAAAATATTTACAGGACTGAAGACAAATAAATAAAAAGCTAAGGGCCTACAAAGAAATTACCCTTTATTAAATGTCGACGGCTGATGTAGCGCCACGTAGCAGATCCGACGGGTGAGAATAAGGGGCGCTTTTAACCAAGAAACTCTGGCCTGATCGAACGGTTCTGGGTCCACCACGTAGCAGATCTAACGGTCCTGGTGCGCTGTGGCGAAACCCTTGGTGAATCGACGACTGAGAAGGCGACACGTGGAGATCGGATGGCTATGAATCACGGGCGCCCCTTCATCTGATCGTGCGGCTCAGATCAGTCCTCAGAAGGATCGGACGGTGGCGAAGCTCCTCAAATGGACGGATCAGATCTGAACTGGAGCGCTGAGGATGATCTGTTGGTCTGCGAAGGTCCTGGAAGAACTGTCGGCCGGCGAGCTTCGTCGGCCCGATGCACGTACGGTGGACCTCCCCTGCTGCTCCTGAAGTGCGGAAAGGCTCCGCCGTGAAGCTCCGCAACTGATGAGATGCTCCAATGAAGGCGGGGAGCTCTGGAGAGCTCCGGCGGCGATGAACACTTGGAGCTCCTGTGCTCTGAAGTCTTGACCTCCAGATGAGGTCGATTCGGCCTGATAGCTGCACAGGAAGAAAGATGGGTTGAGGGCAAACTGCCTCGACCCGTTAGCGTGCAAGAACGGTGAAGGATGCGTCAGTGTGGCAGCCCTCCGGCGAGCGGCGGAGGTGGAGGGCCGATATCCCTGCTCCGGGGCGAGCCAACGGGAATGGATAGGTGGAGAGGGTGCGGAGGAGGCTCGTAAAGGTGGTGACGGTGTCGGATGGGTGAACGGACGAACGGAAACGACAGGCGGAGGTGGCGGAGCTACTGCTACCGGAATCTAAAAACTCGAAGCTAAGCTAATCTAAAGGCTAAGAAGGCTACCTGGCGGAGGCTGTCGACTGGGCTGAAGCTCGGGGAGCTCCTGGGTCATTGCCTGCAAGGGGTCATCGTCTCCCCGAGGCTGAGCGCGCTCGCGGCGACGCACGGCGGCAGAGCCACCGGATCAGTGGCTTCCAGAGGTGCTTGAGCCTCACTTCTACTCCGACAGGCGCGATTGTCACTCAGGCTCACCAGAGGAGCTCCTTGGCTGCGAGTGGAAGGTCCAAAGCTGCTTGAAAAGGTCGCCGGAGGAGATACTTTATATGATCAGGGGTCCGAGAAGGAATGGATCGGGCGAGCTGCTCGAATCTCGGATCCCTAAGACCCACCCTGGGCGTGGATCATGGGTGATCATGGATCAATCGGGGCCTGGGGTTAAGGTCATTGGCTGTCGGATCGAGTGGGAAGAAAATGTCGAAGTCGGGTCGGTCATCAGATCCGCGAGGGAGGAGGGTCCGCGGGGGAAGTTGACAGGGATCAACAAACCCCCGCGGACCAATCAGAATCCACCACGTCAAATTTATTTGATTATTTATTTTAAAATAGTAAATGATTGAATTAATAAAAACTTAAAACATGAAAAATATTTATTTTATTTATTTCTATTTTTTGTGATTTTTAATTTATTTTTCAAATAAAAAATAAGATATTTACACTTTATGCTATATATAGGTATATATACAATATGTCTTTTTAATTTTTGATTTTTAATTTATTATTTTTGTGCATTTTTATTCCTATTTTATATTTTATTTATTTATAGTATAAAATTAGGAATAAAAGGGTATTTTTATTTTATTTTTATTATTTATATACAATAGTGAAATAAATAGGTATATACATCTATATACATGGTATATATACAATATTATTTTTGATTTTTAATTTTTTTCTTTTTCTTTTGTTTTGTTTTTGTTATTTTTATTTTATTTATTTACATCATAAAAGATAGAGTATTTACAACTTTTATAAAAATTAATTTTATTTATGTATAAGGTGAAATAGATATAAGTGTGGTTGTATGTACAAGGTGGATATATACACAAGTGACTCTTTTTATTTTCTTTTTAATTTTTCTATTTTTGTTTTGATTTTTATAATAAATATATACACAATATATCCAAGCCATTTTATTCTATTTTTAGAGGAAAATATTTTTATTTTATTTACAGGTATATTTACACACATGAGCCCCTATCTCCCTCTACTTTGGCTTTTATGCGGTCAGGCCCATGCTGAGCCCTCCCTTGGGATTAGGTTGCTCAATATTTATTCTAAATATTTCCTCTTTTTCTTTTTAATCTTTATTCTTTTTTTTTTGCACAAAAACATGCTAATTATTACTTTTTACACCATGCATGCTTTTGGTAATTATTTATATTTACAAATATATACATGCATTTGCAAAGGTTTTTGTAGCTAAAATATAAGAATAAAGAGTGATGAATGAGTATTCATCATACGGCTCCGCCTGTACAAGGTGAACCTGTCTAGGCTGCTGGTGGCTGGAGCACTGGGACGAGCTGCCGGTGCTACTCGGATCGCCTCGTGCCTGAAGACGGGGCTGGGAAGCCGTCTGTGCCTCCTGGAGACACATGAGCTGTGTCTTCAGGTCACTTAGAGTCTGTGCCATCTGCACCATCTGCGTGATGCCCTGGCACTGCTTCTTCTCAATGATCTCCATCCAGTCCAGCTTCTCGCTGATGATGCCCATGTCGCCGGCTGTGGACTCGGCCTGTGCTGCTGCCGCTAACAAAGTGGATGGATCGGCGTCAACACGTGTTATCCTCTGGTCCTGCACGGTCTGTGGCTGGGGTCGTCCCTGTGTGTAGAGGCGGGTCTGGGACATCACTGTATAGTTCTCGGCCATCTCCTCGTAGATGGCCCAGACCTGGTCCTCATCCTTGGCGAAGTAGGACCCACCACAAGAAGCATTCACCAAGCCCTGAAGCTCTGGTGTCAGCCCGCAGAAAAAACTCTGAACAAGGTTCGACTTCAATATCTCATGGTGCGGGCATCTGTCGGTCAGCTCACGGAACCTCTCCCATGCCTCGTGGAATTTCTCATTGGAGAGCATGGAGAAGTTGCTGATCAGGGCTCCAGCTGTATTCATCTGCCCGAGTGGATAGTACTTGTTCAAGTACTCGGTGCGGAGCTGCTCCCAGGTATAGACAAACTTCCCCAAGTGCTTCAGCCAGGTGGCTGCTCTGTCTGCTAGTGAGAAGGGAAGGCAATCATGCGTATTGTGTCCTCGTCCACCTGTCTGTCGTGGACTGTGCTGCAGATCATCAAGAACACCTGAAGGTGGAGATGGGGCTCCTCTGTGGCGAGCCCATGGAACCGGGGGAGGAGATGCAAAGTGTTCGGGGGGAACTTGAAGTCCCCCACGATGGCTGGTAGAACAACCCAATGATGCGTCAACGTCGATCTGGGCTTGTGTAACTCCCGCATCGGTCTCGGCTGGTCCGGTACTGCCGCGGCTGCGGCGGCTGCTGCTGCGTCATCAGGTCTCCATGGCCCGTCTCCTAGCTCGCACTGGTCGCAGGCGGCTCTCAACTGCTCCATCTCGCGCCTCATCTCAATCATAAATACTCCCTGATCCCTCAACTGCTGCTGAACTGTCTCGAGGGAGGTGATCTGGGTGGAGTTGATCGCACCCTGGTCCATGATGAATGTCTGCTGGGGCTGGGGACCTCGGGTGTGATCATCACTGCTGCCGTCCATGATCTCTGCAAAGGCAAAAGACCCAAACTCAGGTGCCGATAAATCATCTGATAGTAGTCTCTCGTCTGGCACTGGTATCTCTAAACTGAAAGATGGGGAGTCGAGGGGGAACAGGGTGGAGTCGAACTCGGATTCGGAGAGCGGGCCTTGGCTCTCGCGAACCAATCTAGATGAGCGGGCAGAAGTGCTAGGAAGCAGTGCAACCAGAGGCTGCCTAAGGGACCTTCTGCCCATCATCTTGATCTGGCGAGTCAGGCGGATGGGATCTAGAAACAACAAAGATCAACAAGCAAACCCCTGATTCACCTACACAACGCGAGCTGAAGACCGTAAAGGTTCGGTCAATTATCTTGTCAGTTTTTATTAGGTGATCAAGTCAGGATAGCAGAGCGATTAACGTGACCTATTAGGAATCCAATCCGCCAAACAGACTATCCCGTATAAAAGGCCGGTAGTCTGATCGGGGCTCAGATATGGCTCTAGCCTAGTGTGCAGGTCACTCTCTCGCGCAAGCAAACCAGACAAGGAGGGGGTTGCTCTCCCCAAGACAAGTTTTTTCGGTGAGTGTCTTTTAGGGTCAGATATAGTTAGCAATCCCAAATTTTATTGTTTTTCTTTTTAGGTATTTTTCAAATAAAAACAAACACCTAACGAATTTTTTGGTTCTCCTGGTTATTTAAGTCCAAAAATCTGGGAGAGAAGTCGAAAAAGCCGATGCGCGAGAAATCAATGATGCATGCAAAGTAAGAAATGCGTACTTGACTCCAACCGTCTACATGCAAAATGATCCGCGCAGAATTTAAAGACAGAAATAAAACTACCTAAATGATGCAGTGGAAATCCGAGCCCTAAGCAAGCAGTTCTACTCGACAGAACAATGGTTAATTGGTCAATCAAGAGGGGTCGGAGTCCGGTCTCGGATGTCGATCAGTGCCCGCCACAACGGGTCCTGCCAGCGATGTATACGACCTCTAGCAGCGCGTGACCCCTCAGGTGACCAAATAGTCTTTTTATTATCCTTTTATTCTTAGTCCAATTAATCGAACTATAGGTACATGCAAAGTTATTTAGGTGTTTGGACCCTACTAATTACGTCACAATCAAGCAAAAATCCTAAGGCTAGGGGCTGAAAATCGTGAAAAATAGAAAGGCAGTAAATAAACGGTAAAACCGCGAGAAAACTGAGAAAAAGTCGAGGGGTCCCTCGAGCACACCGATGCTCGGCGAAACAGACCACGAGAGTCTAAGAAAGTCCGGCTGAGTGTCCTATACCTGTATTATTACAATAATTCAAATGTTGCAGAAAATAAAATCTAAACTAAGCTAACTACACTATGCCCGCATTCTGCTGCCTCCTCGCGCTCTCCTACGACTCCGTGCAGAAGGGAGCCGCCTCCGATTACCGTGGTTGCGTCGGCTCTTTGAGAAGAGCCACCTCGATCCTCGGGCCCTCGTAAGAAAACAACAAAGTGTCAAACCAAGCAAAATAAAGCAGATAAAATAGGAAAAAGAAAACATGTTATATATGCAAAAACTGGAAATAAAAATAAACAAGCAAAACAGACAAAAATAGAAGAAAATAAAATAAAGGAAAATGAAAATAAAATAAAAATAAAAGAAAAATAAAAAGACACGAAAAGCCACGGATGAAGAAAAAGCCGCGGAAAGCCGCGAAAAAGAAAACAAAATAAAATGAAAATGAAACAGACTACTAAGCCGTGCTCCCCGGCAACGACGCCATTCTGATGAGCCGCTCGATAAACTAAGGTAAAGGTGTCACTAAGGTCGTTGCGACCTCAGTCACTCGGGACTCAGAGCTCGATCAAGAAAAAGAATCAGACCACCAATCGAGAAAATAAAAATCGATAAAAATCAAAATAGCGGTCTCGCTATGATTTTAACCTGGTATAGCATCCAGGGTCGGTCTCGAGGAGTACGAGATGGCCTTGCAGCCTACGAAGTAGTCAGGAATAAAAGAAAATAAAAACAAATATTTTTTTGGTGGTTTTTAATATTTTTATATTTTTTGGATTTTTAATTATGAAGGAAAATAAGAAAACAATAAAAACAAGCAACTTTAACCAATTATTTAATTACTCAAAAATAGTCCAAAAATTCCAACAATTTTTTTAGGATTTTTGTATTTTTTACTATTTTTGGTGAATTTTTGACAATTTTATGATTTTTATGGATATTTCTAAAAATGAAAGAAGGCAAAAATAAGAGAAAACTGTCCAGTCAGACTTGGAGGACCAAATTAAAATATAAAATGGTCCTAAAATAGTTAGAGGTAGTTTTCATGTAAAGTATAAACAAAAAGGAAAAATCAAGAAAAGAATTTATTAATTTTTGAATTTTCTATGATTTTTTAGAATTTTTATGAGTTTTTTAAGATTTTTAATTTTTAAGCTTTTTATAAATCTAAAAATGACCAAAAATTAATAGAAACTCAAACATATAAAAATAGACAAAAGTGGATTTTTTTTGTAATTTTTAGAAGTGTTTTAATTTTTTTTGGGATTTTATAAACTGAACAGAGACAAAAATGGATGTTTTTGAATTTTTAAAAATAATAAAAAGGCTAAAAAATGTACCAAAAATTGATGAAAATTCTACACAGCGGCATGAGCCACGTATCCAATTTTCACACGATTTGGATAAAAATTGATATTTTATTTAAATCAAACAAGAGCCCACAGTGCATAGGGACCTGTTCGCAATGAAAATATAGTCCTGGGGCTAAAAGGTAACACGCTCAGAAAATGGGGGGGGGGTCCCTCGTGCAATTTCTCCAAGTCCCCACGCGCGCCGCATGTGGTCTGGGCATAGAGGGACCAATATGCAATAAAAAAAGTTCCAAGGGCTTCTTAGCAACAGGTGCTAAAAGTCCAGGGAAGATATTGCAAATTGTCCAGACAATTCAATACATGTCCAATAAAATCATTCACAGGGGTATAAGTGCAAATAGCAAGAAATATTTTTCATTCAGTAACAAGCAGAATCTACAAGCCCATATCATGCAATTTCCACAAAAAAAACCACGTGACGATGCACGTGTCTAACATTCACAGGGATGGAAATGCAAATAAAATAAACGACCAGGTCTTCAGTGCAATTTTTACAAAATAAAACAACTACTTAAACTAATTACATGACTAATTAATAAAAGCAAAACAGGAGGGGGCCTAAGTGATATTTACCCCTTATTATCCGAGGGCTGGAGGCGCGCCACGTGTAGGATCCAACGGCTGCGGGGTGCTGCGCCTCAACGAAGGACTGCTGCTCAGATCTGACGGCTGAGGTTCGACCACATGTGATATCTGACAGTAGTGGATCAAGGCCTAACCCTTTGCCTGCATGGACGGTGAAGATCACACCACGTGTAGATCAGATGGCTGTGGATATCGGGGCGCCTCTTCGTATAAACGTGCGGTCCAGATCAGAACTGGGACTCTGGGGATGAACGAACGGCTCTGGAGGCTCCTGGAAGAACTCCTCACCGGGGAACTTTGCCGGGGCACTGCTTGTACGCTGGACCTCCTCGGGGGCTGCAAATGGGTGGAACAAGATCGCCACAGCCTCCCGCGATTGAAGGGCTCCTCCGATGATGCCAAGAAGCTCCAAGGAGCCCTCGCAACGACGGCGGAGCTAGGCTCCTGTGCTCGAATGCTTCGACCCTCAGATGGGCCTCTTCTGACCTGGAAAACAACACAGGAAGACTCCTGGGTCGAGGGCAAACTTCCTCGACCCGGTTAGAGGCAAAATGGGTGGCTGGCGCGTCAGGGCGGATGGCCTCCGACGAAGCGACCGAGAGTGAGGTCGAAGTCCCTGCTCCGGGGCGAGACAGGGGGTGTGAGTGGGTGCAGAAGGTGAGGAGAGGTCTCGTGAGTGTGAGGGTCGAGTCCGATGATCGAGAGGGTAATGTAGATGGTTGGAATCGACGAACGACGGCGAACGGTGGATTTGGGCGTAATCAAAAATTCGAGAACTATGGAAAGAATTAGGTTCACCTGATGACTGTGGTCGACTGGGGTTGAGCTGAGGTAGCTCTGGTCTTCGCCTCGAGGGTCGTCGAAGGCCCGAGGCTCGGGCGCAGCTCTGGGCGGCGCACGACGGCGAAACGTCGCCGGATCAGTGATGCGGTGCTTCTCCTCCTCTCCGCAACACACCGACGGCTAGCTGTCACTCTAGGGTATCGGGTGGAGGTCCTGGGTGGAAGAGGCGATGCCAAAGATAGAGTGAATCATGCGGCGGAGCTGAAGCTATATACTCCTGCAGGTCCGAGAAGATGGCGTTGGGTCCGGCTTGATGAAGCACGGACCCATAGGAAACATGTCCGGCGTGGGTCTCGGATGCAAGAGGAAGGATCAGAGCCCGGGGTTTAAGGATTTGATTGGTCCAGGGGGGGAGTTGACCGGGGGTCAACATCCCCCGTGGACCAATCAGAGCGCGCCATTTATTAAAGATTTGGAAATTAAATAAAAAATAGTAAATGGTCGAATTTTGAAAAAGTTAAAACATGAAAAATGTTTATTTTTAAATTATTTTTTGTGATTTTTATTTAATTTTTTTGAAATATAAATAATGTATTTACAAAATTATGATTATTATATATAGGTATATACAATATTCATTTTTAATTTTTGATTTTTAATTATTTATTTTTGTATATTTTATTCCAATTTTATATTTTATATATTTACATAATAAAATTTGGAATAAAAAGGTATTTTTATTTTATTTTTATTAATTATTTACAAGGGTAAAATAATTACTTTTATTTATATACATACATGGTATATGTACAATGTTGGTTTTGATTTTTATTTTATTTCTTTTCATTTTATTTTTATTTTCATTATTTTCATTTTATTTATTCACATTATGAAATATCAAATATGTATACATTTTTATTGGATTTTTATTTATTTATTTATTTATAAAGGTAAATAAATAGGTATGTGGTTTCTATGTACATGGTTTATATCTACAATGAGGGATGGATTCTATTTCTTTTTATTTTCTCATTTTTATTTTAATTTATATTTAAAAATATATACAAATAAATACACACCCAATTTTATTTTGGACAAGAGGAAAATAGTTTTTATTTTATTTACAGGTATATGTACATGAGCTTCCTTATCTCTCTCTACTTGGGTTCTTTGGGGTCAGGCCCATGCTGAGCCCTCCCTTGGGATTAGGTCGCTCAATATTTATTCTAAATATCTCCCTCTTTTTCTTTTATTTCTTTATTCTTTTATTTATGCACAAAAACATGCTAAAAATGCATAATTACATAATGAATGCTATTTGACAATTATTGGTATTTACAGGAATATACATGTGTTTTGCATGGGTTTTGTAGCTAAAATAAAAGAATAAAGAGTGATGAATGGGTATTCATCAATAGGCTTTGAAAATGAGGCTATAGCCTCCACTTTGTATATCCGCTTTCATTTTCTTCCTTCCATTTACTTTTATGCTCATCCACCCCATTACGTGTGTTTTCCTTACTTAGGGCATACTTTGTCCTAAGTATAGGGGGTGGACGAGCCAAGTGTTCATTCTTCATTCTGTTTCGCCACTCTTGTTGTTTCCTATACTTAGGGCTCTTTTACCCTAAGTATGGGGGAGTGATGTATAGATTTTCTTCAAGTATTTTTCTTTTTATCAGATTCTTTTTCTGATCCCCTCAATTGTTTCCTCTCCTTGTCTATACTTATGGGTATCTTACCTTAAGTATAGGGAGAGACGACCTAAGTTATGATATGTTTCTTCCCACCCTCAACCTTCCCTGCATGTAGATACCACTGCTATACTTAAGATTATTTCATCCTAAGTATAGGGGGGATGGTTGACTTCTCATTCATTTATTCCGTCATTCTTTATTCCGTCGTGGTAGTATAGGCTTTTCTATACTCAGTACAAGTTATGTTTTCTCTTTTTCTCTCTGATCTATGAGGGCATAACTCAAGCTAAGTATAGGGAGGTCGTATCTGCATATACTTTAGCCATAACTCATACTTTTGTATTTATAATAGTATGACTAATTAATAAAATTATTACACACTCATAAACTCTTTGTATATACTGATTAATAAATCAGTTTAAAAAAGTTTTGCAAAATATTTGAAAAATGGTTTGAAAATCTTTTTGAAAAATCTTTTTGAAAACTATTAGTAAAATGTTTTGTAAGGCGTTTTCAACTTTGTAAAAATATTTTGTTTGTAAAAATTTATTTTCTTTTTTAGAATAAAATATTTTAAAAATCTATTTGCAAATGGTTTGGCAAATGCTTGCAGAAATATTTTGAAAAACCTATGCATATTGTTTGAAAAATCTTTGCAAAATGATTTTGAAAATTTTTAAATGTTTATAAAAATTATTTATCAAATTATTCTTTAAAAATAAAGTTTTCAAAATATTTGTCGAAACCTTTGTAAATCATTTTTAGAACAATATAAATTCTTTACAAAACTTATAAATAAAATTTTTAAATCACCTGTAAATTCTTAAGCCCCAATTCTTGTAAATAAAAGATGCATTATCATGTTAATATCTATAAATAATTATTTGCCAAAGCCCTTTTGTTTTAAAAAATCCCTAAAACTTGGAAAATTAAAACCCCAAAAATATTTGCAAAATCTTTTCAAAAATTCCATAAAAAATAGCAAAACTTTTCAAAAATCCATAAAAAATTCAAAATTAGAAAATTGCATCACAAAAATATTTTCTTTGCATTGTACATAGCACTTGCATTTTCGAATTGATGATAATGATTGAACTAGTCTAAATAAAATCCGAAGATTGGAGCTTGGGTGGATCTTAATCTGTCTAATCTCATGAACCTTAAAGGAACTGGAATGGAGGCACTTTAGGTCTTCCAGACTTGATTCTTTGAGATCACGAGACTTGGTTCAATGTCGTCTTGACTGCCTAAGTAGAATATTTCGGAACAAACACACAACTCTTGTTGATAATGACCTAGCTTGCATACCCACACCTTGCACTTTGCTCACCTCAGTTGAAGTGGTAGAGCTAGATTTGCCGGCATGAGACACAAGCCAATGGAAACATCAAAAATCATACATTTGTGGCCATTGTACCCCAACTCGATCAAGTAGTCATGATGTCTAATGACAGAAGTTATGGGTCATAATAATGCTTCAAAATAGGGATAGTCTACTGGTTCAAGAGGAAAAAGTCCTTATGTAAATGCTATTATATATAGTACTAAAAATGGAAAAAATAAAAAGCTCCAAAAAGAAAAGACATGTAAAATTATAAGAAAGATCAATTCCCGTCGGAGTATGTATATGTTTGATATAGTCAATAAGCAAGCTTGAACTTCAGAGTCAAACACTTGTGAGCCAACAACCGGATGACTTAGCTATACTGGTCAAGCATCCTAGGATAAGTAGCTACACTGGCTACCGTCCATTCTTCTCTCCACGTCCTGATCTTCTTGAGCCAGTTGCACATGAACTTAGAAGGGAATACCCCATTTCTCAAGGAAAGAGTTGTTGGATTGGGGAATTAAGATCTATGTTGGAGAAGACTGACTTTTACCTCTTCAGCCGAGGAGAGCTACATATCACACATACTGTCCAAGATAAATTCATGGTCGTAAGGGTTTGCGTATGAGTTGATTTGTTCTGACATGGATTTTGAGGAGACTTGGGCATGGTCTTGTGGTTCTTAGAGGTTGTTGTGTTTTAAATCCGTTTCCCAATAATGTTCCAACTAAACCCAACTTCTAAAAGGTCTGATTGAGCTCTAAACTATAATTTTATGATGATAAGTTTGAAAGTTAAAATCAATCTAAGTTCTTTCTTTCTCTTTTCTTTAGTTTCTTTTTTATGCACTTATAGACATAAGTGTTTGCTAGGGACTAGCAAAGACAAGTATATGGGGTGATGAATCTCCATTTCATCACCTTTATTCTTTTATTTTGGCCTTTAAACCGTAGCTAAATGCATGTATATATCATTATTTTGCATAAATTAACATCTCCTATTTATTGTATAAATATAGTATAAAATACATTATTTAAAGCCAAAATAAAAGAATAAAGAAAAGAAAAAGAAATAAAATATCAAAGGTATTTTATGACCCTAAACCTCGAGACCCAGTCATCATAATGATTGGGTCGACAAGGAATAAAGTAGGGGGAGATAAGGGTCAAAAACACAATAAAAACTCTTATTATTTATTCTTCAATAATGCATTTTGGGCCCTATTTTGTTCTTTATTATTTATACATCAAACCAATAAATATTGTACACAAAAGTTGTAGATAAAAATATATAAAAAATACGAAATTGATTTCACATAAAAATAATACAAATTGTACATTCTACACTCAAAACAAAAAGCCAAAAGCCAAATTTCCCAAGACCATATCTTCTCCATATGGACTCAAAATCCATCAAAATCATCTTTAATTGTATATAACTTTTTATTACTTATTTAATGAAGGTAGTTTCTTTTAATTTGGAGTTACTATGCAAAAGTTAGATTTTGGACCCCTATTGTACTATATACCTGAATAAAATATTCATTTTATTTATTCTTTATAATTTTATAATTTTATATTTTTATAATATTGTAAATATTATTTATAATATGTATACATAATTAGAATACAATAAAAGTAAAAAATACACTAAAATAAAATAGTATACAAAAATACATAGATGAATTACATGTACTTATACCTATACAATAAATGGGTTACTTCCCCAGGGGGCAGCCAACATGGTTGCCCCCGCCCCATTTTCGGGTGTTTTTTTTTTTGGAAAATATCACCATGTATATTCATCTATATATCCCTCCTATATGTCATTCGAATTTCGTCAGAAACATAGACTCATATGCCTTTCATCTAGAACATGCCAATTACAACAATGTCTAGACCGTTAAAATTACATGTTCTAGATGGAGGGCATATGAGTCTTTGTTTCTGACCAATTTATAATGCCATATAGTAGGGATACATAGATGAATATACATGGTAAGCTTTTGCAAAAAAAATAAAAAATGCAGAAAAATGGGGCGTGGCATTTTCCATAATAAATACCCTTATTTATTTAAGTGTACATATTATATCAAATAATATAATAAAAATATATTTATGTGTATTTAAATAAGTTATAATTATATAAATTAAGTGTATGAAATAATAAAAATATAAAATACAAAATAAAATAAAATACACATATCATAGGTAAATATACCTATAAATGAACCCTTAAAAAGTGACTTAGAATAAATTAAGTCATAAAAATAAATAAAAATCACCATAAAATACTAGATAAAATAATAAATATTTTTTATATAGTAATAAAAACAAATAAATCATTTATTATTTATTTTTGAATTATTTCAAATTTTTACTTTTGCCTTGTCTTTTTATAGGTGACGTAGCCAAATCAGGACCCGTCCTCCGTTGACTTGGGGTCAACTCTTCTGACCCCAGTCGTAAACCCATCAGAATGCTTACACCTCATACTTCCTTGTTTTTTACAGCTCGATTCATTCAATTTTTTTGATAGATTCTTTCATTGACTTTCTTCCTTGATCCAAGATCTTTCATCGCATGCATTTCCTCGAGCTTTGCATCACGGAATCGAGTCATCACCTCGATCTTCTCTCTCTATTCACTTGCCTGTACATAAACTCCGCCTCCTTCATTTTTAATATTTGGTCCCCTTTCGCTTTGCTTCTTTCCCCCAATTTATGTCCTTGTGCTAGAGCTAGGTGACAGTAAGCTCGCCGATCCATTTTGCAGCCATAAGATGTAGTGTGAAGGTGGTTCCCACCAATATCAAGTGAGCTCTACCGTTGAGGTCCACCTTCTTGGCTCTAGCCAAATCAAGGTCTATTTTTTCATTTCTTAGGTAAATTTAGTTATTACCTTTTCTATTCTGCATCTTAGTTTAGGTTTTGATTATTGTTTTAGTGTAGATTTTAGGAATTAAACCTCACCGGAGCTCTAGATCTCCGACCACCATTCCTTGTCATCATACACTTATTCCAACCCCCTCGACCATCCCATCACTTTCCCCTCCGTTTCTTCATCTCTCGCCACTCGCCAACTACCCAGGTCTTTACTAGATATGGTCTTTGAGGTCCACCTCTTCCATTTCACCGGACATCGCCGCCCTCTTCCATCTCCACATCGATTTCCATCAATAAATGCCCATGAAGCATCGTAGGAACTCCCTCGAGATTTCCATGCTACTACAGCTCCAAGAAGGGCCCATCTGAGGGCTAATCTATCTCAAGAACAATATCCCAAGTTTCTCCTGAACATCTGAGCTCCAGGGATCCATCAGCAAGCCCCGAACCCATCTGAGACCTCTGCGAGGTGCTATACATCGACAGTAATGAAAAAGAGACCATCGGTGAACCCCCAGGTGTTCGGAAGCACGCACTGCACTAGATCGAAGCTTGCCAATGGTGAGTTCGTCCTTGTTCTTCCAACATCCTTGAGCGTCGTCCGATCAAGCATCACCACCTAGATTTAGCTGCTATCGTCCGATCAGGAGGAGCCTCGACCGTCGGATCCCATCTGGGATTCTAATCCCAGATGTTCAGTGCGAAGCGTCACCAAAGCATCTCCACTGTCCACGTGTATAAGCGGGGCACCTCCAATCGTCTGACTGGCGCCTTTAGGGGGTAAATTTCACATATAACCTTCATTTTTTTAGTCCTATAATTTATTTAATAGGCTTTATGTTTTCTATGTTATCTGCAAAGAAACCCCTAAATTTCTATAAATTACATTTAAGTCCAGTCTAGCTGAACTCATGTATCGTCACGTGAGCTGGGCATTTTACATCAAACCCCTAAAAGTTTTGTATTTGACATTTACTATTTAAAGTTTAAATACTAGTTGAAAACTTTGGGGTATTTTGCTCTGTAGCTATTGACTTTTATTTTAGTTGCAAATATACCCCTACTGGTCTAATTAATTTTTATGTTTATTTTCTATTTTCTAATAATATCAAACATGCTTCAAAAATTATGAAAAAAAGGGTTTGGTGCCTCGTTGCATACTCTTTTACGTTATATAAATAGATTTGCATTTTAGATAATTTTCCTATTATTAATAATCAAAATAGCATATTTATTTTCGATTTATTTAAAAAAATCTAAAAAAGTATAAAACTATATTTAAAATTCCAAAAAATTACTATTGATTTATTATTATATTTTGTACCTCTAGACCAAAAATCCAAAAAATAGAAAAAGAAAATAACTAAAAATTAAATAACTCCAAAATCCTCATAAAAATATAAAAATATTAAAAAAAAATCCAATTTTTTTTCTATTTCTAACTTTTCGTTTTATTATATATTATTTATTAAAAATAGTTTTGCAAAAATTTGAGGCTTTTATCTAATTTCTAAATTCCCATAAATTTCAATATATTTATCTTATCACTATTTTTTACTATTTCCTAATTTAAAAATACTTAAAAATTAGTAAAAAATTCCTAAAAAATTGCAAAAAAATTAGGAAAATATAAAAATTACAAAAATACGTTATTCTACATTTTTGGTTATTTGTATTTGTATTTTTAATGATATTATCCTATATTGTATTTATAATTATGTATAAACCTTTATTATATCTCAGAAAAGAAAATAAAAATTATAATTTTATAAAAAGAAATTAAATATACGAAATTTAAATTTTAATAATATTGAATAAAGTAAAATTTTTTATTCTTTTTATTTAAAATCCACAAATATATTTATTTATTTTTGAGTAAATATTGTATAAAATATACCTATATTATTTATTTATTATTTATTTATAAATAATATTCCTGCTACACCGACTTGTCTCCTTGTGTTCGACACTCTACATACTTACTCCTATACACATATTTTGGTGAGTTATAACAAATTTTAACTCTAGATTTTATTTTTCATTGCTAGATCAATATTATGGGTTAATTATTGTATGAACTTGCGGTTCTCATTTGGTTGCCACAACGACAGTGTTCTCGCCTTGTGTAGAACATCCGACCAACGAAAACCCTGTCCGATAGCACCACAAATCCTCCAAGACCAGATGCTAGGATCACTCCTCGATCTTTGTATTCATCACACAACCAGACCTATCCAGCAGGGCAAGGACAGTTGGGTTCCCAAGACAACCAGAGGCCAGTTCACCAGTTCCAAGGAGGTAGACTTTACCAGCACCAGCAACCACAACTGCATTTTATGTCTCTACCACACTTCCAT
This sequence comes from Ottelia alismoides, assembly GCA_037367405.1. Classification (NCBI taxonomy): domain Eukaryota; kingdom Viridiplantae; phylum Streptophyta; class Magnoliopsida; order Alismatales; family Hydrocharitaceae; genus Ottelia; species Ottelia alismoides. Next base: position 216,638 of record JAZKJV010008767.1, read on the forward strand.
ACATGGAGACATGGATATTAGCAGATACAACCTTCTTATTCTCATCAATCTTATTATCAACAACAACCAACACAATATTCTCATCCTCCTCCTCATTATTCACAACCATCATATTCTAGGTACCAACAGCCTCCACACCCGTCACAGTGACCTCTGGTTGTTGAGCAGCTAGAGGTACCCTAGGTGAACCCATCACTATATTACTTATCACAATTGGTAAAGAACATGAGCGACATCAACCAGATGCTAGATGACCTAACAACCACGAAGACACTTATACTAATCCAGTTGAAGCCAATCCCAACAACTTCAGACGTAATAAGAAGCATGTTGCACATCATGATCCAACCACTCTCGAGACAAGTATGACGCGATTTTTCATGTTTATCTAATGTCGTTACTCTCAGGGGAGGTAAGAGATTGCAACCACCGACACCAGTGGGATTGGGCAATAAAGCCACTGATCGAGTGTCATCTTCTTCCTCACATTCTTCAGCTATTGAGCAAAGATCCACCATTGCAGTAAATGGAGGAGAACCACCACCACTACCATCCACCACAACATACTAAAAAATGAAGAAAAAAAATCCAAAAAGGAAATAAAGGGAGATGCAGAGGAAAGTCAGCTTTGGAGGAGAACACACCCGTCGTGGATTCTTCTTCACTAGCAATAGATAGAGCATCCTGAGTTGTTTTTCCTTCTTCTTTACCTGTTATGGATGATACTGTACAGACTGATTCTTATCATTCATATGTACATGCTAATTCAGATGTTAATAAAAAGGATGTTATTTTTGATTTTGTTCCTTTTCCAGAAGCATTGAATAAATGCAAAAATATTAGAAAATTAATAATATCACTTTCTGATCCTGGAGTGGTTGAGATACTATAGAACATTTTTCTTGAGATGCCACTCCTAAAGGCCATGGAGTACATGCCTGTTGTGAAAAGAGGATTAAAGGAATCATGTACTACAAAGTGTCAACCAAAGCAGACCCGACGCAAGAGAACTGAGAAGCATATTTCGATCATGACCACAATTCATGCCATCAGCAATTTCCTGCTCAAAAAGAAAGACAAGGGAACACCTCACATTCTATATCACATTTTTTTATCTGGAGCTTGACTGTACTTTACTCGATAGCGGATCCTCCATCAATCTCATGCCAACCTCGTTACTCAAAGAGTTTGGGTTAGGGCATCTTAGATCCACCGGAATGATCCTTCCGTTTGCTAATAGATCGATCAAGAGGCCGAGGGGCATCTTAGATGACCTTATCGTAACGGTGCAAGGAATGTGACTCCTAGTGGACTTCATTGTCTTAGACATGGAAATCTCAACACAGTTACTCCATGCCTTAATCATACTTGGTCAGCCGTTCCTACGTACCGCCAAAGTGATAATAGATTATGGTGCTAGAGAGATAATCGTTCACTCCCATAGTGAAAAGTTTAAGATAGAGATGATTCCGGATCCGAAGCTGTCACAACCAACATCAGATGAGAGAGAGCCTGTTACATCTAAGTCAGAGGACTGTGATTTTCTAGCTTAGATCAGAGACACAGATTTGCTTACTGATTACATTGATACCCAAGAATTCCTTTCCCAAAAAGAAGGCATGGAAAGCACAACCGATATTTGATCCATCGTTGATGATTCTGAGTTGTATGCTAATGGATTATCTGAGCTAGTTTCTGAGGAGTTTACTAAGATTTCTGATATTACTGATGAACTATCTCATTTTGAGTAGAGAGAGTTCATTGTAGATATATTCAAGACACTATATGCTGAGTCTATAGTAGCCACAATGGACATTTCATAGATGGTAGATCATTCACCTTCCACTAGTGCAGTTTTGAGGTTGTTATAGAGCAGATTCAAACCCCACCTAATCTCAAAGTTTTACCATCAACACTGAAGTATGCCTTCCTTGAGGGTGCGCCCCAAATGTTTTCCTTGCGGGTGCTCCCCAAAGTTTCTGGTCATCATCATTTCGTAGTTGATCGATGATCGAGAATCTCACTTTCTAGAGGTTCTTAAGATAAACCACAAGGCCATAGGTTGAAATATTTCAAATCCTTGTGGGATCAATCCAGCATTGTTCTCACATCATATCTACTTAGAGGATGATATCAAGCCGACCCATGAGTTTCGACGTCATCTGAATCCTAATCTCCAGGATGTTGTCATGAAAGAGATTAATAAATGGTGTGACACTGGCTTTATTTATCCCATTTCTGATTCCAAGTGGATCAAGTTATTACATGTGACCTCAAAGAAATTCAGGATTACAATTGTGACGAATGACTATGGTGTGGAGATTCTGACCCGAGTACCCACTTCATGGCATGTCTGTGTAGATTACCGATGCTCGAACTCAACAACCAAGAAAGATCACTTTCCACGACACTTTATTGACCAGATCATCAAAAATCTGGTAGGGAAAGAGTTCTTTTGTTTCTTGGATGGATACTCAGGGCATAACCAGGTTGCAATCACTCATAAAGATTAGGAGAAGACTACTTTTACTTGTCCGTTTAGCACCTACGGTTTTAGATGGACGCCCTTTGGATTGTGTAATGCTCCAGCTACATTCCAAAGGTATATGTTGGCCATTTTTACTGACATGGTTAGTTTTCTCAAGGACTTCATGGACGATTTCTCGGTCTATAGAGATAGTTTTGACTCATGTCTTATTTATTTAGACCGAGCACTTCAACATTGTTGTGAGGTGAACTTAGTGCTCTTGTGGGAGAAGAGTCACTTTATGGTGACTAATAGGATTGCATTGGGCCATGCCATATCCAAGCATGGCATGGAGGTTGACCCAGTCAAGGTTGATGTGATCTCCAAGCTAGAGCCACCGATGAATTTGAAGCAGTTGAGGTCATTTCTTGGATACGTTGAATTCTATAGACGATTTATTAAGAACTTCAGCAAGATCGCCAAACTATTAACTGAGCTTCTATGCAAGGAGAGTGAATTTATTATTGATGAGAATGCCCTACTTGCATTTCGTCAGATGAAAGACTTGGTTATTAGTGCTCCTATCCTACAATGACTTAATTGATCTCTTCCTTTTTAGTTAATGACGTGACCTCAGATTATGCAGTTGGAGCTGTTTAACGGCAGAGAAGGGATGGAGTAACATTTGTTGTACACCATGACAGTAAGACTCTCGATGAGACACAAATGAATTATACCGTTATAGAGAAGGAGATGCTAGCAACGATGCTTTCTTTAGAGAAATTTAGATCATACCTACCGGGTTCTAGAGTGATTATTTATACGGATCTTCCTGCCATACAGTATTTATAGGCTAGGAAGGATGCCAAACCACGTCTTATCAGATGTATCCTTCTTCTCCTGGAGTTTGATTTGGAGATTTGAGATAAACCTGGAGTAAAGAATGTTGTGGCCGATCATCTTTCTCGGATCACAGATGTAGAGCCCCCTGAGCAACTACTACTTCCTATTACAAACACTTTTTCAGATGAGGCGAATTTGTCCGTTGACTCACTCCCATGGTATGCTGATATTGTGAACTATCTTATCTCTAAGAAACTCCACAAGATTGGACCAAGCTAAAGGTAAATAGATTTTTGCCAGAAACTCATTTCTACCAGTGGGAGGATCTGTGCCTATTTCATGAGGGTGCATATTGTATCTTGAGGAGGTGCATTCCTCAAGAGGAATACACCAGTGTGCTTAAGCATTATCATAGATTAGAGGATAGTGGGCATCCGGGGAAGCGCACTGTAGCAAAGGTTCTACAATGTGGCTTATGGTGGCCAACTCTATTTTAGGATGCCTTTGATTATGTGAAGTGTTGTACTGATTGCCAGAGAAGGGCATGAACCATAGGTTCCAAATATACAATGCCCCTGAAGTATATTCCGATTGCAGATGGTTTTGATGCTTGGGGCATTGACTCCATGGGCCCATTCCCTATCAGTCAGGGATTTCAGTACATCTTGCTTGCCGTATATTATGTTAGTTATTGGGTGGATGCTATCCCCACTCAAGACGTTGATAGTCATACAGTTTTTCACTTTCTCAAGGATACCATTATTGCACGGTTAGTGATTCCTAAGATTCTTATTTCAGATAGGGAAGCCACTTTATCGACAAAGAGATTAAGAAATTAGTTAAGGAGTACAACATCGAGTATCGTGTCGTGTCTCCTTACTACACACAAACAACGGCTTGGCTAAGATTTTAAATAGGGAAATCAAGACTATTCTTTAGAAACTTGTACGCTTGTATAGGAAAAACTGGTCGCAGATGCTTGACTCAGTTCTATGGGCTTATCGTATGATATACAATTCTCCATTGGGTATGTCTCCCTATAGATTGTTTTATGAAAATCCTTGCAACTTGCTAGTTTAGTTAATTCATATAAGACAATAGCCTGATGTATAAGGAGAAAGTCAAGAGATGACATGATAGACACATTAGGAGGAATACTTTCGAGCCTAATCAGAAGGCGTGGTTGTTTGATGAAAAAGTTTAAGTTATTTCCTAGCAAACTCAAAGCAAATGGTCAAGACTGTTCATAGTGAGAGCTGTGCATGACAACAATAGCATTGTCATTTTTGAGTCGTCATCTGATGCAAAACCATTTGCGGTGAACAGACAGTTGTTGAAGCCATATTTAGATCTTGATACATTTCTGTCTGTTGTGGATTCCATTAATATGACATCGGTTGATGATTATTTGAGTACTTCTGTATTTGATACATGAGCTGATTTTGTCTTGTATATAATACTTTCATTTTATTCTTTCTTTCTTCTATTTTTATCATTCACCTATTTTTCGTGTGTGTGTGCTATACTTAGGATGCACTTTATCCTAATTATAGGGGAGATGAATGAATTGATTTGTTCTATTTTTATTTTATTTCATCACTCCTATTGTTGCTTATACTTAAGGATCCTTTACCCTAAGTATATGGGGAGTGATGTCGTTTATTTCATTCTTCTTTATTTTTTGTTTTATTCTCTTCTGTTCTCTCACTTGTCCCTCAACTTATTGATATTCTTTTCTATAATTAAGGATCTCTTACCCTAAGTATAGGGAGGACAGGTTGGGTCATCGAGTTTGTAAATGTTTCATCGTTTTTCCCCGTTTGCATAATCTTCTATACTTAGGATTACTTGAATCTAAGTATAGGGGGGATCACCGACTTCTATTCATTTTATTCTTTATTCTTAGAGTCATTGTAGTATATAATTTGATGATACAGATCTAGCGAGGGTCTAAAATAATATCCTCATAGAGAGTGAAGATATATTGCTAATGAGGTAGCTGCTCACGAGATCCGAGATTGATCAACAATCAACCCACACAATATAAAGATAAAGCAATGCAAGAAAGTGTGAATCGAAATTTATTATAACCATACAATAGAATGTATATAGTGACAAGTATGGTAGGATGCCAAACACAAGGAGAACGGGGGATAGACAAGAACTATTGACTAAAAGACCATGAATGTTTTTGAGGATTTTAGAATATTTTTTTGTAGGTTTTAGTTATTTAATTTTTTGGAATTTTTCTTATATTTTTATATTTTATTTTATATTTTTTATAATTCTTTTTAATATTTTTTATTTTTGGTTTTCTTTTTCTTTAGAGGTAGTTATAATATATGTGTTTATAATATATATATAGATAGATAATATAAATAATAAAAATATAAAATGAAAACCAAATGAGGAAACACCCTAAGGTACCATCCTTATTGTTTTTTCGAAAGTAATAAAAATATTTTTGGGATTTTTAATAATTATAATATAAATAATAATGATATTGGTAAATTTAGGTATAAATACTCTATATAGGCTAGTATGTATATATATAAATACCTATAAATTCCAAAAATGCACCAAATATGTACTTTTATCTTTTTTGTATTTTTACTATTTTTATGTTTCTTTTAATTTTTGCTATTTTTTTTGTATTTTTAATGGAATAAATAGGGTAAAATAATGAGAAATAAATCAGACCGATTTGTTTTGGATTTCAAAAATACCTAAACAACCCAAAAGTTTCCAAAATTATTTTTAATAGATAATCAATATAATAAACAAAATTTAGGAATAAAAATAATTATTTTTTGATTTTTAATTTTTTTTATAATTTTCATAAGTATTTAGGAGATTTTTAGTTTTTAATGAATTTCTTTTTCTAATTTAGTGATTTTTGGTATGCATAATAGGATAATAAGCAATATATATTTTTTTTTGGAATTTTTCAAAACATTTTTATATTTTTCTAAGCTAGACAGGAAAAAATAACTATATTTTTTATTTTAAATAAATAAAAATATATAATAAACTACCTTAGTAAAAAATATATGGTAGAATGATATATAAGGTATTTATCTTAAATTTTTGTGAATTTTTAGATCTCTTGAATTATTTTTAACAAAAATAAAATCAACAAAAAGAAATTGCATTATGGTAGGGGTATTTTTGCAAATTTATAAAGTTTAGGCATTGTTTCCAAACATTCCAGAGAAGTACGTGGCTAAATATGCAAATTTCCCAATTATCCCCCATTAATATATATTCAGAAGGGTATTTATGCAATTAGTACAAAGTTCGGGGGGCATATGCAAAATTTTCAAAATTTGGACTTAAACGAAATACAAAAAACCACGGTTTAATGAAAAATACCCAGTCCCCTCACACGCACGGGCATGTGAGGTGACATGGACTGGACCTAAAAGTAAATCTGTAAAGTATTGGAGGATCGTAGATATTACAAAAATTAATACACCACAAATGGAAGTTTTTGTACTGAAATTAAAAGACAAAAAGCGTGTGGTTAGAGAGCAAAATGCCCCACTAAGTGATCCAACAATTGGGATCTTCCACTTGGACACACGTTGGCTCCTTCTTGCGCGATGACAGTTCACAGTGGATGTTGGAGATTAGACGATGGCAGTCGATCTGACGGCTGGCAATGCAAGCATCCAACAGCTACTCCTAGATCCGGAGAGCGGTGTGATCAGACGACTGGGAAGTAGCTTGGAAGAATAGGAAAGAACCCTGGTGCTTCTGAGCTTCGATCCGGTGTACCTCTGTCCTCTGTTGGTCTCCGGAGCTGGCCATGAAGATGCATGGAAGCACCCCAGATCTGCTGGAGGGCTCAGATGGCTCCAAGCATCGTTGGAGACGTCCTCAGAGGTCAGTGAAGGTCAGGAGCTCCAAGTACCTGTTCTTTGACAAAACTCGACCCAGATGGGGTCTTCAAGAGCTCAACCTTGCAAGGCTAGTTTGGAAACTCGAAGGCAAAGGTCTGGGCTCAGTTTGGGGGAGGATGAACACCGAATGAGTCGAGGCATTCTCCGACGACGCTAAAGAGGAGGAGAACATATCTCATGATCTGAGCAAGATCATGAAGAGTGGATGTGCTTGGGGGCGTAGCTAAAGCATCAGGGAGCAAAATAGGGGTGAAAAATGCATTGGAGGATTGTCGAAGCATGATTAAGAGGTTTCCCAGAACTCAACTCCGACGAACTATGATTTTGTAGGAAAAATGAGATGAAATTAAAAGGAAATAAAACCAAATCTACTTTAATACTAAGCCTAAAAATCTAAAAATTCAAAAAGTAAACGTTCACATACCTGGAGGAGCTGGAAGCTAAAGTGACGCAGTGGAGTTCTGATGACATCTAAATCTACCTCGATTCATCCCTTAACCTTCTTGTTGGACACTTTGCGAAGCTCCCACTGTCACTAGGAGTCTCAAGCATGACTAGGGGTAGGGTTTTGAGGGTTGAAGAGTGACCAAAAATCAAAAGAAGGGGCGAGACAATATTATATACATGTGATCTTTGACCAACAAAATCTCATGAATCGAGGCTCCTCAAATTGAGAAGAGATATGTGCGTGAAAGGGGGATGATTGAGGAGAAATTTCACATAAGCAATATATACAAAAGAATGCAAGAAGTGAGTGGGGAAATTTGAGGAAAACAGGTCAACTGCATTCTGACATGCCTAATCCTAGGCGCAGACATAGTTGACTGACGGGTCAACCAATGCCAACCTTTAATTGGGCCACATGAGGCACTAAAAGACAAAATAGAAAATAAAAGAGAAAATAATTCGAAATAAAATAGAAATAAATTTTATTAAATAAAACTTAAAACACAAAATATTTATTAATTTATGTAGTATTTAATTATGATTTTTTTACAAGTTAATTTATTAGGTTTTTATTTTTATAAGTTTATTTATAGATATAATTACCCATATTATATGTATTTTTATTTTGTATTTTATTATTTATATACACAATTTATATAAATATATCTTAATTAAATATACATGAATATATTTTTATTTTATTTTTCTTCTCCAGATGCCATTCACCTCTTGAATGAGTGGGGGAGGTGGAGAACAATGCTCAAGATACTGATGCTGGAACTCAGGTGGCTGGTAGATAACCATCTGGGTCTACGGCTATGACTGCGACTGCTCTGGGGCATGCACGTGGAACACGTGCTAGACTGGAGGTTGACTGAGGCTCGATTGAGGCGATTGTGTCCGCGTCTGCTCTTTCTTCTCAGTTGGAGGCTCAGTAGCGACACTCACTATGTTGCAGGAGCTGATGGTGTTCCCCAACAGCTCCAGCTGCTTGGTGATGATATCGAGCTTGTCTAAGCCCTTCATTCTTTGCTCGATCCCGACAAGCTTCTCTAGGTCGTGCGACCTCTTCTCTATGATATCAACATTCGACATGTGATTCCCAATGATAATCAAGTCAAAATTCTCACTCTTGTCGACTTCGTGCACATCCTCCATGTTCACGTTCTTGCGGAGGACCTGTGAAGCGTCTAAATATAGAAGGAACGAGATGAGGATACCACAACATCTTCTTCGACCATCTCCTCAAAAATTTTCCAAACCACATCATCATCCTTGTTGAAGTGAGATCCTCCGTAGGTGGCATCAACTAGAATTTGACTAGCTTCTGTCAGACCCTCAAAGAAGTGCTGGACCAAGCTGGTCCTCGGGATGTCATGGCGGGGGCATTTCTCGATCAGATCACTGAATCTCTCCCAGGTCTCATAAAAGGATTCTTGGGGTCCTTGAGAGATGCTGCGATCTTCGACCACATGAAATTGAGATGGCCGAGAGGATAGTACTTGTGTAGGAAAGCTAATTTTAGGTACTTCCAGGTCATCACCACCTACCCCATATGGTTGATCTGGTACAATGCTTTGCCCTGAAGGCTAAATGGGAAGGTGGTCATCTTGACTACCCCCAATGGGATGGTGGGGGTAGTGCGTCATGTTGCAGATGCGACCAAACTACTGTAGATGAATGTATGGCTTCTCCTATGAATTCCATGGAAGCTAGGGAGGAGCGAAAGGAGCTGCAGCTTCAGCTTGAAATGTCCGTGGACCAGTGGGATCTGGATCCACTCATTGATACGAATGACCCTTGGGTTGTATGATTGCTTGAGGGTTGGACTTGGTCACTAGGGAATAAACCATTTCTTACATCCAATCCACCGTATCATTAGTTGTTAGACTTGAAAGTGTAGATGATGGTCAGTTGATGGAGGACATAGGATTGTGTCATTTCTTCTCCCCCTCTCATTGGAACAAGGATCCTCTCGAGTGCCTTATTACTCAACGCATATTTTTGGTGTTGATCAGTGCATCCGTCAAGAGAAGTTGGAGTCGTCTGCACTTGTTTTCCTGGGAGTACACTGGGGTGTGTCTTTTTTGAGTACCTATCCTACCTTCTACACCAAGACTTGTAGCATTTAGGATGCAGAGCCCTTTTTTGATGCAAGCCCGACTCTTGGTCCTAATAGCGGTGGTCCAAGTGGACACTTTGAAATGGTTGGGAGCGCTCGCCTTTGGTGGAAGCTCTTTTGATAATTGACTTTGTGGAAAGAGAGCTTATTTCAACATTGATATTTCTTTGCTTTATTTTTGGCTAGCTCGACTGCTTTTACCAAGAGCTGGCGCACACTGATCAACATTTTTTTATTTCACACCCAGGAACTTAGGTAAATGTCAAGAGATAGTACGAGAATCATGTTCTTATACTGGCTAAAGGTGCTGACACTCAGGTTTTATGAAGCCTTCATTGATTTTATCCCATCCTCGAGTATCATCAAATCAGGTCCAAACTCAAATCCCTCATCCCAGTTCCTCAAGTGAAATTTCAACTCATCTCATCATAACTGCAGTCGTGTATGTGAGGTGTTGATCATATTCCTAAGGTAGAGACTAAGCATGCGATATAACACACAAATCTTTCAAATTAGGGAGATGTGAATAATTAAGTCAAAGACCCTAATGACTAAGGTTGGTTAACTCAAAATCTCAAGACCTCATAAACCAAGTGTTCTTGAATTTCACTAGTCTTGTGTGAAAGTGTAAGTGTCAGGGATCGAACCAACTAATTAGTTAGTTTTTTTATTTTTTTGTGATTTTGATGTTTTTTTGGAAAATAAAAAGAAAGGAAGAAAGATGTTTTTTCAAAAGTTTTTTTTGAAAAACACACATCTTTGAATTTTTTAAGCAAATAAAGAAAGAAAAGAGATTCTTTTTGTTTTCTTTGAAAAAGTTTTTTTTACAGCAAATAAAGGAAGAAAAAAGATTTTTTTTTGAAAAAAGTTTTTTTTGAAAAGTTTTTTTCGAAAAAAGATTTTTTTGTTTTGTTTTACCAATTTTACCCAACCCGTAATTATTGTAATATATACAAAAGTACGTGAAAGTACGAGCTATGGGTAAAGTATATATGTAATATATACATGCCCTTATACTTAGCATGTGCTATGTCCTCAGAGCACAAGAAGCGAGAAAAAGACATAGCTCGTGCTAAGTGTAGGACAACTAAAATAATAAAAAGTATAGAAGTTGATCCGCCCCCTATACTTAGGCTATGGTTAGCGTAAGTGTAGAAGAAGAGCAAAAATGGGGAGGTCGAGATCAAGAAGTGAAATCGAGGAGTATATACACATGGCAGGCATCGGTCCCCCCAATACTTAGGCTTTGGTTAGCCTACGTATAGGATATGAGTGAGAAGCGATGTGATTGTTGGACATGCGAGCCCACAGCGAGCCATTATGCAATAAATGTTATTGCGAATATCATTCCCTGATCTGAAATGAAGAATGAATAATTTGTATAATAGGTCCCTCAGTACAATTAGGGTTATGTACCATGGCCATCTTGATAATCATACAACTGTTGATTCAACTATTGAATCATAGAGGCTGGTGCTTGGATGAATATCTAAAGAGTTAGATTGAGGACTCATCAAGCACCATCAAATGATTATTAAGAGATGATTTCCAACCTGAAAAGGAGATGGCAATCCTTTCTCTAAAGGCTGATACCTGATCGACCTCTTGATGCAAGTCCTCTGCATAGGAATAGAGATTCAGAGGTGTCAGATTAGTTAGGTCAAAGAGTTGACTTAATGAGATCGAGATAACCAAAGTCCTATATCATATGCTGTCACGATACAAGCACACATCCTCTGACCAGAGACAGATGTGTTACTATATGTTTGAGTATGTACATTTGGCAGACCAATAGGTTGATGACCTAATCAAGGTCGATAAACCGGCGCGCTGGTGTTCATATAAGGGCATATGAGTAATACGATCTCTCAAAGGGATCATACATGTTCAGTTACTGAACCGGAAGACATGTGCTCACTCATGAGATATTGGGAAGAATCAAATTCCATGCGCATGGTCGTCTCGCTTTGGAAGCTTGACTGGATTTGTAGGTTTGATATATACTTTTGGAAAGTATATGATCAATACCCAGGTATGATATATGCTTTTGGAAAGTATATGATCGATACCGACTTCCAATGAACGAATGAGAAACTTATTGATAGAACCCTGAAGTAGACAGTGTAAAGTTGATCTAAATACTTCGGGTTTATTTTGAGTCTTCCAGTATGCAAGATGTACATGTATTAGGAATACCTGAGGGTGATGTGATCATAAATGATTGTATAACCATGATGCTTCCATTCCTAGGGAGTGATTAAACGGGTCTGGATTTTAGTGACTCCTCTCAGTAGAGAAGTAATATGATCTTAGTCCAAATGTTGGACATTGATCTGAATGTGATTCAGATGCAATGAGAAGATTAGATTTACGGTCTTGATTTAATCAAGCATCTATGGGAGGCCCGCGATCTGGATTTGAGATATGATCTCAATACCCATGTCACTATACATGGAACAATATAATCGCCCTGTCCTTATCTCCAAGCATTCGCGGAGAAAGCACATTATCCTTAAAAGAGTTCATGGATAATTCTATTGTTGATATATGTATCTGAGCATTGAGAAAATGGATAATTAAATGTGATTTAATTATCATAAATAATATGAATTTGATTCATATTATAAGGAGAGTTATTTTAGATAATTAAATGTGATTTGATTATCAAAGATGTAAATAATGTGAATGTGATTCATATTATTTGAGCACATGAGAATAAGTTATCCAATATAATTAAATGTGATTTGATTGTTACGGATAAGAATAATGTGGATAGTAATATCCAATTATTCATAATATATTATAAATGTGATTTATAATGTATTAGAGAGAGCTAATTATAATTTATATTTGTTGATTAATTATTATGAGTATTGGATACACATTGTGTAATTAATTGACAATGTAAATTATATGTTGTTTTGGGTTGTGAATATGATTCACAATTTTTCCATGGCAAGATTGCAATATTCTCAAATATAATTGTGAATTATTTTTGATGAACAAATAACCAACAAAAGTTGTTGGAAATAAATAATGAAGAAAATCAAGGAAGCATGCAATCTCATGGATTTCCATGAGATTGCCCCACATGATATGTGGTGGGCGGCACCCATGTCTTATTTGGAATGGGTGGCCGTCCACCTTGATGATGCATGGGAGATTTGATCTCCATGCATATTCTCTCCTTATTTATTGGATTGATTTATATTTGATTTTGTCAATTATGTTTTAATCTAAATTTGTTGGCTTTACCAACAACAATCTTGGTCATTGGATTGACATAAATCAATCTCATCCATTGATTTTATATGTCACATGGATTGAGATCCATGGATCCCAAAACCCTATAAATAGAGAGGCATACCATGCTTTCTAGGAACATGCAATATTGGAGCAATCTCTCTCTCTCTCTCTCTCTCTCTCTCTTTCTCTCTACTCGACAGCCCTCTCTCTCCCTCTCATGTGGCCGTCCACCATGGATGATCTAGAGAGGTTCTCCATCGCCGCGGCATCGTCGTTATGATGCCCGTTCGTCTGCTCGTGGATCTCCGTCTCCTTCGGTGCACCTCGCTCTTGAAGAAGACGTCGGATCTCGTGTGTTGAGATCAGGAGATCTGCTGCTTGGATCATCAACATGGATTGCGAGAAGCACGTGGTTCATCCCCACGCTCGCAAGCGTCTCCTCCGTCGGATCGGACTTGAGACAGGAGGTCTCTTCGTTTAGAGACTTGATCGCAACCACACTTCAAGAGGTAATCCTATTACTTGTTTTTGGTTTAGACGAAACGATTCGAGAAGTGTTCTTGGATCATGTGGTTTCGTCGCATGATTTTTTTTTAAATTTCGCTGCATCGAGCAACTAGTGCGACTAGTCGCTCCTCGTCATATTCGATACAACGCTAATGCTTCTGTGATGCGCATGAGTATTTTACCATATACTTCAAGTGGTATCAGAGCCAGGTTGACGGTTTCGAATACGATTCGCAAACCGAGGACGACTTGGGTTCGTTAAGGTCGCGAAAGTTTTTTATCGCATTTGATTTTGCAGATCTGCTTAGTAAATAAATTTGGCACTGTTTAAATTGTTTAAACACGAATTTATACTTGGATTTTGTTTCCCATTAAATAAGGAAATCATAAGATATGAGTTTGCGTAAATCGGATTTCGTATGCTCGAGATATGGTTGATTTAATGAACATGTATGCACTGTTGCGGGAACTGTAGATCTGAACGTGATTAAAATGTTAATTACTGTTTAGACTTGCCTCGAAATGCGTGAAACATCACTTGAGTTCTGTCCTAAATCAAGTTAGCAATCTATGAAAATTGATTTTGTCTAATTTGGATTTAACATGATTGAGATATGCTAATTTTAGTAAGTAGGTGTCACTGCTGCAATTACAGTCCTAGTCAAGAACCATGTGAATGTCAATTAATGAAATTAATTGTTAATTTCAAGAAATAATTATGGAAAATATTTGAGAAATATTGGAAGATGATTATTTCCTTAATTGACTTGGTCTCAACCAATTAATTGATTAGATTTGATCTAAATCATAATTGGAAACACAATCATCAAACTCCTTGCTTGAATAGGATTGTGAATTTGTCTAGCAAATTTCTTTATAATCAAAAATTATTTTGGCTACTATATGGTATAATTTCGGTTGAAGAACCGATGATCATCTCAAGTACAAATTAATCAATTTGGCATTATCCTTTCCCGAGGCGGATATGGTGACTAGTCGGAGATCGCTGGGGTAGCGGGTTGCAACGTATGTGGTCCGTCCCACTCTCGCCTGCACTGGCCATGACAGCGGGTAGGGCCGGGATAATGTCTGAGGGATTAAGTTGTATTTTTCTAATTATTAAAATACAAATCAATACGTACTTTGAGAATAATACCATATATATTCAAGGATAATAATCAAGTTTGATTGATTGAATTGGATTGATAATTAATTTAATATGATTGAATTGATTATATCCAATTATACTCTAATATGATTAGAGTTGATAATTCCCTTGGAAGAATTGATTATATGAATGTGATTCATAGTAATTAATTAAATTTGAATAAGATATGGAGGATCACATAAGTGACATCCATGGTCTCCCGTCAAGGTGAAGGGTTCCGTCGCTAGGGATTGTATATAGGAGACGCCTGTCCGAAGTGACAGCTCCTATATGCAAGCGCATCTGGATCGGGCTCTTTGCTTCTCGAAAGAGTAAGGCCGTATGCGTAGTGACCCTAATATCAGATCCTCATATTATTGGGACGATATTGGATTACACATAGTGAGTTCTATTCCTGTTGATGGTTGGTTCAATTAATGACGGGTCAACATCACCTTAGGGGTGGTGGGCCCGTGTATTAAAGACCGAATTGGGAGATGCAAGTTGGACTTGCAAGGAGGAATGTGTTCCCGCTTCTTTTTATCGGAGTTGCAGATTCTCATATTATTGGGATGTAACAAAGATAAGAAGGGATATCCCAGATCTTGCTGAGATATAATGGTAAGCATATCTCTTACATTGAAAGTGATTAAGGGAATGAACTTTCAGTGTTGACAAGGCAAGACAACTTTGATATAAAATTCCTAAATCAAAGTAAAATATATATTTATGCAAATTTCTTATTTCAGATAATCCTTCATTAAACCCACTCAATATTATACTCAATAATAACCAGTAAAATATCATGGATTGGACCCTTTGATCCAGATATTATACTTGCAATTGGACACATAATGTATGTGGTTGCAATGTGCAAGTTTCCTCATAATAATGAGGAGTGATAATTAAGTAAGACAATAGGACTAAAACCTCAGGGTTTGTATGTCTCTATAAGTCTTGATCTCATCGAATGTACTTTGGAAGTGACATGTCGATGATGATCGCAATTGTCAAATAATCCTTATAAAATCAATAAAGATATTCTGGCATACATATGTGCTCTTGACATTTAATCATGAATGACATGGTTCTCTGCATCATGTAGAATGGTAGCTCTATAAGAGATGATGTATTCAAATTGTTTGAGTACCTACCTGAACCTATGCTTTAAGAGTTTAGATGGATGTAGTTGATGAGTGTCATCATTCTACTGTCTATACTCTAGTCATTCATGAAGCTTCATATTATTCATATTGTATGAATTGGGTGAAGCATGTATAAATGTCGAAATACTCTTACATTAAATTCTTTTGAATTTAACATAAGAGGTCCTTAGTCTTAAGCAATGGTTGTTTATAGATAAAGGGAGCGCAGTGGAAGCATGGGTTGGACCCAAGCAAGAAGTATAATCAAAGAGTTGACTATACTTCTGTGACTTCCATATGACATCCAAAGAGTTGGATGAATGCCAATACTGCAATATGTTGATGTGTTGATAGTATGACTATCAAATCTATCTAGAATCCTTAGAGAAGGAATCAGATAATACATCAGAATAACCTACATATAATCATTGAAATTGACTTACTTATTTGATAAGGTAAAGTCTAATAATTGTATCTCAATCACCTAATAACACTTGCAATTGGTTGCATATGTATTAGAATATTAGAAATTTGATCTTAAGGTTTATTGGTCATCCATGTTGAAAATGATGCAAGTGTTGCAACAATTTCCATTGGATATATAGACTTCATATTTTCAGTGGGAGCCCTTAGTCTTAGAGAATGTCTCTATGACCTAGATATTAGAATACACTCATTGTTTATTTCTAATTGTTGGATATAAACATGAATTCTGTAATAAATCTATCATAAAGAGTTATGATGGAGATATTTCAGATAATAATCTAAAATCTAGTGGACTCTACTAAATTAGAAAATTAATGAATGGTTCATTAAGATTTCTAATACTGAAAATTAAACCTTTAAAGATCAATAGGAGGATAAAAGATCATTTGACAATGATTTGGCATCAAGTTTTGGACATATGTCTGTTGATGAAATCAATGGACTAGTAAGACATGAAACTTTAGATTGTCTAAAGATTCAAATCTCACATACTTGTGAATATTGTATTCAAAGTAAAATGTCCAATACATCATCCTTGGGAAAGGTGTAAGATGCTAAGGTATTCAGGATCTCATACATATTGATGTATGCAGATCATCTATATCATAATAAATATTATGGATATGTGATATCTGTTAATGATTATGTATGATATGAGATTTCTTCTCTTCACCTAAGAAACCTTTGAAATGATCAAAGATTTCACATTTTTTGGTTTAGAACCGAAGTTTGAAGGAAGATGAGATGAATTTGATCTAACCAAGGTAACTTGCACCTATTAGATGAATTCAAGGAATACCTTGTGGAGATGTGAATATCATTCCTATCTCAATCCTCCTAATGAACCTTAAATAGAGTTTTAGGGAGATACAATTGGTCATGTGTGACATGATTTGATCAATGATTAATCTTAGCATAATTATCTCTTAGTTTCCAGGTATATATATGTGGCAGAGACTACATTATATATCCTTAATAAGGTTCCATGTGATTAAGCTGGAATCTAGCACCAGAGAGTGCTACTTCATTAGGAAAATAAAGGATGGTATTGTATACCTACTTTATGACCTTGAGATTCTTAAAGGATCTCATCTCTGAGAATGTGATTCTTAGAGGTTGACTCTCTTAAGAATCAAGATAAAATGAAGTAAAGGAACTCCTTTAATCTTGAGAAGATAATGAGGCTCCTGAAATCAGAAACTAATAGAGTAATTGAAGATGAAACATTAATACTTCTTCAAATAAGTTTGAGGATGTATTCCATGTGAAAATGATCGGACTTCACGTGATGAAGTTCCTGAGGATCATGACATGGAAAGATGGATGTTAGCAATAAAAAGTCTAATGTAGACTTCATATACAAGTGTTGTATATGGACCCTCGAGGATCCACCTATATGGGTAAGACCCATTAAAGTGTAAATGGATCTTCAAGAAAAAAAGGGAATCTGATGAGAAGATAGAGACCTTCAAAGCACGGTTCGTAGCCATGAGCTACACACCGAAGAGAAGACATCGCTTGCGATGAGACTTGCTCTCCAGTGACCTTGCTTTTACCCATCAGAATATTGCTAACTATAGCTACACAACTTGACTATGACATCTTCATGATGTGAGTCAAGATTGCATTCCTCTATGAATACCTCTCTGAGGATATTCATATAAAGTAGCCCCAGGGCTTCATGGTTGAGGAAAGCAAGGTGTGCAAGCTAAAGAACTCCATCTTTGGACTCAAATAAGCTTCCTGTAGTTGGACCATAAGATTTGATGAAATGTTATGATTTCAGATAAAATCTTGATGAACCATGTGAAGCTTAGTGGGAGTGCCATTGTGTTCATCATGCTAAATGTAGATATGATCCTAATCATTTGGAATGATCTAAGGATGATAATGAGTGTTTTATAATCTGGTTATCCCATACCTCGAGATATGATCTCAAGGACACCTCTTAGATCTTTGTTCTGAAGATGTTCAGAAGCAGAGAGAAGAGGGTATTAGGACCAACACATTAGTAGTACACCTTGGTCTTATTTCATTTTCTGGAAAATTCCAAGAAAGGCTTCCATCCCTTAAGATATGTTACTGACCTATCTAAAGGGATAGCACCTCAAAGAGTTGAGGAAGTGAATGCTAAAACTGCTTGCACTTGTGCATCAGTTATGAGAAGCTGAGTGTATGCTAAATGTGTACAAGAGCCAGATGTCTGCCATGCAGTGGTAGTAGTAAATTGTTGCTAATCCTACTGTGGAGATAAAACACTTGATTGCAGTAATAACAACATCTTCAAAGATGATGAAACTTAGAGATAGTGATCTCAAAGTCTTATCTTCAAAAGTTTAAGACCTTGTAGATAGTAATCTATAAGGGTCTTAACTGTAGATACCTTAGGAGATAGAGATCTCCAGGAATGAAGGTATTCTAACAAGGATTATGGGAATACTGGTTATGATAATTAATAAGATGTAGTGTCAAGGACACTATAACCGACAAAATTGAGTATTGGTTGCATAAGATGCAACATACGCATTGGATGCGAGTACTGTTACTAGGGGATATGCAAGTGCCGTAAAAGGACTTGGCATGGTCTCTTGAGAACAGAGTGACTGATCAGCTTACCTAGCTATTTTCTAAATAGCCTATGATTGTCACATGAGTGTGGGTTTAAATGATTAGCTCATTAATGGCTCTTTGGGCTAGTGGGAGATTGTTGGACATGCGAGCCCACGTCGAGCCATTATGCAATAAATGTTATTGCAAATATCATTCCCTGATCTGAAATGAAGAATGAATAATTTGCATAATAGTCCCCTTAGTACAATTAGGGTAATGTACCATGGCCATCTTGATAATCATACAGCTGTTGATTCAACTATTGAATCATAGAGGCTGTGCTTGGATGAATATCTAAAGAGTTAGATTGAGGACTCATAAAGCACCATCAAATGATTATTAAGAGATGATCTCCAGCCTGAGAAGGAGATGGCAATCCTTTCTCTAAAGGCTGATACCTGATCGACCTCTTGATGCAGGTCCTCTGCATAGGAATAGAGATTCGGAGGTGTCAGATTAGTTAGGTCAAAGAGTTGACTTAACGAGATCGAGATAACTAAAGTCCTATATCGTATACTATCACGATACAGGCACACATCCTCTGACCGGAGACAGATGTGTTACATTTTGTTTGAGTATGTACATTTGGCAGACCAATAGGTTGATGACCTAATCAAGGTCTATACACCGACGCACTGGTGTGCATATAAGGGCATATGAGTGATACGATCTCTCAAAGGGATCATACATGTTCAGTTACTGAACCGGAAGACATGAGCTCACTCGTGAGATATTGGGAAGAATCAATTCCATGCGCATGGTCGTCTCTCTTTGGAAGCTTGACTGAATTTGTAGGTTTGATATATACTTTTGGAAAGTATATGATCAAGACCTAGGTATGATATATGCTTTTGGAAAGTATATGATCGATACCGACTTCCAACGATCGAATGAGAAACTTACTGATAGAACCCTGAAGTAGACAGTGTAAAGTTGATCTAAATACTTCGGGTTTATTCTGAGTCTTCCAATATGCATGATGTACATGTATTAGGAATACCTGAGGGTGATGTGATCATAAACGATTGTATAACCATGACGCTTCCATTCCTAGGGAGTGATGAAAGGGTCTGGATTTTAGTGACTCCTCTCAGTAGAGAAGTAATCTGATCTTAGTCCAAATGTTGGACATTGATCTGAATGTGATTCAGATGCAATGAGAAGATTAGATTTGCGATCTTGATTTAATCAAGCATCTATGGGAGGCCCGTGATCTGGATTTGAGATATGATCTCAATATCCATGTCACTATACGTGGAACAATACAATCGCCCTGTCCTTATCTCCAAGCATTCGCGGAGAAAGCGCATTATCCTTGAAAGAGTTCATGGATAATTCTATTGTTGATATATATATCCGAGCATTGAGAAAATGGATAATTAAATGTGATTTAATTATCATAAATAATATGAATTTGATTCATATTATAAGGAGAGTTATTTTAGATAATTAAATGTGATTTGATTATCAAAGATGTAAATAATGTGAATGTGATTCATATTATTTGAGCACATGAAAATAAATTATCCAATATAATTAAATGTGATTTGATTGTTACGGATAAGAATAATGTGGATAGTAATATCCAATTACTCATAATATATTATAAATGTGATTTATAATGTATTAGAGAGAGCTAATTATAATTTATATTTGTTGATTAATTATTATGTGTATTGGATACACATTGTGTAATTAATTGACAATGTAAATTATATGTTGTTTTGGGTTGTGAATATGATTCACAATTTTTCCATGGCAAGATTGCAATATTCTCAAATATAATTGTGAATTATTTTTGATGAATAAATAACCAACAAAAGTTGTTGGAAATAAATAATGGAGAAAATCAAGGAAGCATGCAATCTCATGGATTTCCATGAGATTGCCCCACATGGTATGTGGTGGGTGGCACCCATGTCCTATTTGGAATGGGTGGTCGTCCACCTTGATGATGCATGGGAGATTTGATCTCCATGCATATTCTCTCCTTATTTATTGGATTGATTTATATTTGATTTTGTCAATTACATTTTAATCTAAATTTGTTGGTTTTACCAACAACAATCTTGGCCATTGGATTGACATAAATCAATCTCATCCATTGATTTTATATGTCACATGGTTTGAGATCCATGGATCCCAAAACCCTATAAATAGAGAGGCATACCATGCTCTCTAGGAACATGCAATATTGGAGCAAACTCTCTCTCTCTCTCTCTCTCTCTCTCTCTTTCTCTCTACTCGACAACCCTCTCTCTCCCTCTCATGTGGCCGTCCATCATGGATGACCTAGAGAGGTTCTCCATCGCCGCAGCATCGTCGTTATGCTGCCCGTTCGTCTGCTCGTGGATCTCCGTCTCCTTCGGTGCACCTCGCTCGTGAAGAAGACGTCGGATCTCGTGTTTCGAGATTAGGAGATCCGCCGCTTGGATCATCAACATGGATTGCGAGAAGTGCGCGGTTCATCCTCGCGCTCGCAAGCGTCTCCTCCATCGGATCGTACTTGAGACAGGAGGTCTCTTCGTTTAGAGACTTGATCGCAACCACGCTTCAAGAGGTAATCCTATTACTTGTTTGTGGTTTAGACAAAACGATCTGAGAAGTGTTCTTGGATCATGTGGTTTCATCGCATGATTTTTTTTAAATTTCGCTGCATCGAGCAACTAGTGCGACTAGTCGCTCCTCGTCGTATTCGATATGACGCTCACGCTTCCATGATGCGCTTGAGGATTTTACCATATCCTTCTATGATATGGAGAATATACAGAGAAGTGAGAATGTACAAGAGTGAATGAATCTTCTAAGCTGCTGAATCTTGATGCTGCATCTTCATGAAGAATGATATGATGTATCTGCTCTGTGCTCACTCTGCATGAAGTTGATGACCTCGACTTGGACTAACTGCTCTTTAGAATCTACAAAATGCTTCAGCAGTTGTCCATTCACCACATGAGACTGTGCACCATCTGTGAGATTAGCTATCTCTACACTTTCATTCCCGTGCACTTTCATAACAATAAAGGGGCCCGTCCATTTAGATTTGAGCTTCTCACGGAACATCTTCGACCTGGCATTAAACAACCATACCTTTTGCCCAGGGACAAAGTCTTTGCACCTAATGTGCTGATCATGCCATCTCTTTACTTTGTCCTTATAAATCAAACTGTTGTCATATGCCCTGTTTCGGATTTCCACGAGCTCGTTCAAGTTCAAGTCTCGACAAAGCTTCCCTAAGTGACAACTCCAATTAATCTGCTTAATTGCATATTCGAATTTGTGAATTAGCTCTGCGGGAAAATGGCATGGCTTGCCATAGATCATTCTAACTGGTGAAGTACCCAAGGGTGTCTTGTAGGCTGTCCTATAGGCCCACAGAACTTGGTCCAAGAGCTGGGATAAGTTCTTCCTATCAGGATGAACCAACTTCTGCAAAATATTCTTCACCTCTCTGTTTGAAACCTCTGCCATGCCATTGGACCGTGGGTGGTAAGGACTAATAACTCTGTGCTCAAATCCATAGTCCTTAGCTAAAGATCTCACATCTCGATTCACAAAGTGGCTACCCCCATCTGCTATCAAAACTTTTGGCTAGCAATAATATGGTCTCTCACAAACTTACAAACAGTCTTGCTGTCTGCGGTTCGGGTTGGGATAGCCTCCACCCACCTAGACAAATAGTCAACCGCTAACAAGATGTACTCATATCCTTGGCTGTAGGGAAAGGGACCCATAAAATCTATTCCCCATGCATCAAAAATATCACAAATAATCTCTGGCTGCATGGGCATCTCATCTCTCTGTCCAACTGTCCCTCCCATACTTTGACAGATCGAGCACGACCGTACAAAATCAATGGCATCTCTAAACAAGGTCGGCCAATACAATCCACATTGAAGTACTTTGTGAGCGGTTCTCTTCCCCGAATGGTGTCCTCCAGCCTTAAGTGAATGACAATATGTGAGGACACTCTGGTACTCCTCCTGAGGAATACACCTTCTCCAAACACAATCCGGCCCTTCTAAGAAAAGGAAAGGATTGTCCCATTGGTATCTCCTCGAATCCGACTTCAGTCGGTCAATGCTGCTCCTAGTCCAACCATGGGAAACCTGCTTGGACACAAGATAGTTTACCTTGTTGGCATACCACATGAGTGAGTGAATAATACAAATTGACTCGTCTGGGAAGGTCTCTCTAATCTGCTCATAATCAGGAGAATCCTTAAGTTCAATCCAAGAAAGGTGATCAGCCACAACATTCTTCACTCCAGGTTTATCTTTTATCTCCAAATCAAATTCCTGGAGGAGTAAAATCCACCTAAGAAGACGCACCTTCGCGTCCTTCTTTTCCATTAAATATCAAATGGCTGTGTGATCAGTGTAGATTGTCACCTTAGAGCCCAGAATATATGACCCGAACTTCTCGAGGGCCCATACTACAACGAGCATTTCCTTTTCAGCCATGGTTTAATTTTTCTGTGTAGGATCTAGTACTTTGCTCGCTAGTGGATCGCAAACGAGAACCCCTCTTGTCGTTGTCCTAATACAACTCCTATAACAAAATCTGAAGCGTCGGTCATGATCTCAAAGGGGAGAGACCAGTCAGAAGCTTGTAGGATAGGCGAGTGACAAATCTTCCTCTTCAAGAGCTCAAATGCCTCCAGACACCTGTGATCTACAACGAACTCTGTGTCTTTCCCTAAGAGCTCAGTCAGTGGGAGGGAAATCTTTGAAAAATCCTGAATGAATCTCCTATAGAATCCAATATGCCCTAGAAAAGACCTTACTGACTTCACGTTGGTAGGTGGATCGAGTTTCTTGATCACCTCCACTTTGGCAGGGTCAACCTCCATTCCCATTTTGGAGATGACATGCCCCAACCCAACACCCTCCGTCGCCATAAAGTGACTCTTCTCCTAGGAGAGTACCAGATTCACCTCTCTACACCTCGTGAGGATTCGGTCCAAGTGCGCTAAACATGTATCAAAAGAATCACCATGGATCGAGAAGTCATCCGTGAACACTTCCAGGAAATCTCCCACCATCTGGGCAAATATGGCAATCATGCACCGATGAAAAGTGCTCGGGGCATTGCAGAGCCTGAATGGCATACGCCTGAAAGCATAAGTACCGAATGGACATGTGAATGTGTTCTTTTCCTGGTCATCAGGGGCTATGGCCACCTGGTTGTAGCCTGAGTACCCGTCAAGAAAATAGAAAAACTCTTTCCCTACGAGTCTCTCCAAAATCTGATCAATAAAAGGCAAGGGAAAGTGATCTTTCTTGGTTGCGACATTCAGGCCAGTAGTCGACACAGACACGCCATGACATGGGTACTCGTGTTGCGATCTCTACCCCCTCATCTTGGGTACCATCTGAATTCCTGACTTCTTCGGGACAACATGAAGCGGGGCCACCCACTTGGAGTCAGAAATAGGGTATATAAACCCTTTCTTGCACCATTTCTCAATCTCTTTCTTCACCACTTCCCGTAGATTGGGGTTAAATCTCCTATGGAACTCACATGAAGGTCTCACATTATCCTTAGTAAAAATGTGGTGCGAGCAGAGAGCGGGGTTGATCCCCACGAGATCTGACACTGTCCAGCCTATTGCTTTGTGGTTCCTCTCTAAGACCTCTAACAACCTAGACTCCTGTTCTAAAGTCAAGTCTGAGCTAATGATAACAAGATATCTCTCTTTGGGTCCCGCAAGAAAGGTATACTTGAGTGTAGGAGGTAGTGATTTCAGTTCTTGCAATGTGGTATCATCAAGCAAATCTGGTTGAACTGAATCTGAATCTGGTTCCGTGTTGCATGAAGATGGGTTCAACTGTATAGTACTCGCCACCAACTCAGAAGTATCTGGAGTCAGATCGCCGAAGAAATACGGTAATTCGGCCAAAGCCGCATCCGACTTATCATCTATGTCCCATGATCATTCCGAAGGGGATGGAACTGACAGATCCAGATGGATCTCTACGCCATCACAGGAATAGGTAGATTCATCTCTAAGAAGATCAGGCAACACCTGGCAAACTGCATCAACCTTTATGTCCTTTCTAGAGGAAAGGGTCTTGCTCTGTCCTGAAGGAATCTGTTCCCAAATTCCAACGGTGCTAATCATTCTGTAATCTGCCTATGAAGATGAGTACTCTGTGCTACGCTCTGAATCGGGTCGCTGAGACTTGGTTTGCTTCATCTCAAGGTTCACTTCTCCTCCTGGAGAACGGAACTTCATCATTCCCGTACCATAATCGTATGCTGCGCCTGCGGTCCTAAGGAAGGGCCGTTTGAGAATGATATGGGATTCTCTCCAATGATTGGGGGTCTCCATGTCCAAGACTATGAAGTCAACCTAATAGTTCTTCCCCTCAATCGAGATAATGACATTCTTTACTTCTCCCTTCGGTCTCTTCACTGAACGATCCACGAATTGGAGTAAAGCTCTGGATTTGCGAAGTGGTCTTAACTCCAATTTTTGATATAATGCTAAGGGAAGTAAGTTGATTGAAGAACCATTATCCAAGAGTGAGCGTGCAAACGCAATGTCATCAATACGACTCTCCACATAGTGAGCACCCATGTCTCACTTTTTCCTTGGCAATGTCTGATTCTTGAGACAATAGGTTGTGGCTACTGACAGGACATGTGTCTTCACATATTGGTTCTCTTTCTTCCTGCTAATCTTATTAGGTATGCATCTCACCTTAAGGTATTTTTGGAATGCAGGATGGTTAGCCACATATTCATCAAATGGCACCTTTACAGTGATATTTTTCTTACAAAACCATGCCATATTGGGGTCATCTTTTTGAATCTTTTTGTTACGCTTTCCTGCTGTAAGAGCACGTGGGAAAGGGATTGAAGCTAGGGAAACATAAGATGAAGAGTCTGAATCATGAACTGAAAGATCATTCTTTGTATTAACGGAAACAGAGTTCTTCATACATGAATCTTTTTGATGCAACATAGAATCGAAATCATAACTATCTACTATAAGTTGTGGAATAGAAGCTGAAGTGGTATCCCCCACAACCGGAGATGCAAGGTCCTCCGTAGACTCGAAAGTATACATACACGCTCTCCTTCTCCTCTCGACTCCATGAGTAGAAATCCTAGAATGGTGCTGATGGGGTTCTGGGATATGCTGCCTCTCCTCCTCGTCAGCTGAAGACTCCTCAAGTAGAGCTCCAGAGATGCCCCTCCTTGTATCCCTCACCCGGTCAGGTACGGTCACGGTCACTTCCACCGGTCATCGAGAATGTCCTCTATTCCACCCCCATATATAATAACGAACTCTCTCGCAATATATTAGGACAACTAGGGACTTCTGACTTGGGGCTTCAGAAAGAGATTTGATTAAGAATATCAAGAAATTAAACTCAAAAAGATTATACAAGCTTTTTTGAGATCAATGTTATATATCACGTTGATATTACTATTATATTTATTTAAGATATTATACGGTATTTGATCTATAATAGATCGTGATTATATATATATATATTGGATTTCATGTTAGAAAGAAGAAATCTTGCATTTTCTCACTATATATCCGGGCTTTTCAGAATGAAAATAGAGAGAATTTGAAGCTAGTATTATAATCAATCAAAGATTTGGAAGCTAGTATTATAATCAGTTAATGATTTTGCTGAATATTAAGTTGGGGGTCTCCTCTATATATTTCTATAGATACATGGGTCTTCGATACTCAAACGAATCGAATAGGGCTAGTTTCATCGCCAAGAGGGGCCCATTCCAAAGTGAAGGTCCCCACTTGTTTGATTTTAGGACAACGTCACCAAACTGCTCCAGATGCGCCGAATTGGGATTTGATGGGGAGGTTATTCTCAGTCCAAATGCTGGCACAAAGGGCAGGTGAAAACGTCGGCATGAAAGCATTGGATAATTCACACCCGGCAGGATAACAGAAAAAGATGAGATGGAACCGAAGTCGGCTAATCTCATGCTTCCGAAAGTAGATGATCAAGACACTCAAAAGGTTTATAGGAAGACATAGCGCACATATCGACATAATCAGTCTTGGCAAATGTCCGAATGTGAAAGCTAAAGGAGATCTGACTCAGGATAGAAAGCTTGGATGATCATGACAATGCCCCCTATTTATATATATTACAGGCATGTGAAGAAGGAAGGGGATAAGCATGGGAAGAAGAACGGGAAGACTGGCCCTACTGGCCAGGGTACTGCCTTTGCTGCTGCTGCTAGGGTGTCTGTTGATATTACGGACCCTGCTGACCCGCCTGGTAATGGCCATGTCGACTATACTACTGGTACTGCTGCCGCTGCTACTGAGGTGGCTGGAATTCAGGGCTCTACTGTGAAGGAGGTGGTGCGGAGGTGAATGCGGTGTTGTGAAAGGTCGGGGGACGCTGGTAGGTCTGTCAGTCTCTCGTACTTCCCTGCATGGCAGGGTCCTGAGTATACCATACTCCATTCACCTCCCAAATCGGTGGAGGCTCCTCCTGAACTGTATCTGCTAATGGAGGTGGCTGCTGGAAAGAGTGGGCATAGGACTGGTCCTGCTCCCATGGCTGGGGTTGCCTTGATACCAACTGCTCCTGAACTTGGTGAACTCGGTATACGTGAGCAGAGGGTGCAATCATAGTAGGTATCCTTATCTTAGATACCTTCTCAGTCAACTCCTCCATTTGTTTTGGAAGTTTGGAGATGCTCAGGTCTAACTCATCAATCCTCTTGTCAATCTTCTCTACCATTGTAAGCTTGTCCGCAAGGAGTCCCATGCTAGGGATCACGTCCTGAAAGAGATCAACTAGAGCTGACTTTCCCCCTCCAGATAAGAGTGAACTGGAGGACGATGTATAGGCCCTGCTGGCCATATGCAAGTAGCTAGTTTCAGCCATTTGCTCGTACCTTCCAGACGGTATCCGATCCTCGTGATGTATAGCTGCCTCCACAGGTAGCGCTCACTAAAACCTGCATCTCAGGGTTGAGACCAGTGAAGACCGATTGGACCAAGATGTTGTCATCAAGGTTATGACAGGGACACTTCTACAGGATGTCCTTGAATCTTTCCCAAGCATCACAGAAGGCTTCATGGGGTAATTGAGAAAAACTCGTAACGCGCATCCTCATCATGTTAGTCCTACTCAAGGGGTAGAACTTTAGAAATAGGTCTTTGAACTGGGCATAAGCGGTGATTGTAACTCCAAGATTTTTCACCCAGTAATTAGCTTTTCTACCCAAGGCAAAAGGAAGGGCTATGGGCCTAATATAATCCTGGCTAACATTAGGATGTCTAAGGTTAGCGTAGATGAGCTCGAAGTCCCTTAGAAATGCATATGATTCCTTAGAAGCATTCCCATCAAAGTATGGTAGCAGGTTCAGGAAATGCGGCTTCAACTCAAAATCGACCGTGGGTTCGGCCGGACTCAAGTAGTTTCTAATTCCGTACTGTCCGGGGTTATACACTGCATCCATTGGTGGTTCGACCCCAACATTGAGCTGTCCTAACTGAGCTCTGAGTAGTGCTTGTTTCTGCTCAGATGCAGCTAATCTGGCTAGTACCATTCTCATCGGGTCTTCAGGGTGTTCTTCTTCCTCTTCTATCTTCTTTTGAGGCATTTTAGTTGAATCTTCTTTATGGCCTGAATCAGCAATATGTTCTTGATTAGAAGAGGACTTATGAATCAAGATATTCTCACCAAGATGAAGGTCTTCCTCAGTGAGGTGGGAAGAGAGAAAGGGAATGGTTTGAGAGTAACCATCCCGAGAGTGAGTGATCCTGGGCTCAAGAGGGTCATGAGTCCAGGTTGGCCCAAGTTGCGCTTGGACCTTTGAAGACATACTTCTCGGAGGGTTCAACGAGAGATTCACAAAGTCTGAATAAATATCCCCCAATTAGTCATCTTTGATGTCAAAAGAATCGATTAGAATACGATATTTAATGAGGCGCTAGTTCTACAGTGCACGTAAATGTGCGGAATAAACTCACACAGTACAAACACAATTCAAACCCTTAATTTCACCAACTCAACACGTGATGGTTGTAAGGGTTCTGCCGAATTATCTGGTCAATTCTAGTTGGAGATAAATGGAATCTTGGAAAGATTAACGAGCTGTTAGGTACCCATATTTTCCTATAGACTGGCCCTATTCTTATGACTAGTTGGACCTACTTTCAGCCAGTATAGGACTACGTATGGATCGTATAAATACGGCTACCCATTCCTTGAGGACTAAGGTGTCCTCTAAACCTTCCACTATAATAAAGAAATCTAGACCGTTTACCGGCTACTCGTATTCCTCACTGAAAAGTAGCTAATCGCCTAAAAATAAAGAACCAATAGTATGTAAGAAATCCTGGCTTGGCTCTATCCTAGGGTCGTCTCTCTCTCACTTGCAAGTGAATCAAACAATGAGGGCTTTATGCACCCATGAACAAGGTTCTTTTTATTCCAATTTTTTAACCGACCTGCTCAATTCAGTCCCAATTTTAGAGTTAGGTTATCACTTAAAATGTATCCGAACACACAAACACGTCTACCATTCAGTCCCAATTTCCTCTTTGACCTTAAGTTATAAAACAAGAGGGGAATCAGAAATCAGAATGCAAATGTGAAACGATGATGCATGCTCAGCAGGAGTATACTTACAGTGAATCCCAACACTCTCCATGCGTTATGCAAAACTGAATTTTAAAGTTACACTAAATGCATGCAGATCGAGAAAACCACACCTAAACAATATACTATTAGCGGGGAAGAATTGGTTTAATTTGAGCTAAGCAATACATGTCTATGTGCGTCTCCTTATGAATCTTATCAGATGTGTGAATCATCTAAGATATGTGTGGCCTAAATTACGATGGGCACAAACAAATTTGATGCTATACTACCGTGTGCCTATCCTTAAATTCACCACTTAAGTCGAGCCCCACCCTCACTGGAGAGTGAAACAGGTCTCGACACACCACAAAAATAATTTTCAAGTCTTTTTACATGCGCGAGATCTCAAACAAGAGACACTATAAATGAGCAAGTTACCTAAATTATTACAACACAATATTTACAAAAAAATACAAAAACTCTCTCGAAAATAAATTAGATTTTCTTGCTCTTCAGCAGTCGACGCGTGTCACATCCGTCGACCTCCGATGCACTCCAAGTTCATCGGGCCCTCGCAAGGAAAATAAAATTTATGTTAGAGAGATCAAACAAAATATATACAAAAAATGAGCAGAAAAAAATTGAGAATAAATGGGATGAATACAAAGTGGCTCGGGGGTCAGACTACCCGAGTGAGAGAAAACCTAAAATTTTTTTCTAAATTAATCCCTATGCTATTTGCCTCCCCGGCAACAGTGTCATTTGACGAGTCACTAAATACGATGTTTAATTTGTGTTCATTGTAGTACGTGTACTTAGCGAATCATTCAGACCCGAGAGAAGAATCTCCGTGAAGAGTGTCTCAGCTTTAATTTATATCCCAGACAAGTCTGGGGTCGAACACAGGGAGGCAATGGAATACCTTTGATTTAATTTAAAAAACGTAGGTCTAGATTTCTAATGCGGATTTTTTTTATTTTTTAATACAAAAGGCAAAAGGTAATATGCAGGTGAATTAAGACAATAAGGAAACACACAACTAGGCCAAATAAAGTTTAATGTCAAATTAGTCCCATTTAGCCAAATTGTATTTTTTCTAGAATCCTAATGTAGTGATGAATACAAAACAGATTTTTTTAGAATTTTAGGGGTTAAAAAGCAACAATAAAAAATGCACACTTTTTATGGGGTTTTCACAAATTTTTTACACAAACAGAATGAAAAATATGGAAAATTTACTGGAACATAAACATGATGCAAGGAGGCTACATTAATTTTTTTAGAATTTTTTGAGAAAATATGAAATTTTTATCGATTTTTTACTGGAAACAGAGTGTCTGCAAGTAATTAATTTCTAAAAAATCACATTAACGAATTATCCATAATACGAATTTTCTCACATAGATATTTTTATAAAGATCCCCGGAGATTTGAAATTTCACAAAATATATATGTGTAGATTTAATTAAAAATCATTTACTGAAATCACTTTACAATTTATTTAAGACACATGACAACTCTAATTAAGATGAAATTTGGATAGTTATTAGAGCATACTTCAAGGCTTCATTCTTGATTTTTGTGAAATTTTCGAGTAACTGTAAGTGAGATATGAATTTAAGAGATCAGACTGGGTAAAATATGCACAATTTCACTTGAACAATTTTAATTAATTAGCTAAAGATCATAAAAATACAAATATTCATATGATAGATAATTACTGGTTCAATATAATGACATATTTCATTGAATAAATGATGCAAGATTGAGGTCCAAATTGATATGCAAACATAAGGTTATTGGTGTAATACAGAAAGCAAACACATGTAAACAAACTATGAACAAGGACTAGTTTGTAATTATAGGAACTTTATGGAAAAAATGCAATTTTTTCAAAAATTAAAAAAAAAGAAATGATCTTCGTCTTCTTCGCTAGGGCGCGAATGTAGAAGGGTGAAGAGCAGCGGGGTGGCGCCGCCTGCGCGACGCGGCGACGACCGCGTACGGGGGACATGGAGAAGGAGGACGGTAGAGCGGCCAGCTGCTGGAGGGCTGTCGAGGGGAGGAGCGGGTGATGAATCTCCAGTTCATCACCTTTATTCTATCATTTTGGCCTTAAAAACCCCAACAAATGCATGTAAATAGCATTAATTTGTACATATTAGCATCTATTATTTATTGTATTAATTATACATAAAATAAGGTTTTTAATGCCAAAATTATAGAATAAAGAAAAGAAAAGAAAAAGGAATAAAATATTGCAAATATTTTATGACCCTAACCCCGAGACCAAGGCCAGCATGGAATTGGTCGACAAGGAATAAAGTAGGGGGAGATAAGGGCCAATTATACAATAAATATCTCATTTATTTATTCATTCATTTATGCATTTTTGACACCTATTTTGTAAAGAATTATTTATTCATCAAAGTAAAATCTTTTGTACATGAAAGATGTAGCTAATAATGTAAATAAAAATACAAAATTGAGTTTATGTGAAAATAATATACAGTGTACATTTTATACACATAATAAAAAGCAGAAATCTCAACTTCACAGACCCATATCTTGCAAATTAAAACTCCAAATCACCCAAACTCACCTCTAATTGTATACAACATTTCATAAACTATTTTATAAAATTAGTTCCATAATTTTTGGAGTCCATCTGTGAAAGTTAGGTTTTTGGCCCTTCTTGTACATAATACCTGATTAAAATATTCATTTTATTCAATATCCATTACTTTTATAAATTCATATTTTTAGAATTTTGTAAACAATGTATATAATTCATGTACATATTGAAATTAAAAGAAAACCAAAAAGAAATTTCAAAAATAAAATAAGCCTAGCTGATACCTAGGCAAAATACCTATGTTACCCATGTGTATATAAATAAAAGAGAAAACATTCTTTAATTATTTTATTCATCTATATTTTTCTAAAAATATATATATTACACATAACTTATTAAAAATACAAATCCAAAATAAAAACAAATAAAATTCATTAAATAAATAAAATGCATATAATATATAGGTAAAGTACCTATAAGTATACATACATACACATACATCTATTTATTTAAAAATATAAATAAACTCATAAAAATAAAATAAAAATATACTTATACTCACAAAAATAAGTTATAAAATTATAAAATAAGAAACTAAAATAATAAAATAAAATAAATAAATTAAAAATAAAATATACAAAAAAATACATGTAGATATACACATATACACATTATTCAATTAAAACCATAATAAAATAATTCATAAAAATAAATAAAAATCGTATTAAAATACTACATACAATAATAAAGATTTTTTATTTTATACTTGAAAAATAATAAAATCGTTTATTAGCCTAAATAATTCATTCTTTGATACTCCAGCCTATTTTGTCTTCTAGCGGCCCCCGTGGACCAACCACAGGCCGGCAAGAGTTGACCTCGGGTCAACTCTTCTGACTCAAGGATGGCCCCTCTGACAAGTCACGAGAGGTCCCTCTTCCTCGATTTTTCACGCCGATTGTGTTGCTCGAGGGTGATAAGACCCTTCATGAGATTTGTTCCTCGAACATCCACGAATCACGCCGCATCCCATGATTCCTTGTACAGCATCTAGATTCACCAAGATCTGCCGGCCAATAAGGGCGCAAACTTTGCTTATAAATAAACCCTCCGACCTCCTCATCCATTTTGGCCTCCCTTTCCGTCGTCTTCCACCGTCTATTCCAGTCCTCTGAGGTTCCTTGTGACAGGAGGGTCCTCCTGGAAGCTTCAGGCAGTTGGAGGAGTCGAAGGAGCGCCCACGGCCGCCGCGTCGCCGGAGGTCCTGCTCCCTGGTCGCACACCAGGTATAAGAGCTGCTTTCTTTCCGTTTTTAGCTTAGTTTTAGTCGTTACTTCGTAGTTTAGCTTTTAGATCAGTCCGTAGAGCCTCAGTTGCTCGATTAGCTTAAGATCGAAGTTCGCCGGAGTTTAGCTCCGGCGAACCTCTCTACTCTGATCAGCACGCTATCTGACCCTTCTCCCCACCTCATCGCCTTCCCTTACGTATTCTCCACGCACCCACGCTCCAAGATCAACCAGAGCTCGCCCAGCTCTGCGAATCGAAGCTCCTCCACCACCCTTCGCCGGAGCTTCGTCGCCCACCACCATCCGCTTGCTCACAGCTTCAAAACCCCTGGTCGAGGAAGACGCCCTCGAGCCACTCTTTCTTCCTGTGCAGGTTAGGTGCGAAATAGAGCACCTGGAGTCGATTTACAAGCCGGCGGAGGTATCTGGAGCCGTAACCCTACTTCGAGCTCGTTGCAGCGCTCCGGTGTACCTCTGGCCGATACGAGACCTCCAGACGTTAGAGGACACCTCCAGGAAGCTTCTTGGACCTTCAGGAGCGAAGAAGACCGGCGGGAGAGCGAGATCCGAGCGGAGGAAGCTCGCCTCGGCGAGGCTTCTTCCCTGTTCTTCCTCGCAGCTCCTCCGCCGTTGGATGAAGACGAAGGCCCAGATTGAAGACCAGCCGTCCGATGGAGCACCGCCTCGACCGTCGGATCATCTCGGAGGATCTAATCCTAGCGATCCATCGACGAACCGTCATCGGCGCACGTGGAGGCGCCACGTGCCAAGTGAACGAAGATCAGCCGTCCATCAGCGCGCCTTTTGGGGGTAATTTTCACATTCGACCCCGCCTTTTTTGTCTTTTATTTTCAGTCCTGTAAATAAATAAGCACGTTATAATTAATGTGGATATTTTGCATGAGACCCCCTGTACTGTTTTGATACTACTTTTGGGTCCAGTCCACGTCACCTTACGTGTCGTCCCACGTGAGGTGGGCTTTTTGCATAAAACCCCCCTGTATGTTTGTAAATTTGAATTTAGTCCAGTAAATAAAATATTCAGTATATTATTTTTATGAAAAATTGCAACCAGGACCCTGAACTTTCTGATATTGCATTTTGGTCCCTGTGGGTGCGGATCACGTGTAGTCCCACGTGGAGGTTAAATTGCAAGGGGGCCCTGGCGGGTTTCTTTGTTTGTTCTTAGTCCCTAAAATCACAGAACACGTTTTAACTTTCTGGTATTTTTGCACATGTGCCCCTGGATGTTATTTTATTTGCAAAAATACCCCTGCCAGGCTTAATTATTTTTGTGTCTTTATCCATTTATTAAAAATACCTATTAGGCTTCTAAAAATCCACAAAAATTAGGATAGGTGCTCTATGCCATGCTTGTTCACGCACATATTTTAGTTTGCATTTTTCGCATTTTTCCTAATTATTAAAAATGAAAAAGAAGCCCTTTTTGTACTGTTTAAATTAGAAAATACAAAAAAATTAGAAAATGTGTTTGAAAAATTCAAAAAAAATGATATATGATATATTTATATATATATTGAGTCCAGAAAAGGAAAAAACCTAAAAACATGAAAAAGAAAATAAAAAAAATCCTAAAACCCCAAAAGCAACATAAAAATTAGAAAAACTCTTTAAAAACCCAAAAAAAAATACATTTTTCTCTTTTATAATTATCTATATATTATTATTCATATGAAAAAATTAATTTGGGCAATTTTGGGTATTATTTGATATTTTTAAAACCCAAATCATATACGGCTATTTATTAAGTCCTAGATTATGGACATTTTTGAATTAAAAAAAAAATACATAAAAATTAGAAATATAAAAAAAATATAAAAAAAAGGGTTAAAAATATAAGTCTATATATTAAGTTTTTATGCTTATATATATATATATTCTATATTACTTCTCTCTCCCTCTTCCTATATATATATATCTCTTTATATATATATATTATATAGATTTATATAATTAATAATATAAAAAAAGTATAAAATATAAAATCAAAATAAAAATTATAAAAACAAAAAAAAAATACAAAAAAAAAATAATAAAAAAAAGAGAGACCCACTTCACTCAAGAATGACTGGTATGCACATATAGGCTCATGCATTTTTGTATTGCTCTCTGTGGTTCGACCTCTACATGCTTGTTCCCTATACATTTTATGGTAGAGTAAATAAAGATTGATTCACCCTTCCTTTGAGCTTGATTGTTTTATCATTTGATTGTGGGTCAATTGTTGATCACTCGCCTTTTATTGAGGGTCGCCACGACGACATATTCAGACCCTTGATAAAAAGCGCGTTCATCAAATGGCGCCGTTGCCGGGGAGCAATGAGCATAGCCTACTTTCTTCTTTGTCATTCTTGTGTACATTTTTGGTGATATTCATTTTTGATTCATGATTGATTATATTCTGTGAGCAGCCATTTTATTGACAATAATCACTATGCTTAATTGATTCAATTCTTGTGATTATCTTTATGTGCTCTAAGATTGATTAAGTAAACTATTCTAATACACTCTTTTTGTGGCTTTGATGCGAGGGTCCGCCACGCAAGGATGGCTTCTTAGGAGGCCAAGGCAGCCAAGCTTGGAGGAGGATGGTCTTCTCTTCTCATGACCATCAGGAGAGAGTATCAAGGAAGCAAGGAGGTGTGAATTAGATAGGCTTAGAACATTTAGGATTATCTCTGTAATTTTTGGTAAGAGAGAGACAACTTTGGCATGTAATAATTAACAGGACTCTACTCTCCACAATGAGGTCCAGTGCCCGGGTGTCTGTTCACCTGGGGGCCTCATCGCTGTTTTCCGCGATTTCTACCGCCTTCTTTTCTTTGTTTTCCGCTGTTTTGAGCTTTCCGCCTTTATTTCACTTTGTTTTGTGTGCTTGGAGCCCCTAGATATAGGTTGCTTGACTCGGTAGCTAGGTCCAAACATTAATAAGAATGCATGTTCCTATAGTCTACTTCGTATGGATCTAGTCAAACTTAAACAGCTAAGTCATTTATCTCTTAACCCACGTGCCGTGAGCAAGCCCCATCAAGCGCTACTCCTAAACTCGAGTGTGTCGAGAAGAGGAGGGGTGAGCCAAGACCGGACCCTTAGGTTAAAGATAAATGACCAAGCTTATGGTTCTTCACGTTAATAGCAGCTAATGTTTAGGGCGATTTTGACGAATGCACACCGCCATGTAGATAGGTTTAAAAATTCTGTTTTGCATACCACATGGAGAGAGCTGGGATGCACTGTAAGTCTTCTAACTCAGCATGCATCATTCGGTTCAATGATGAGATTTCCATCATAGAACCACTTGCATGGCTTTTCCGCTATCTCCCTCTGATTTTGAGCACCTAGGACTTAAACGAAAATCTACCAAAACGTTAGGCGCTGGTATGAAACAGATCCAAAAAAAGTGAAAACCCAAAAATTAAAACTAGGGGACTGCTAAATAAACTTTGACCTTAATTAAAATCCGTAATGAACTATCATTGTACCGGGTTCATAAAGCCCTCATTGTTTTCAGGTACCTTGGAGGGGGACCAAAACCCTACTCCCTTGAGCGAGTGCGACCCCCTAAGGATTAGAGCCAAAAGCCCAGTCTGCAACTGCCTTGTGTATCGCCTGGATTTCCGAAGTAATGGCGCTTCTATCGTACGTAGGCGAGTAGGACTTGGTCACCAATGGTGACTCTCTGTTGTGAGAGCATCGACCCTGTCCGAAGTATTGAGCATAGGCCACGCCTTCACGGGGGTGTCTGTCTCATCGTCCTGCGTCCGAGTAGGTTCTTGCACGCTCACGGGTGATTCTGTTGCGAGCGAGAACCGGAGTATTGGTTTCGCCTATCGGCTTCCTCTCTCTTTTCTTTGGCTGAGTAGGGATCCAGGAAGGGTTACGAGGACTCCAAAAAGTACAGACTACAGGTTACACAGGAGGAGGACAAGTACGGGATACTCTTCCGGCAGTACTCTCTCTCCTATAGGGTAGCGCACTAAGGACTTGTTATAAGAAATGCCTGAAAAATCACAACTCTAAAAATGAAAAGATAATAAATAGCCGAGCTTTCACGACTTCACATGGCGTGAGTTGGTGAACCCGATTTTGTCTTGTGTTTGTATGGATCTAGATTAAGGTTCAAAGATCAAAGTCCCGCGCCTTTGCGCCAATTCTGTTATGTCTTCCTTTGACCACCCCGCTCAACCGAGCCTTTCTACTGTTTTACACTCCTTTTTGTTCCTCGTTGACCATCGTATCGTTCTTCCAAAATCCGATATTCTCTTGTGCTCCGTGAAGTTGATCCATGGATGGTTTCCGTCGGGACCATGCCGACACCCACATCGATTCCATGGACTCAACTCCGCCAATAACTTCGAGGCGATTCCCGAGAACCGATCCAGACCTTGCGGATCGAACTCCAGACTCCTCGTCTTCTACCTTTCTCTTGGCCACCAAATAAACTGGGATCACTTTTGTCCCACTATCACCGTTGTGAATGGGAGTCGATTACAGTCTACATCATTTTTCCATTCACAACACGCTGGGGTTGACTTGAACTCTAGCCTCATCACGACAGCTGAGTATTTATGGCAAGAGATCTGATTTGGGCCGTCTCATTATGCAGATAGAAGACAGTGCGAGCCCTGGAGACTACTCCGGAGTTCATCTCTTCCGACTCAGACCCTGACATGGCTCCCGGAGGAAAGGGCAAGGGTCAGCAGCCACCCACACCAGAGGGACAGGTGCCAGATCAGAATCAGGTCAATGCACAATTACTGGCATCTATCCAGGCCATCCAGCAGCAGCTGACCGAACAGGCCCTCACTCAGACAGCTTTCCAGGACATGTTGAATGATGTGATTAACCGAGATGATGGAGGAGGAGGCAGAGGCAGAGGAGGCAGGAGAGGAGAAGGTGAAGGTGGAGGAGGTGGTGATGACCACAATGATGATCTTGAATTACCACCACAAAAACCTACCCTTAAAGAAACATACAACCCGGGAGACAGCCAGATGACCGAATGGATCCTCATTCCATCGGTCCACGCTCACTTTGAGCTGAAGCCCCAATTCATTGCTCTTCTTCCTGCATTCCATGGAAACACCAGCGAGGAGCCGTACATCCACCTGCAGCAATTCTCCCGCATTTGCCGTACGACTCACTATCCCAATGTCCCTCTGGGCATTGTCAAGATGACGGCTTTCCCCTTCAGCCTACAGGATAAGGCCCTTTATTGGGTCAATCATATGGGAAAAGTTGTGACGACCTGGGAGGAGCTGAAGTCCGCCTTCTTGCACAAGTACTACCCTCTGGGTCGGCTCAACCAGATGCGAGCCCGTATCAGTAATTTCTCCCAAGGACCCCATGAGTCGATACATGAAGCATGGGAGAGATTCACTGACCTGCAGGAGAAATGTCCCCATCATGATATTCCGAAGACCAGCTTGGTTCAGCATTTCTTCGGGGGACTGAACATTGAAAGTCAAAGGCTCGTAGACGCAGCATGTGGGGGCTCACACTTCAATAAGGATGAAGACGTCGTCTGGCAGATCTTTGAAGAAATGGCCGAAGGAGAGGCCGCCCTCTCTTCATCCAAGGCTTATCAGAAGCAACCCCAAATCCTTCAAAAGCAAGTGCACATGGCAGCGTCTAAGGAATCAGAGAGAGATGAGAGCTCCAACCTCAGCATCATCGGGGGCCATCTCTCTAAAGTCGACATCATCGAGAAGCGATCACAGGATCTCGAAAAACTCGCCGTGATCGAGAAGAGGACCCAGAGTTTGGACAAGCTGGATCACATCACCAAGCAGCTAGAACTGCTGCTAGGTACCATCAATTCTGTTCAGTCGGCAGCACCGCTCGAAGCTCCAGCTGAGAGAAAAGACGAGCAACCACCGCTATACCAGCCTCAGCCGAGCCAGCAACCACCGGCGGTTCAGCACGTGTACTACGTGCAGGCACCTGATCAGAGCCAGCCGCAACAGCAGATGGTTGTGTATCAACCAGAGTTTATTTCAGAATCCGATTCAGTGTTCCCACCACCACCCCTGGTCCAGGAAGTTAATGGGGTTTGGACTCATGACGCACAGCCGACCCGTCCTATGGGACAACCACAGGGTCAGCCATTTGCCAACCGGCAATACCACCAACCTCAGGGTGGTCGCTTTGGGCAATCCTCCCAGCAGAACCATCAATACCAGCAGCCTCCCCAGTTTGGACATCAGTGGAGGCAGAACCATCCATACCAGCAGCAGCTGCAATACCGGCACCCACAGCCGTATCACCAGTACGCGGCTGCTCCGCCTCAGCAATACCAGCAGTATCCACCTCCGTCTTATCAGCAACTTCAACTTCCTGCCCCGCCTCAGCATCACCAGCAACAGTCTCAGCATCAGCAGATGCAACAACAGCGTGGTCTGCACGCTGACACCACCGAGGCACCTCCAGTGAACCCCTCCATGGACTGTCTAGCCCAACTTGTCAAAGGGCTAGCAGAGATGACCAAGCGGCTTGATGACCTGACCGCCACTCGCACTACCATTCCGGCGCAGGTCGAAGCCAACCCCAACAATTTCAGGAAGAAGGAGCAGGTAGAATGTGATGTCCAGTCCGCGTGTGATAATGATATTACTGCTTTTTCTAATGCTGTTACTCTCAGGAGCGGTAGGGCCTTGCCTCCGCCTGCTACCAGATATGGGGTGAATAAAGAAACAGGTGGATCGTCATCTTCCGCATCAGCCGTGCCAGCTCCAGGGGCGGGTGAGGAGGAAGAAGAAGGAGAAGCCAGTCCAGCCGTCGTGCCATGCCAGCAACAACCTCAGCCGAAAATACAAAAAAATCAGCAAAAACAAAAACACCAAAAAGAAGCCTGTAGCAGAAGTGAAGCCGCGCCAGCCTTGGAGGAGCCGCCAGCAGCAGCTGATCCTGTGCCAGCCGATGGAGCCAATGCTACCCTTTTTGATCGCCCAGCAGCACCAACAGAGTTAGATCCAGCTTGTACACCTTTTTGTAGTCCGAATGTACAACATTCTGTGGGCGATAATCTTGATGTAAATAAGAACTCTGATTTTCCTGCCAGTAATGTGAATATTCCTTTTCCTCATGCGATACAAAAATCCAAAAAAATTGCAAAACAAAAAAATGCATTGTCCGACCCAGGTGTTGTGGATATCTTGGACAAATTGACTGTTGAGATTCCCTTGCTAAAGGCCGTGGAATACATGCCAGCCGTGAAGAAAGGACTGAAGGAAGTATGTACTACTAAGCGTCGCCCATCAAGAAAGAACAGACGCCAGCAAGTTGAGAAACATGTCCTCTCATTAGCCACGGTCGCAGCTATCAGCAATCTCCCCCAGAAGAAACAAGACACTGGAGCACCTCTGATCAGTTGTGTGATTTTTGACCAAGTCTTCGAGCGCACTCTCTTGGATAGTGGTTCTTCCATCAACCTTCTGCCCTCGACCATAATGCAGGAATTTGGGCTGGGACCGCTCAAGCAGACACGCATGATCCTTCAGTTTGCTGACCGATCCGTCAAGCGGCCCCAAGGTCTCTTAGAAGATGTGATAGTTAAAGTGCAGGAAATGAAATTCCCAGCTGACTTTGTAGTCCTTGATATGGACTCACCTGCACCCTTGCTCCAGACCCCTATCATCCTTGGCAGACCATTCCTTCGTACTTCAGGCGCCGTGGTTGATTACGGGTCTGGGAAGATCACTTTCAGCTCGAATTCCCAGCAAATCACGATAAACATGAACAAAGAGCAGAATGCCACAACAGATGAGAGCCAGGCAGCGTCAGATGCGGACTGTGAATTTATTGCAGAGATCAGAGACTCAGTGTTATCATTAGATGATTCATGGACCCGAGAAATCCTCGCTCTCGAGGAAGACTTGGAAAGCACGGTCAACATAGGCTCCGATGAATTGTGGGAGACAGATTCTCAGATGCAGGCGCATCTTCTTGAGCATTCACTCCAGACCGAACATAATCAGCTCACCGCAGAACCGTTCGGTACATCACTGGGATCTCAACAGGATGTTGAGGATGGTAACAGTCTCAAAATACATTCCACCACCAGCATGGTATCAGAAGTGACCGGTAAAGGGGACAGACCGAAACCAGAACTCAAGCCACTTCCTGCAGGCCTGAAGTATGCTTTCCTTGCGGGTGAAGAGCAAATGTATCCGGTCATTATCAGCAGCAGGCTGAGACCAGATCAGGAATCTCGACTTCTCGAGGTTCTAGAGAAGAACCGCAAGGCACTTGGATGGAACGTATCAGATCTCCGCGGGATAAATCCAGCCTTGTGTTCGCACCACATCTATTTAGAAGAAGACGCCAAGCCGTCCCGCGAATTTCAGAGAAGGCTGAACCCTAACCTTCGGGACGTCGTCATGAAAGAAATCACGAAGTGGTGTGATGCAGGCTTCATATATCCCATCTCCGATTCAAAATGGGTAAGCCCATTGCATATAGTTCCCAAGAAATCAGGGCTTACTGTGGTTACAAATGATAAAGGAGAGGAAATATCTACTCGGGTACCAACATCCTGGCGGGTTTGTGTTGACTACCGCCGTCTCAATGCAGCAACTAAGAAGGATCACTTTCCCTTGCCATTCATTGATCAAGTTCTGGAAAGATTAGCAGGCAAGGAGTTCTTCTGCTTTCTGGATGGGTACTCTGGGTACAACCAAGTGGCGATCGCCCCTGAAGACCAAGAGAAGACCACCTTCACTTGCCCATTCGACACCTACGCCTTCAAGAGAATGCCCTTTGGACTGTGCAATGCACCTGCAACCTTCCAAAGATGCATGTTAGCAGTCTTCGCCGAGATGGTAGGCAGTTTCCTCGAGGTATTCATGGACGATTTCTCCGTCTATGGTGATAGCTTCGATTCTTGTCTTAAGCATCTAGACAGAGTACTTCAAAAGTGCCGGGAAGTCAATTTAGTGCTCTCATGGGAAAAGAGCCACTTTATGGTCACCGAAGGTATTGTGCTGGGCCACGTCGTTTCCAAACGTGGCATGGAAGTCGACCCGGCGAAGGTGGACGTCATTTCAAATCTTCAGCCACCTTAGTCAGTCAAGAATGTGAGGTCATTTCTGGGGCATGTGGGATTCTACAGGCGATTCATCAAGGATTTCAGCCGCATTGCCCGACCTCTGACAGAACTCTTGTGCAAGGAGACG
The DNA here is from genome assembly GCA_037367405.1 of Ottelia alismoides. Classification (NCBI taxonomy): domain Eukaryota; kingdom Viridiplantae; phylum Streptophyta; class Magnoliopsida; order Alismatales; family Hydrocharitaceae; genus Ottelia; species Ottelia alismoides. Next base: position 259,204 of record JAZKJV010008767.1, read on the forward strand.
GATTTTATTGTTGATCAGCCAGTTCTCCTTGCTTTCAATCACTTGAAGGAGCTTATCACTCAGGCTCCGATCTTACAGCCGCCCGACTGGACTCTTCCCTTCGAAATAATGACCGATGCGTCCGACTTTGCAGTTGGAGCTGTTCTTGGGCAAAGAAAAGATAAAGCGCCCTACGCCATTCACTATGCCAGCAGAACGTTAGACGAAGCTCAAAGAAATTACACTGTAACAGAGAAAGAACTGCTGGCTGTGGTTTTCGCCTTAGAGAAATTCAGATCCTATTTGTTGGGATCCAAAGTCACCATCTTTACAGACCACTCTGCTATCCGCTACTTACAACAGAAGAAGGATGCCAAGCCAAGGCTGATTCGTTGGATCCTTCTACTCCAGGAATTCGATTTGGAAATCAAGGACAAGCCTGGAACCCAGAACGTGGTAGCAGATCATCTCTCCAGAATAGAGCATCATGAACCTCCCCTGAGCAATGCACCTATCACAGAAACCTTCCCTGACGAAACCATTTTAGCTATAGATTCTCTTCCTTGGTATGCTGAGATTGTCAATTACCTCGTCTCTGGGGTAATACCGTCGGATTGGACGAAGAACCAAAAGAGCAAATTTATGTCGACCATCCGTTTCTACCATTGGGAAGATCCTCTTTTATTCAGAGAAGGGGCAGATTGTATTTGGCGCAGGTGCATCCCTCAGACGGAACAATCAAGTGTCCTCGAGCATTGTCACTCGCTCGAATCTGGCGGACACCACTCTGGAGATCGGACGGCAGCCAAAGTACTTCAGTGTGGCCTCTGGTGGCCTACTCTATTCAAGGATGCAACTGAATTTGTTAAACGATGCACTGACTGTCAGCGAATGAAAGGTACACTCACTGCCAAAGATTCAATGCCCCTAAAAATCATTCAGATAGCAGATGTCTTCGATGCATGGGGCATTGACTTCATGGGACCTTTCCCTAACAGTCAAGGATTTCAGCACATCCTTCTCGCCGTCGATTACGTGAGTCGTTGGGTTGAAGCTATCCCTGCTCGAGCCGCCGATAGCAAAACAGTTTGCCAGTTTCTCAAAAAGAACATCATTTCGCGGTTTGGGATACCGAAAATCCTTATCTCAGACGGGGGTAGTCACTTCATCAATAAAGAGGTCAAGAAGTTGACGAAGGAGTACGGCATTGACCACCGGGTTGCCACTCCTTACCATCCTCAGACCAATGGCATGGCAGAATTATCGAACAGAGAAATCAAGACTATCCTGCAGAAACTTGTTAGGCCAAACAGAAAGGACTGGTCTCAACTCTTGGACTCGGTTCTATGGGCATATCGAACCGCCTACAAGTCTCCCTTGGGCATGTCGCCCTATCGTCTTGTATATGGAAAGCTGTGCCATCTGCCCGTGGAATTAATTCACAAGTCTTTATGGGCAATCAACAGCTGTAATTTGGACTCACACCAAAGTGGTCAGAAGAGAAAGGATGATCTGAACAGACTCTTGGAATTCCGAGACCATGCATACGATAACACCTTGATGTACAAGGAGAAGGTGAGACGCTGGCATGACCGGCACATCAGACGAAAGACCTTCGATGTTGGGCAGAAAGTGTGGTTGTTTGATGCAAAGTTGCGGATATTCCCAGGAAAATTAAAAAGTAAGTGGACAGGGCCATTCCGAATATGTGAAGTGCGTGACAACGGAAGCATCGCGATATCAGAATTGTCCCCTGACGCACAGCCTTTCGTCGTCAATGGCCAACTACTGAAGCCTTACTTGGAACCTGATGCATTCTTGGCCGTTGTTGACTCCGTTCAGCTCATGCACCATGATGATACCTCGACAGCACCTGCGGCATCGAAAGATTCAGACTATGCAATCCAACAAATTCTTCTCTGATTTTCTTCTTTTCTTCTTTTCTTCTTTTCTTCTTCTAGCCTATTCTTTGTATCTAAGAGGTGCCGACCTTGTGGACAGTTTTCTGTACTTAGCACGTACTTTGTCCTAAGTATAGGGGGGCGTGCACCCCGAGTAGGTCAATTCGTTGATCCTCTCCATTGTCTCCTCTCCTCGTCTATACTCAGGGATATCTTACCCTAAGTATAGGGGGAGGCAACCGGAGAACGATCTGTTTATTCTTACCCTTGACCCTCCCTGCTTTTTGTACAGTCTGCTATACTTAGGATTACTTGATCCTAAGTATAGGGGGGACGGTCAACTTCTCATTCATTCATTCATCCCGTTAATTATTCCTTCATTCTTTAGATCTGTCTATACTCAGTACGAGTTATGTCTTTGCTTTTCCTTTCGATCTATGAGGACATAGCTCAAGCTAAGTATAGGGGGGGTCGTATATACCATGTATATACTATAAGCCATAACTCATACTGAAAAATAAAATATCACCTCGATAAAATAGGATATAAAAAGTAGCTCTATAATAATAAAAGATGATTGTGAGTTCCTCAGACTAGTTGTAATTATACTGACTAGTAAGTCAGAAAAGTGTTTTACGAAACGTTTTGTTTTTTGAAAAATCTTGTGAAAGTTGTTTGAAAATAGCGTGAACAAGTATTCAACGATTGAAAAGAGTAGTTTGTGTGAAAAACCTATTTTCTTTGAGTAAAAGCAAAATATGTGGAAATTAGTGTGCAAATGATTGTGAAAAGTTGATTGTCAAAGGTATTTTGAAAAATCTATCTATGTTGTGTAAAACATTTGTAAAAGGATTTTCAAATACGTGTACATATTGCAAAATTATTTTGGACTAGAGTTTTCAAAAAAAAAAAAAACCCTTGAGAAAATGATTCTCGAAGTGAGTCTGAGGAATCCACACAAAAATCTTTCATTTGTAAATAAGGAATAAGTTCAAATAAAGCCTATAAGACCAAAACCATAAAATACAGTTTCTCTTCCTTTGTATATACTGACTAATAAATCAGATACCTATATAGTATGATTTGAAAAATAGTGTGACCAGTTTTGAAAGATTTGATGTGAAATGATTTCAAACGGTGTGAAAATGGTTTTTATGGCAAAAATTTTTCTTTGTGTGAAAGAAAGGATTTGAAAGACCTGTGTGCAAATATTTTGAAAAATGTTTGTCAAAATTATTGTGAAAAATGTACATATAGTGTGAAAAATTCTTTGCAAAAATAGTTTTCAAATGCGTGAAAATGATTGCAAAAATTATCGTGTACTATAGTTTGCAAAACTATGTTCAAAACTAGAACTGAAGGATAAGATCACTATTACAAACACCTGTAAATAAGAAATAAAGTACATAAAATTCTTTCTCAACAACCGAAATAAACTATTCCATGTAAAGTCTGTATAAATTCATACATTTTGTAAATAAAGCAGTACGCCCGTGTAAATAATGGTGTATACTTTTGGTATGTGTCAAGCTCTTATTTTATTTGCAAAAATTCTTTGTGTAAAAATAATCTTTGATTCTTTTTAAAGATCCTCTGTGAAAATTTGCATCATTCATTGTGCATAGCATAAGCATACCATGCATATTCTTTTTGAGTGAGCTTGATGATTGAATCAGTCTAATAAAGTCTCAGAGTGGAGCTCGGTTGGACCCTACTGCACCTAACTGCACTGGAACCTTAGGGGAACTAGGTTTAAGGTACTTCAGGTCTAGTCAGACTTAATTCTTTGAGAAAGCAGGGCTGGGTTCAAGTCACCTCAGTGGACTAACTAGAACTTTTCGAAACACACGCATGACTCTTGTCGGCCGTGACCTAACTTGGACACCTGCACCTTTCACATAGCTCTCCATGGATGAGGTGGTGAGGAGGCAGTTTCCTTTGGCTTGGGGTAGCATATGAGGGTAGTACTTCTAGGCGGAACCTCTCTTCTTCTTATAGTGAAGGAAGTGCACCTCAACTTGGTCTAGTGGTGATGAAGTCTAAAGACAGAAGCCGTGGGTTGCAATAAAGCTTCAAAAGAGGGATAGTCTACTGGCTCAAGAGGAAAATTTCTTGTATATGCTGCTCATGTAGATATGTTGTACAGATGCAATTGAAAAAAAAAAATGCAAAAAGAACTCCAAAAAAGTGGTGGGTCGGATTGAAAATTTAATAATCCCACCGGAGTATGTATATAGTTCAATAAAGCAAAAGCTTGTGGTATCCATGTTTCATCTCATGAAGCTTGCAGCGGGAGACTCGACTACACTGGCTGAGCTTCCAAAAGTCTATACTTCTTCCCCCTCTTCTTGAGCCGGTTGCACTTGAACTTAGAAGGGAATACCCCGCTTCTCGAGGAAAGAGTTGCTAGACCGAGGCATTAGAGTTACCAGGTTGGGGGAGGGTGTTTCTTTGTCACTTCTGAGGTGGGGAGCCACTCTCACTGTACAAGTCAGCTTCATAGTCATAAGGGTTTGTGTATGGTGTAGGCTAGTTCTGACCAGGCTATTAAGGTGCTTTGAACCGAATTCTGCGATTATCGAAGGCTGTTGTGCTTTAAATTTGGTTCCCGACTAGGTTCCACACACATCCACACCTAAGGACTGACAGGAGCTCCAATCTCAGATTTTGTAGAGACATGCATTGCACTGAAAGCACCCCCTATTCACTCTATCTTCCTTTCATTTTCCTTTTTCTTTCCTTTATCCTTCGGATACTTATTGCATAAGTATTTGCTAGGGACCAGCAAAGGCAAGTATAGGGGGGTGATGAATCTCCAGTTCATCACCTTTATTCTATCATTTTGGCCTTAAAAACCCCAGCAAATGCATGTAAATAGCATTAATTTGTACATATTAGCATCTATTATTTATTGTATTAATTATACATAAAATAAGGTTTTTAATGCCAAAATTATAGAATAAAGAAAAGAAAAGAAAAAGGAATAAAATATTGCAAATATTTTATGACCCTAACCCCGAGACCAAGGCCAGCATGGAATTGGTCGACAAGGAATAAAGTAGGGGGAGATAAGGGCCAATTATACAATAAATATCTCATTTATTTATTCATTCATTTATGCATTTTTGACACCTATTTTGTAAAGAATTATTTATTCATCAAAGTAAAATCTTTTGTACATGAAAGATGTAGCTAATAATGTAAATAAAAATACAAAATTGAGTTTATGTGAAAATAATATACAGTGTACATTTTATACACATAATAAAAAGCAGAAATCTCAACTTCACAGACCCATATCTTGCAAATTAAAACTCCAAATCACCCAAACTCACCTCTAATTGTATACAGCATTTCATAAACTATTTTATAAAATTAGTTCCATAATTTTTGGAGTCCATCTGTGAAAGTTAGGTTTTTGGCCCTTCTTGTACATAATACCTGATTAAAATATTCATTTTATTCAATATCCATTACTTTTATAAATTCATATTTTTAGAATTTTGTAAACAATGTATATAATTCATGTACATATTGAAATTAAAAGAAAACCAAAAAGAAATTTCAAAAATAAAATAAGCCTAGCTGATACCTAGGCAAAATACCTATGTTACCCATGTGTATATAAATAAAAGAGAAAACATTCTTTAATTATTTTATTCATCTATATTTTTCTAAAAATATATATATTACACATAACTTATTAAAAATACAAATCCAAAATAAAAACAAATAAAATTCATTAAATAAATAAAATGCATATAATATATAGGTAAAGTACCTATAAGTATACATACATACACATACATCTATTTATTTAAAAATATAAATAAACTCATAAAAATAAAATAAAAATATACTTATACTCACAAAAATAAGTTATAAAATTATAAAATAAGAAACTAAAATAATAAAATAAAATAAATAAATTAAAAATAAAATATACAAAAAAATACATGTAGATATACACATATACACATTATTCAATTAAAACCATAATAAAATAATTCATAAAAATAAATAAAAATCGTATTAAAATACTACATACAATAATAAAGATTTTTTATTTTATACTTGAAAAATAATAAAATCGTTTATTAGCCTAAATAATTCATTCTTTGATACTCCAGCCTATTTTGTCTTCTAGCGGCCCCCGTGGACCAACCACAGGCCGGCAAGAGTTGACCTCGGGTCAACTCTTCTGACTCAAGGATGGCCCCTCTGACAAGTCACGAGAGGTCCCTCTTCCTCGATTTTTCACGCCGATTGTGTTGCTCGAGGGTGATAAGACCCTTCATGAGATTTGTTCCTCGAACATCCACGAATCACGCCGCATCCCATGATTCCTTGTACAGCATCTAGATTCACCAAGATCTGCCGGCCAATAAGGGCGCAAACTTTGCTTATAAATAAACCCTCCGACCTCCTCATCCATTTTGGCCTCCCTTTCCGTCGTCTTCCACCGTCTATTCCAGTCCTCTGAGGTTCCTTGTGACAGGAGGGTCCTCCTGGAAGCTTCAGGCAGTTGGAGGAGTCGAAGGAGCGCCCACGGCCGCCGCGTCGCCGGAGGTCCTGCTCCCTGGTCGCACACCAGGTATAAGAGCTGCTTTCTTTCCGTTTTTAGCTTAGTTTTAGTCGTTACTTCGTAGTTTAGCTTTTAGATCAGTCCGTAGAGCCTCAGTTGCTCGATTAGCTTAAGATCGAAGTTCGCCGGAGTTTAGCTCCGGCGAACCTCTCTACTCTGATCAGCACGCTATCTGACCCTTCGCCCCACCTCATCGCCTTCCCTTACGTATTCTCCACGCACCCACGCTCCAAGATCAACCAGAGCTCGCCCAGCTCTGCGAATCGAAGCTCCTCCACCACCCTTCGCCGGAGCTTCGTCGCCCACCACCATCCGCTTGCTCACAGCTTCAAAACCCCTGGTCGAGGAAGACGCCCTCGAGCCACTCTTTCTTCCTGTGCAGGTTAGGTGCGAAATAGAGCACCTGGAGTCGATTTACAAGCCGGCGGAGGTATCTGGAGCCGTAACCCTACTTCGAGCTCGTTGCAGCGCTCCGGTGTACCTCTGGCCGATACGAGACCTCCAGACGTTAGAGGACACCTCCAGGAAGCTTCTTGGACCTTCAGGAGCGAAGAAGACCGGCGGGAGAGCGAGATCCGAGCGGAGGAAGCTCGCCTCGGCGAGGCTTCTTCCCTGTTCTTCCTCGCAGCTCCTCCGCCGTTGGATGAAGACGAAGGCCCAGATTGAAGACCAGCCGTCCGATGGAGCACCGCCTCGACCGTCGGATCATCTCGGAGGATCTAATCCTAGCGATCCATCGACGAACCGTCATCGGCGCACGTGGAGGCGCCACGTGCCAAGTGAACGAAGATCAGCCATCCATCAGCGCGCCTTTTGGGGGTAATTTTCACATTCGACCCCCGCCTTTTTTGTCTTTTATTTTCAGTCCTGTAAATAAATAAGCACGTTATAATTAATGTGGATATTTTGCATGAGACCCCCTGTACTGTTTTGATACTACTTTTGGGTCCAGTCCACGTCACCTCACGTGTCGTCCCACGTGAGGTGGGCTTTTTGCATAAAACCCCCCTGTATGTTTGTAAATTTGAATTTAGTCCAGTAAATAAAATATTCAGTATATTATTTTTATGAAAAATTGCAACCAGGACCCTGAACTTTCTGATATTGCATTTTGGTCCCTGTGGGTGCGGATCACGTGTAGTCCCACGTGGAGGTTAAATTGCAAGGGGGCCCTGGCGGGTTTCTTTGTTTGTTCTTAGTCCCTAAAATCACAGAACACGTTTTAACTTTCTGGTATTTTTGCACATGTGCCCCTGGATGTTATTTTATTTGCAAAAATACCCCTGCCAGGCTTAATTATTTTTGTGTCTTTATCCATTTATTAAAAATACCTATTAGGCTTCTAAAAATCCACAAAAATTAGGATAGGTGCTCTATGCCATGCTTGTTCACGCACATATTTTAGTTTGCATTTTTCGCATTTTTCCTAATTATTAAAAATGAAAAAGAAGCCCTTTTTGTACTGTTTAAATTAGAAAATACAAAAAAATTAGAAAATGTGTTTGAAAAATTCAAAAAAAATGATATATGATATATTTATATATATATTGAGTCCAGAAAAGGAAAAAACCTAAAAACATGAAAAAGAAAATAAAAAAAATCCTAAAACCCCAAAAGCAACATAAAAATTAGAAAAACTCTTTAAAAACCCCCCCCAAAAAAAATACATTTTTCTCTTTTATAATTATCTATATATTATTATTCATATGAAAAAATTAATTTGGGCAATTTTGGGTATTATTTGATATTTTTAAAACCCAAATCATATACGGCTATTTATTAAGTCCTAGATTATGGACATTTTTGAATTAAAAAAAAAATACATAAAAATTAGAAATATAAAAAAAAATATAAAAAAAGGGTTAAAAATATAAGTCTATATATTAAGTTTTTATGCTTATATATATATATTCTATATTACTTCTCTCTCCCTCTTCCTATATATATATATCTCTTTATATATATATATATATTATATAGATTTATATAATTAATAATATAAAAAAAGTATAAAATATAAAATCAAAATAAAAATTATAAAAACAAAAAAAAAATACAAAAAAAAAATAATAAAAAAAAGAGAGACCCACTTCACTCAAGAATGACTGGTATGCACATATAGGCTCATGCATTTTTGTATTGCTCTCTGTGGTTCGACCTCTACATGCTTGTTCCCTATACATTTTATGGTAGAGTAAATAAAGATTGATTCACCCTTCCTTTGAGCTTGATTGTTTTATCATTTGATTGTGGGTCAATTGTTGATCACTCGCCTTTTATTGAGGGTCGCCACGACGACATATTCAGACCCTTGATAAAAAGCGCGTTCATCAGCGGGGCGGCGTGGGGAGGCGGCTTCGCTTGCTGGAGAGGGCGACTGTAGTCGCGCGTGAGCGCACGAATGCCGCTGGTGTGGACTGAGCGGAAGTGCGGCTGGTGGGTGGAAGGCAAGGCTGCCGCCTATGGCTGGTAGCGAGCGGTGGAGCCGAGGGCGCCGCCGCTGGCGGTGACGGCTGGGAGTGGGGCGTCTGCAGGCCGCCGACCTTTATTTTGTTTTGTTTTTTTAATTTTTTGAATTTTCTACTGTTGTGTTGTTTTTTTTTAATTTTCTATTTTTTCAGTTTTCTTAAATAGAGAATAAAAGAAAATAAGACCTAATCGAAGGATGTGGTGATGGTGGTAGGAGTATGATAAAGTAGGATAAATGGAGTAGGTGTGGTGATGTGATGTGATGAAAACTGCAAAGATACAAAAATGACAAAATGAAAGTAAAATTACCTACGGAGGAAGCAGATCGCCTGGGGAGTGCTCACGAGGAGCACGATCTTCGCTCGAGTCGCCGGCGAGCGATGAGCTCGAGCAGCGTGCGGATGCGGCTGCGATGTTGGCCAAGAAGCCAACGGATCTCACCGGAGAGATGGCTGTTGTCGCTCAACCACGGTTGCGTCGCTGTCATCGATTCAACTGTGAGAACTAGGCTCTCCTCATATAAAGATGGATCAAGTGCAAAATGAGGAGGATGGAATGCATAAAAAGAGATGGAAAAAATGGAGGTTAGAATGAAGGTAGAGTGGAATGGAGGTTAGAATGGAGGTGGAGTTGAATTAGAAGTTAGAAAAAATGGTGGAAGAATGCAGCTGAATGGGTGGTTATTGTAGAGAATGAGAATTAAATAAAAAATAAACAAATAACAAGATAAAGTAGGCTACTAAAATACAATAAATTAAGGAGAAGAAAATAGTGGAGAATTTACAAAAAAAGACAAACAACATGTACATTTTTTTACTTTTTTAATTTTAATTTTTTTATAAATGATATTTGCAAAATAAAAATAAAATAAAATACTAGAAATAAAATGCAACATAAAAGAGTTTTTTTTTTGGATTTTTAGCAATTAAGAAGAGTAAATAAAAAATGAAGAATGAAAGATATGTACAATATATACAAAGTACATCTAGGTCCCAAAATCAAAATTTTACCAACGAGCTCCGATTTTAGTGAAACCACTTCCATTGGATAGATAATTTTCTAACTTGAATTTTAAAAGTGAGTTTGGTGAATTTAGAGTTCATACGAAGCGAGAATTTAGCCGGGAAGTTGGACTTTACGACCTTTTCTCTTTGGGATCTAGGAGCATTTATTTGAGGTGGAATTTATTTTGTATTTTTATATTTTATATACATTTTTATGAACAAGTCAGAGAAAGAATTAGCCAAAAAAGAGTTGAAATGAAATTATTAAAAAAACATGAAACTCAGGGCTATTTACAGGTGAAAAACTCCTTTATTTTATGGCTTTTTATTGTTAATGAATTTTGTGCAATATAATATACAATAATTAGTGTATTTTATTTACAAGAGTCATTTTGTTAGTTTATTGATTTTATGAACATCTATTAGAGACTTTACTCGGGGATTTTGCTAAGATCAATATATTGAGATGATGAATCGCAGATTCATCACCTCTCCCATCTTCATTTTTACCTCCATGAGGTCCATCTACAGAGTGATCATCTCTAGCTTCATCATCACTGATGAGACGCTAAATCGGCCCTCTAATAGTGCGGAATTAGCACTAGAATATGTCATCACAGTCGGGCCGAATCGGTCATCAAAAGACCATCTAATTTACATCACATCGGATGGTCGTATATTTTTTTTTACTTGGCAAGAAACCAAGGTCGAACTCAGGGACACGAACCTCTCTCGTGATTATTCAGATTTTTATCTATTTAACTAAGTGTTGAGCTGAATATCATTAGGTCAAATTATGCTAAAGGACTAAGACTATGCATTAAATTAAAACATGTATTTTTTTATTTTATTTTAATCATGCGAAGAAATGTGATGCAATGCAACATGATTAAATATGCCCTAACTCAAAGTAAAGATGATGAGCAAACTTAACAGGAGTCAATTTCAAGTTTAATTAAGATGACAGATTTGATGAACAATTTAAACAAGGCCTAAGTTAAAGCACTAAGAGACACATGGCGACTAAATTAACTCATCAAGATTACAATGCCTAAAATGAGAAATGATTATGCCATTAAAAAGAACATCAAGCGAGCTTCGAAATGAAACTGAAATCAACTTAATAGGAGTTACGGTACTCAAGATATGCATGGAAGAAAGCAAGGGCATAACTGAAAGAAAACATGAAATAAAATACAAACAGGTCCCTGGGAGGGACTAAAATGTAAATATGAAAAAGATCAGGACCTTCCCTGTAAATGACCCACACGCACAGGGGCATTTTTGCAATTTTAAAACTCACGAGGGTATCAATGTAAAATACCCGAAGTGCACGTGATCTGCACGTGATTCAGGACCTGGTTGCAATATTGGAGAAGAAGGCGGGCCTCTGTGCAAATTACCTAGATGGCACGTGCTATGCACGCGCCATCCAGGCTCAGAGAAAGGCGCAGGCTCGGCAGAGGCTTGGTCTGCTTCGGCCAGCCTCGGGCGCTGGCTCGGATGCTGGTACAGGCTCGATGTAGGCTCAGTTCGACTCGAAGCTCCAGTGAGGATCGACGTAGGCTCGGATATACGATCCTCCAGGCTTAGACAGTGGCTCGGGGATGCTCTGTTGATGACGCGTGGACGCATCTACGCCATTGGATCATTAGGATCCAACAGTAACTGGGGGATCCTCTGGTTGGTGACGTGGTCGCTCTTGCACCATTGTATGAGCTCCGAGGAGTATCATCCGACGGTGCCTGTAGCATCTTCCTCGGTCGTGGCTGGCGGCAAACTCCGGACTCCGGCGAAGGCCCCCGAGCTCCGCCACCTTCTAGCTTGCTCGATGAAGGTCCCCAAAGCTCCGTGGATGATGGGCGATGTAGCTGGAGCTCATGGGAGCTTTCCCAAGCATCTTGGACAGGACTGATTATGTTTGAAAGGCAGAGGCGAAGTTGCACGAAGTATCTCTGGCGAGAATCTCGACCATTGAAGTACAGAGGACCTACATCGTTAATTGATAGCCGAAGCATGGGGTTTTGTGAAGGGGAGTGAGGTGAAGAGCTCAGTGGGTGAAGAACGCGATAGCTTTGAACTCCTCCGCCATTCACGATGGAGGAGGTGAATCGGAGGTGACATAGGGTCTGGAGGAAGAAGAAGATGATCGAGAAGCGGCGCGTGAATGGTGGATGTCCGGTGGTGCTCAAGAGGTGGTCCATGGACATCGAAAGTGGAAAGGGGATCCGACTTAATTATGAGAAAATTAAGAAAAAAATGCAAGGGAGGTTGCAGGGGCTTACCTGATCGGATATGGCAGACGGAGGCTTGGGCTAGGGCTCGATTCGAGCTCCGGGTCATCGTTGGACCCCTGTAGCAACTCAGGGCAGCTCGAGCGGGTGTTGGGCACCGCAACACTGCCATGATTGGCGGAGGGTCATCACCAGAAGGGGTAGGTCATCATCGCTCGATCTGCCATCTCCCCCTATCATAGGAAGATGGCAGAGGGCTGGGCCTCCCTCCGTATAAAGGTTGACATCCGTGGATGAGGGAGCTGACAGAGTATTTGAGGAGAGAACATGGCGGTTCAAGCTGGTGAAGTTGTGGGTTTCGAGGGCGCGCATGGGGCGAAAGAGAGGGGTTCGTGGGTAGTGTCAACATGCGCGAGGATGAAGGATGATGGGGGTGGACCGTGAGGCGGTTGGCGAGGGGAGAGATAGTCGGAGATGGTAGAGGAAATAGAAAGGGGGGGGGCATGGTTTGCGTGGTGGAAATCGTGGAGACGAAGGCTGACCGGAGGTAGACGAAGGGCTCTTGGCCGTTGGATCTTGAGATCCAACGGCTGTAGTACCGGCGCTAATGAGTGACTGAGATTAGATCTAAGGCACTTGATCGGGGGGTTCAGATTCAACCACGTGTTACGCTGCGGGCGCAGCGCTAGCGAGCGGTCAGGATCACCTCTGGAGGATGATCGGATGGTCTAAATCAAGGGCGTTAAAGAACGGTGAAGATTACGAGGCTGGGGTACGATTGAATGGCGCAAGAGGCACCACGTGTCATGAGGATGGAGAGGCGGGCACGGGCGGCGATGATGAAAGGTGAGGGAAGATCAGACGGCTTAGGAAAAGGCGTACGTGGAGAGAGCTGGGCCGTTGGATTCAAAGAGAAATCCAACGGCTAGGGATGCGGGTGGCTGATGCAACGGAGCCGGGCCACGTGGCTCAACCAGAGAGAACCACGTGGCCCAATCAGATTATGCAGAGAGAAATGCTTATTTTTGAGGGGCTAACGACCAATTTTGAGAAAACTCAAAACATGAAAGTTGTAGATCTCAAAGAGATCTACAAGTTTCATGTTGACCAAAAGTGGAGAGGAGGTCATATGTAGATACAAAATATTTTTGAAGGTATTTTGATGGTTAAAAATACCATGAATTTTGCTTTTGCCATTTTTTTGATTTTTAATCTATTCAAGACTCTAATAATTACAGGACTTTAACTGGATTTTATTGACACAACTTTAAGCAAGGGGTTAATAATGGAAAATTAAGATGATGAAATTGGGTTTCATCACCCCCTATACTTAAACTATGCTCGTCCTCGAGCATCAAAGGGAATGATTAAGCTGGATTAACCCCCTTGTGCAAGTGAGTACATGATCCAATATGTTCAAGTCTACTCAACTTTAGAGGTCCAAAATTCTAGAATTCAACGCAGCCTTAATCAAGAGGCACCCAATTCCTCTAATTCTCCAGACTCTCATTGATGTACATATATATTAAGGATATGACATTTTGTGTTGACTACGATTCCGAGAGTAGAGTCAAATCGTCACCTAAAGTCTTGGTCCAAGAAAATCTCCTAAGTACCCAATCCTAAAAACTAGGGAGTAAATCAAATCTTACATTCAGTCCACCGTATCTTTAGTTGTCAGACTTAGAAAATGTAGATGGAAGGCCAGTAATGGAGGGTATGGGATTGTGTCATTTCTTCTCTCCCTCTCATTGGAACAAGGATTCTCTCTAGTGCCTTTTTTACGCAGCACATTTTTTTGGTGTTGATCAGTGCATCCGTCAAGAGAAGTTGGAGTCGTATGCACTTGTTTTCCTGGAAATACACCGGGGTGTGTCTCTTTTGAGTACCTATCGACACCCAGACTTGTAGCATTTACGATGCAGAGCCCCTTTTTGGTGCAAGCCCGACTCCTGGTCCTAATAGCGGTGGTCCAATTGGACACTTTGAGAAGTTTGGGAGCGCTCGCCTTTGGTGGAAGCTCTTTGATATGTAACTTTGTGGAATGAGAGCTTTTCTTTGACATTTCATTTATTTGTGGTATTTTGGCTAGCTCCACTGCTTTTACCAAGAGTTGGCGCACATTGATCAACATTTTTTATTTATTTCACACCCTGGCACTTAGGTCAATGTCAAGAGATTAGTATAAGAACCAAGTTCTCATACTGGCTAAAATTGCTGACACTCAGGTTTCATGAAACCTTCAAAGATTTTATCCCATCCTCGAGCATCATTAGATCAAGTCCAAACTCGACTTCCTCATCCCAATCCCTCAGGTGAAAAGTCAACTCATCTCATCAAAACCGCAGTCGTGCATGTGATGTACTGTTCATATTCTTAATGGTCTGAGACTAAGCATGAAATATAGCATGCAAATCTAGAAATCTAGGGGAATGCGGATGATTAAGTCTAAGACCCTGATGGCTAAGGCTGGTTAACCTAAAATCTCAAAGACCTCATAAAACTAAATTTCCTTGAACATTTTAGATCTTGGGTGGAAGTGTGGAAGTAAAGGATTAATCCAACTCCTTCATTCAAGCACAAATTTTTTAAGCTTCAAGAGATATTAGGATAGCCTAAACTCAATTAATTAGATGCATCTGCATTCATCCAGTATGGATGTAAGTACAGGCTAGAGCCCGTTGCTTGAGGACGGGGCCTTAAGCGATGTCCTCTAAACCATCCAATCTACTAAGGGTGAACCCTCACTGAACGTGGCTACTTAATTGGGCTTAGTAGTCACTAATCACTCGATTTTTGGATTTTTCTCATTCTTATGGGTTTTAATAGAAGGTTAGAACACCGGTTAGACTCAACTTTCCTTGAAACGAGAGAAAATTTTCAAAACCATGTCACACAAATAAAAAGTTTTCAAAACATTTTCAAAAGATTTTTTCAAAACAAGGGAAAACTCATTTTTCAAATTATTTTCGAAAATATTTTTATATATAAAAAATAGTGTAACATAATATAGAAAAGACGTGAAAAACATTGGAGTCCACTTAGTTCAAGGAATTTTACTTTAGCTAAAAAGTTTTAAATTTTTCAAAATTTTCAGATTATAGCTAAAGTAAGTAAACTGTATATACGGTATACCTCCCTATACTTAAACTTTGCTATGTCCTCATAGAACTAGATGATACAAGTACATAGGTCCATTTAAATATAGAGAAATATACGGGAGCTAAGAGGGGCTCTCCCTATACTTAGGTTAGAAATAACCTAATTATAGAGGCAAGGAAAGGAGAGTAGAGAAAATCACAGGGACTCACGTCCCTCCTATACTTAGGCTGAGATTATCCTAAGTATAAAGATGGAGATTTGATGTTGGAAGAGACCCAAGGTGAACGAAGAAGAAGGATGGATTTACAAGTGATCGGATGAATCTGCGGAGATGAATGGAGTGTTTAAGGATCTGGGGAGTGTATCGAAGCAAACATGGCTCAATCAAGAAAGCAAGACCCTCAATTTCACCAACTCACACATGAAACCAACCGAGGTTGGTTTATTATCTTGTTGGTTTTATTGGTGATAAAACATTTGATGTTTACGCGGAGAAAAAGTGTTAAGTAAAAATCAATGCGTAAACGAGGGTGTTGCTCTACCAAAACCAAAATTTTACTCCATTTTTATGTTGACTTGCAATTAACAGTCCCAATTTCTCTTAAGGTTGTCAATGATTAAAGATGAGCACATAAACCATGCAATCATCGTCTACCGTTCATTCCCAAATTCTGTTTAACCTAGGTGATCAAGCTAGGAAAGGGAAATCGAGAAAAACCATGTATTCGATAAAAAAATGCGATCTAGGCTAAGTGATAAAACATGCAGTGATTTGGCGAAAATCCATGAAAAACTTGGGCTGTTTTGAAAACCAAAAATCAATATGTATGCAAGTCGATCAAAAAGCCGCACCTAACATGCTTCTATTAGCGGTGAAGAATTTCTTTTAAATTGGCTAAGTGAAGCGATGCTATGTGCGTCTTGAATTAAGATGTGTCTTACCTACGAGCAAGCACGTAAAAAAATGAAAAAAATAAAATTAAGCTCGGAGAGACGCGTGCCTGGTCCTAGGTCGACATTCAAGTGGGGATGATCCCCACACAACCACATATAATCGTTCATTTACAAACGCGAGCCTTCGATCGAAGACAACTGTAAAGACGGTTATTACATGCGACAATGAGATGCAAAAGTGATTTTTTTCTTTCTTTATGATGTACTCCAAGCATGCTTCTGCGGCTTCTCGCAGCGGCTAGCTCCTGCTCCTCGCCTCCTTGAATCATCAAGGGCCCTGCCACAAAAACAATGGTTAGAGATCGATAGAGAATAAAATTTTATAATGCAAGACAAATTAACAATCTTGACCTATAAAGAAAAACACTTAATTAAATAAATGAAAATCCAAAAAAATACAAGAAATGAGCCATGTCCCCGGTAACGACGCCATTTGATGAGCCGTTAAATCGGCCCTCTAATAGTGCGGAATTAGTACTTGAATATATCATCGCAGTCGGGCCGAATAGGTCATCAAAAGACCATCTAATTTAGATCACATCGGATGGTCGTGTATTTTTTTACTTGGCAAGAAACTAAGGTCAAACTCAGGGACACGAGCCTCTCTCGTGATTATTCAGATTTTTGTCTATTTAACTAAGTGTTGCGTTGAATATCAATAAATCAAATTATGCTAAAGGACTAAGACTATGCATTAAATTAAAACATGCATTTTTTTATTTTATTTTAATCATGCGAAGAAATGTGATGCGATGCAACATGATTAAATATGCCCTAGCTCAAAGTAAAGATGATGAGCAAACTTAACAGGAGTCAATTTCAAGTTTAATTAAGATGACAGATTTGATGAACAATTTAAACAAGGCCTAAGTTAAAGCTCTAAGAGACACGTGGCGACTAAATTAATTAATCAAGATTACAGTGCCTAAAATGAGAAATGATTATGCCATTAAAAAGAACATCAAGCGAGCTTCGAAATGAAACTGAAATCAACTTAATAGGAGTTACGGTGCTCAAGATATGCATGAAAGAAACCAAGGGCATAACTGAAAGAAAACACGAAATAAAATTACAAACAGGTCCCTGGGAGGGACTAAAATGTAAATATGAAAAAGATCAGGACCTTCCCTGTAAATGACCCACACACACAGGGGCACTTTTGCAATTTTAAAACTCGCAAGGGTATCAATGCAAAATACCCAAAGTGCACGTGATCTGCACGTGATTTAGGACCTGGTTGCAATATTGGAGAAGAAGGTGGGCCTCTGTGCAAATTACCTAGATGGCACGTGCTATGCACGCGCCATCCAGGCTCGGAGAAAGGCGCAGGCTCGGCAGATGCTTGGTCTGCTTCGGCCAGCCTCGGGCGTTGGCTCGGATGCTGGTACATGCTCGATGTAGGCTCGGTTCGACTCAAAGCTCCAGTGAGGCGTGGCGTACGCTCGGATATACGATCCTCCAGGCTTGGACAGTGGCTCGGGGATGCCCTATTGATGACGCGTGGACGCATGTGTGCCATTGGATCATTAGGATCCAACGGTAACTAGGGGATCCTCTGGTTGGTGACGTGGCCACTCTTGCACCATTGGATGAGCTCCGAGGAGTATCATCCGATGGTGCCTGTAGCATCTTCCTCGGTCGTGGCTGGCGGCAAACTCCGGACTCCGGTGAAGGCCCCCGAGCTCCGCCGCCTTCTAGCTTGCTCGATGAAGGTCCCCAGAGCTCCGTGGATGATGTGCGATGTAGCTGGAGCTCATGGGGCTTTCCAAAGCATCTTGGACATGACTGATTATGTCTGAAAGGCAGAGGCGAAGTTGCGCGAAGTATCTCCGGCGAGAATCTCGACCATTGAAGTACATAGGACCTGCATCGTTAATTGATAGCCGAAGGATGGGGTTTTGTGAAGGGGAGTGAGGTGAAGAGCTCAGTGGGTGAAGAACGCGATAGCTCTGAGCTCCTCCACCATTCACATCGGAGGAGGTGGATCGGAGGTGACATAGGGTCTGGAGGAAGAAGAAGATGATCGAGAAGCAGCGCGTGAACGGTGGATGTCCAGTGGTGCTCGAGAGGTGGTCCATGGACAACAAAAGTGGAAAGGGGATCCGACTTAATTATGAGAAAATTAAGAAAAAATTCAAGGGAGGTTGCAGGGGCTTACCTGATCGGATATGGCGGACGGAGGCTTGGGCTGGGGCTCGATTCGAGCCCCGGTCGTCACTGGACCCCGACAGCAACTCGGGGCAGCTCGAGAGGGCACTAGGCACCGCAGCACCGCCATGATTGGCGGAGGGTCATCACCAGAAGCGGTAGGTCGTCATCGCTCGATCTGCCATCTCCCCCTGTCACAGGAAGATGGTAGAGGGCTGGGCCTCCCTCCGTATAAAGGTGGACATCTGTGGACGAGGGAGCTGACGAAGTATTTGAGGAGAGAACATGGCGGTTCAGGCTGGTGAAGTTGTGGGTTTCGAGGGCACGCATGGGGCGAGAGAGAGGGATTCGTGGGTAGTGGCAACATGCGCGAGGATGAAGGATGATGGGGGTGGACTGTGAGGCGGTTGGCGAGGGGAGAGATAGTCGGAGATGGTGGAGGAAATAGAAAGGGGGACGTGGTTTGCGTGGTGGAAATCGTAGAGACGAAGGCTGACCAGAGGTAGACGAAGGGCTCTTGGCCGTTGGATCTTGAGATCCAACAGCTGTAGGACCGACGCTAATGAGTGATCGAGATTAGATCTAAGGCGCTGAATCGAGATTAGATCTAAGGCGCTGAATCGAGATTAGATCTAAGGCGCATATTCGGCCACGTGTTATGCTGCGGGTGTAGCGCTAGCGGGCGGTCAGGATCGCCTCTAGAGGACGATCGGATGGTCTAAATCAAGGGCGTTAAAGAACGGTGAAGATTACGGGGCTGGGGCACGATCGAATGGCGCAAGAGGCACCACGTGTCGTGAGGATGAAGAGGCGGGCACGGGCGGCGATGATGAAAGGCGAGGGAAGATCAGACGGCTTAGGAAAAGGCGTGCATAGAGAGAGCTGGGCCGTTGGATTCAAAGAGAAATCCAACGGCTAGGGGTGCGGGCGGCTGATGCAAGGGAGCCGGGCCACGTGGCTCAACCAGAGAGGGCCACGTGGCCCAATCAGATTATGCAGAGAGAAATGCTTATTTTTGAGGGGCTAAACGACCAAATTTGAGAAAACTCAAAACATGAAAGTTGTAGATCTCAAAGAGATCTACAAGTTTCATGTTGACCAAAAGTGGAGAGGAGGTCATCTGTAGATACAAAATATATTTGAAGGTATTTTTAAGGTTAAAAATATCACGAATTTTGCTTTTGTCATTTTTTTGATTTTTAATCTATTCAAGACTCTAATAATTACATGACTTTAACTGGATTTTATTGACATAACTTTAAGTAAGGGGGTTTATAATGGAAAATTAAGATGATGAAATTGGGTTTCATCAATCACCTCATCCTCGAGGTATTTCCCTCTCTTCCGATCTCCTCCTCAGGTCATTCAGCATATCTTGGAAAGTGGCCTGAGCTAGAGCTTGGTTAGTAAACTGCTATTGAATGGCCTGGATAGAAGTCAAGAGCTGAATGTTGGCTTCATTCTGACTTGGGCACATGCCCTACTCTATATCTTGCTCTGTATCCTGTTGTTGGGGGTCCCTTTTTTCTTGTTATTGAAGCCATTTCTGATTCTGACTGTGAATGTGCGGGCTCAAGATCAGGGTCAAGATTGCTGATTCTTTGGTCCTTTCTTAAGCCCTAAAACCCTACCCTCGGTCAAGTGCGACACCTAGTGACAACATGCGATCCCCTGCAGTGCTGAAGTGATGGTAGAAGGAGAGGAGGCGACCCACGACCCTCCGATCTCCTCACTCATTGCTCTAATGCTCTGGATCTTGCGTTCGACGTTTCACAACGACTTGACACCTCAAAGGGCTCTGAAGCTCATCAGTAGAGCTCTGGAGTGCTTAGGTGCCTGAGCATGTTCAAAAGCCTCGAAGACCCTTCATACATGGCCCTTCAGACCTGCAAGTTAGATGTGAAGCTTCGTGAGGTATGGGGGATCAGGTCTAGCCTTTATTGGCGACGGTCAGGGTTGAAAATGACATGGGGCAGAGAGGTTCGATCATGTGACTAGGAAGGTCCTCAATTTCCAGATCAAAGATCGATCTTATGGTGCTGATGGATCGAGTAAATGGAGAAGCGAACAAGCTAAGCAATGAGGTGAATAGATGGGTCTGACAAGAGTATACATGGAGGGACAAAGGTGGCCGGAGCCCTAGAGCTCCGACAAAATTAATTAACATAACCTAATCTAAAACAATAATTAAAATCGAAACTAAAATACCGAATCAAAAGATAGTAACTAAATATACCTAGGAAAGTAAAAGGTACAACTCGAACTTGGCTCACACGCCAAGGAGCAGGACGACAACAGAGTACCGTCGTGGGTCGCCTGCTATCCTCCTACCGCCGTTCCAGCACCGTAGGGGAGCCTAATGTCACCAGGTGTCGCACTTGACTGAGGGTAGAGGGTTTTAGGGATTGAGAAAGGACCAACGAATCAAAGAATAAGAATGGGGTTTTATTTATAGACATGGTTTAGGGCCAACTTCGATCGAGGTTATTTCGTGGCTCAATGGCAATTACTGGAATCTAATGATGGTGCGTGAAGGACTATCGTGATTGGAAGATGATCAATGAAGAGCTCGAGGCAATTTGGTGATCAAGTTGGCCTAGAAATATCAAGGAAGTGGGACGCTCGAGTCTCTAACAAAATTCAAAGCGGAGGGTAGTACATTTGACCCAAGTCAATAAAATAATGAATCAGGTTGGTTCACGCAGACCGACCAGAAAAATACAAGGAAAAATACCTTGTAAAATGGATAATAATTATTAAATGAGTTATTTATTTTAAGTTATAAAATATTTTTTATTATTTTATGTAGTGTTTTATTCACATTTTTATTTATTTTTATGTGTCTATTTATTACAAGTTATTATTTACATGTATAGTTACATGTATATTTACATATATATATATATGTATTTTATTTTTATTTTATTTTGTATTTTATTATTTTATACACTTAATTTATATATTTATAACTTATTTAGATGCACATAAATAACTTTTATTGTATTTTTCAGATGTTATTTGCACTTAAATAAATAGATGCATTTATTATATAGATTTAAGTACATGTAATTCGTCTATGAATTTCAGTATATATTATTTTATTTTAGTGTATTATTTATAGTTTTATTGTATTCTAAAGATGTACATATATTATAAATAATGTTTACAAAATTATAAAAATATAAATTTTTGAAAAATACAAAGAATAAATAAAATAAATATTTTATTTTGGTATAATATACAATAGGGATCCAAAACCTTACTTTTGCATCTTAACTCCAAACTAAATGAAACCACCTTCATCAAATAGATTATTAAAGGTTATATACAATTAAAGATGATTTTGATGCATTTTGATTCATTTGGAGAAGATACGAGTCTGTGAAGTTTAGGTTTTGAGATTTTATTCTGAGTGTAGAATGAGCACTGTATATTATTTTTATGTGAAATCAATTTTGTATTTTTTTCTAAACTTTCATGTACAAAGTTTATTGATTTGAGGTGTAAATACTAAATAATAAAATAGGTCCCAAAAATGCATTATTCAAGAATAAATAATTAAGGTTTTTATTATGTTTTTGACCCTTATCTCCCATACTTTATTCCTTGTCAATCCAGTCATCATGATGCATAAGTCTCGAGGTTTAGGGTCATAAAATACCCATGATATTTTATTTATTTTTATGTCCTTTTTCCTTTATTCTTTTATTTTAGCTTTAAACAATGTATTTTATACAATATTTATACAATTAACAATAAATGTTAATTTAAACAAAAAAATGATATTTACATGCATTTAGCTATGGAATGAAGGCCAAAATGAATGAATAAAGGTCTTGAAATTGAGATTTATCACCTTCTATATATCTTGCTTTGTATTCAGCTACTGAGGTCCCTTTCCTCTTCTTGTTGGAGCCGTTTCTGATACTAACTGTGAATGTGCGTGCTCAAGATCATGGTCAAGATTTGCAATGGGAAATACACCCTGATCAGTCCATATGCAAGCACCAAATGGAGAGAATAGTTCATAATTAGGGTCAATTCTGAATCTTATTAAGGATGAAAAGGAGTATAGAGTAAAATCAATATCCATCCTGAAAGGGCAGAACTCGAGAAGAGAGTTTACTTGGTCTGGGTGAGCAAGAAGAAGCAGGGAGTCCTGAGGGTGGTTCACGAAGTCTGAAACATGCACCTAGGAATCACCTCGAATTATTGGAGTCGAGGAGCCGATGTGGGTGTCGGTGGAGTCTCGAGTAAGTTGTCATGGAGTCATCATCTCGAGGAAAAAGAGGAGATCGAGTTGGAAGAAGGATATGGTGATGAACGAGAAACAAATGGAGTGTAAAACAGTAGAAGTCTTATGATGAGAGGGGGTCAAAGAGGAAATAAGAAAATAAGGATGACAATATGCCCAAATACGTGGGACTTTGATCTTTGAACTTATTCTAATCAAACAAACAACAAACAAAATTGGATTCACCAACTCAACCCAATGTGAAGCCGTAAGAGTGCATCTATTTTTATCTCTTCAATTTAGAAAAAAGTTGTCATGAGTCCTTAACGACTAGCCCTAGAGGAGAGCGTGTACTGTCAGGAAAGTATCTACGTACTTGTTCCACCTCCTTTATATCATGTGATCTATACTTTCTGACATCCTCAATGCCGGTCTTGGGTGGCTACTCAGCCAAAGAAAAGATAGAAGAAGCCAATAGGTGATGAATCTCCATTCATCACCTTTATTCTTTCATTTTGACCTTTAAACCCTAGATAAATGCATGTATATATCATTAATTTACCAACATAATACTATGTAAATTGTACAAAATATTATAATAATTAGTGTATAAAATTATATTTATTGCCAAAATAAAAGAATAAAGAAAAAAAGAATGACGTGTCAAGGACACCGAATGACCCTAGCCCCCGAGACTCAGTCATCATGATGGCTTAGTCGATAAGGAATAAAGAAGGAGGAGATATGGAAGATAAATTGTATAGAAATCACATCAAAAACCTCACTTTTCAATTCATCAATAATTCATTTTATTAGACCCATTTTATTCTTTATTATTTATACCTAAAATAAAGAAACTTTATACATGAAAATTATAAATAAAAATACATAAAAAATACGAAATTGATTTCACACAAAAATGATACATTGTCTATATTGTACCCTTAGAATAGAAATCCAAAATCCAAACTTTCCTGGCCCATATCTTCTCTATAAAAATTCAAAATGCATCAAATCTCCTTTAACTATATATAATTTTATTAGCTATTTAATGAAGGTGGTTTCATTTCATTTGCAGTTAAGACAAGAAAGTTAGGTTTTGGATCCCTATTGTACAATAGAGAACCGGGAAGCTGCTCCGCGGAGCAGCCAAGCTGGCTGCTGCGTGGGGCAGTTTCCCCCCCTTTTTTAATTTTTTTGAATTTTTTTATGTTTATTCATATATGTATCCCTCCTACATGTCATTCAAATTTCGTGAGAAACAGAGACTCCTATGCCCTCCATCTAGAACATGTACTTTACTGCAAATTTCAGGCCGTTAAATTTTATATGTTCTAGATGGAGGGCATCGGAGTCTCCATTTCTCACGAAATTTGAATGACATGTAGGAGGTATACATAGATGAATAAACATAAAAAAAATTCAAAAAAAAAAATAAAAAGGGGGGGGGGGGAAACTGCCCCACGCAGCAGCCAGCTTGGCTGCTCCGCGGAGCAGCTTCCCTTTTCACTTGTACAATATATCTGAATAAAATATTCATTTTATTCATTCCGTCTATTCTTCATTATTTTATGTTTTCATAACTTTGTAGTATTATTTATAGTATATGTATATATTCAGAATATAATAAAACCATTAAAAATAAACTAAAATAAAATAGTATATAAAATACATAGATGAATATATTATACTTATACATTATGTACTTCTATTTATTTAAGTGTATATATTTAAAACATATTTATGTGTAATTAAATACGTTATAACTATATAAATTATGTATATAAAATAATAAAATATAAAATACAAAATAAAATAATTAAATCATAGGTAAATATACATATACTTTTACTTGTAAAAAGTATCTTTTAACATATACAACTGTAAAAATAAATAAAAATAGTAATTAAATACTATATAAAATAACAAACATTTTTTATTTTAGAATCTAAAATTAATAAATTCATTTATTATTTTATTTTTATTATTTCCTATTTTCAACTAGTTTTGTCTTCTAGCGGTCTACGTGGACCAATAAGAGGCCGACCTTGGTTGACCTCAGGTTAACTGGGCCTTTGGCACCTCTATCCTGCCAGACCTGTCTTTTCCTCAAATTTGCTCCATTTTCCTGGGTGATCAACCACTCCCATCAATCTATTTTTTCATACAAACCAATCTTTGATCGACTCTAATACACTCCACTTTCCTAAATCCCTTGTACATAGCTCTGGTTGATCCTAAATCACTGGTTAGTAAGGGTCCACGACTCTGCTTATAAATAAAAATCTCCACTTCCTTCCTCTGATTGGGTCCTTCTTCAAACCCTAAAACCCTCTACCCTCGCCTAAGAGCGACCATTAGTGTGACAACATGAGATTCCTGCGGTGCTGGAGCGATGGTAGGAAGAGAGGAGGTGACCCACGATGGTGCTCCGACATCATCTTGCTCCTTGGCATTTGAGCCAAGTTGGAGCCACACCCTTTACTTTCCTAGGTAGATTTAATTGCTATCTTATAATACTGCATTTAGTTTCAATTTTTGTTGTTATTTTATCCTAAATCAGGCAGGTTAACTTCACCGGAGCTCTAGAGCTCCAGCCACCTCTATCCCGTAGTTTACACTTTGTTCCGACTCATCCAATCACGTCACTTCTTAACCCCGTCGCTTCTCCACTCACTCGATCCATTAACACCCCAGATCGACTGTCGATCTGGAAATCGAAGTCCCTGATGAGCACGAAAAATCACCTCTTTAATAATAAAGAATTGCAGTATAGGAGACGAAATTCGATCAATCAAAAATCACAAATATTGAATGTTGTGGAATAATTTTTACTTGGCAAGTCTACCAAGGTCGAACACAGGGACACGAGCCTCTTCGCCTATTTATCGAAAGTTATTGATTAATTAATGCGTAATTATTTTCTTCATTTCTTCTTCTTTCAACATGTACATAGATATACAATTATATGCACATTATTCAATTAACTAAAGGGCACTTCTAAAAAAAACAATCACTTTTTTATTTTCTTGGCTACATTCTCAAAGGTAAAGAAGAGATTTGTTTTCTTAAGTGGATTAAGATTTTAATATCATCCAATCGTAGATGATTTAGGAAAAATTGTTAGTTGGACTAATACAATATACCAAAATGAGTCTATATATCATTTTTTAATATGCCACTAACTCATTCATTGTTAAATATATAATTACGATATTATCTAATCACACTAATTTTTAAAAGAAAATTGATTTAAAAAATTGTTATTCAAGTAATGCATGTTTGTGTTTTTAAAAAGATACAGATATTAATATCAATGTGTATAAAATAGGAGTGGATTAGGGTCATTAGGATTGGAATCCTAATGGGATTGGACTCCTAATCCTAATAATGGTTGAGTTGTATTCTATTTATAGTTATAAAAGGATTATGACTATGGGGTTGTAATTGGGTTATATATAGAAGAAGTGGGAGACATTGCCTCCATACCACCACAAGAACAATGTAATTCCATACCACCACAAGAACAATGTAATCTCTAGGAGAAAGAGGGGAGAGAGAGAGAGAAAGAGGAAAGAGATGAGAGAACGAGGGAACAGAGAGAGTTGTACTCATTCTAATTTATAGTTATCTTTCTTATCTGGTGGTCGCGAGAGGAGACCGACCACCGTTATATCTGATCGTTCTTTTCTTCACATGCTTCTATGGTGGTGGTCGATTGCACATCCATATACGAGTGTTCATCCGGTATCCAAACATAGACGATACCTACAGGTCGTGTCCCATCAACTGGTATCAGAGCTAGAATCAACGTTGTTGAAGGGATAAGACGCAACGGATCAGAGCGATGATCGACTTTGACGAGACGATACGATGCAGTAGATGTGCAATCCTCAGAAGCCGTGATATGGTGGCACTACAAAAAAGGCAGGATTGGCGTGCACATAAAAGCTCGTTATGTGCACACCTAGTGCCCGCCATGTGCACGCCCGAGGGGTGGGCAAGCACATGTGCTCGTTCAGGGCGTGCTCGCTTCTGTGAGAGTCGCCCCGGCTGGTGGGTGAGCACATCGGGACGCTATGTGCTCGCCTGCTCTCTGGCGGGCACATATGTGCTCGCCGATGTGATCGCCTCCTTTATAAATTACGATTACCCACGGAGCACCTGGCGAGCACATGTGCTCGCCCAAACTGATTTCCAGGAAAAAAATATACAGGTTCGACAGGGTTTTGACGCCCCGTCGAACCTGTATACCCTGCCAATAAACCACTGCAGGTAGCTCCCTAAGGGTATATATATTATAGCAGTTCGTTGAGTAAGATAACTAGCACTAACAATTGAAAGGAACACAATATACATGAATTCAGAAATAAACAATCTAATTTAACATCTAAATATTACAAACAAGTCAAAGCCAACAAAGTTCATATAAATTAAAAGATGTGCTAAAAGTTAAAAAAAAATACAGGTCCAAACCAACAAAAATTTACTTCTTTTTTGATCTAAAAAATTTGGACACTAAACCCTGCTTTGATTTCTTTTTTTCTTTCTTCTTTTCTTTGAACCTCGCATACATGCGTGCCTCTTCTTCAGGGTCGTTCTCCTCCTCCTCTTCGTTATCAGATTCAATCTCTTCAGGTTGAGATACACGCCCTTGCGACCTATATTATATATGGAAGATATATATCTATTACATGTATTTTGTAGATATAGAAATTTAAAATTATAACTCATTCTATAAGAAGAATACTTACATGTACGCCGTGAACTCCTCTCGGAGCTTCGTCACCTGCTCCACCATCATCGCCATCCGCGACTCCATTGGAACTGTTGATTGGGATGGATGTGGTTGCGTGTACGATGGCTGAGAGTATGCAGAATAGGAGTGACGATATTCCTCCACATAATATGGAGGAAGACCACCAAGCGTCTGCTTCCTATTCGCCACAACGTCCCTCTCCTCCAACACCTTATAAGTTTTTCAATTTTTAATATAAAATTATATATTAGAAATGAGTATAGTAAGATAATATTTATCCATATATACCTGCTTCCAGATCGTTTTATCAAATGGTGGTTGCTCTCCAGTTCATCGATAGAAGATCCGAAACCGCAGAAAGTTTTGAATATGTCTTGCAACCCAACCACAATGGCTCTTCCGCTTTTTTCAACAGCTCGTAAAATTCTGCAGACTCTCCATATGGTTCCTCATCATCTAACAAAGTATCATTAAATTCTGGACCCGCAACATCCATAACCATATCTACAAAGGGATTAATATTGTCAGCTTCTTCCACATCATTCATACTGTCCTCGAAATTCTCACCATGCCTCCACCAAATCTGATATCCTTCCATGAAACCCATTCTATAAAGATGTAACTGAGTTTCATCTTTTGATCTCTTCCTCATTAGACGACATTTCTTACACGGACACAAGATAGTTCCATCTGAATCCACAATACGGGAACCTTGTGCGTAAGCAAATTGTATAAATTCCTGAACACCTCTTTGAAAGGCATCTGCTATACGTTCATCTACTACACGGTTGTACATCCATTCTCTATTGGTCATATTGATGAATCTGAATTAAATAATCTAAAATGTCAAATCTAGAAAATTGAGGATATCTAAACGTATCACATTATTGAGAAAAAAGATGATAAGCGAAGTGTATTGATTATGTTATCACTTTAGCCCGTCCATAAGGATTCAAATTTACTAAAAGATGATCGTTGTCACAAGTATCTTTATTTCTAACGAAAATTCGGCAGCATAACTCTGCACCTCTCCCGTATACCCCATAAATCAATCCTAATTAATTATCAAAATAATCATATTAGTGATTATTTCAATAATAACTATGATTGATTTGGTATACCGAAGAGGAAGGGGTTATGAACCAAATTTCCGTAAGAAATAAAGACCTTGTGACATCGATCACCTTTTAGTAAATTTGAATCCTTATGGACCCCCTTAGTCCGGGAACTCCGAACTAAGGAAAGCTAATATAAATGTAATACTTTAAGATCATTTTACGTCATACATTTGTATGTGCTACAAATGAGACTATAAAATAATCTTAAAATATTTATTCATTTATATTAACCAGGCAATTACGTATATTTAGCTGGTTAACGATGGGGATATGGATAAGTGTGATCCTTATTTAGTGCCTAATACAGTGCTTGGGTCACTAAGAGTTAATAGGCACCTGCAAAAAAAATTCGAACCTGCAAACATCAAAATCCACGACCATTGGTCTGGGATAAACATCCCAAAGTGAGTCCAATAGTGCTGTGAAAAAATAAAAAAAATATAACACAGTTAGAGGTGATCAAATCCTCCAATGTGTTGCACACGCCACCCGTTGTGCAGGGCCACACACCACCCGGTGTAGAAGGACGCACTGTGTGTGATGGATTTTGTGCGATTTTCTAATAATTAATAAATAATATTATGGACTTATCATAAATCTATCTATAAGTTAATGTGATATAATTGGTCACATTAACTAGAATTTAATGTGATAATAAATTATCACAAAGGAAACATTGGTGTATATCATATCTCATATCAACACGATATGAAATTTTAAAACTGTTATTAATGATGTTCATCGTATCTAATATCTACATTATTGAAGTTGACTAACTAATGTTATTCACAAATTTCATAACTAATCTTTTTAAGAAAATTAACAATACTAACTAATGCAGATGTTGTAATAGATATTTTATCCATTATAATTTACAAAATGTAAACATAATTTGGTTGAGGCATTTTATCGAACACCTAGAGGGCATACAATTATACATATTATTGTCACAACCATAATCAAAATTACAACACTATAGTGATCTACTATTATCCTAAACATTTAAAAAACATTTAAACTATCAAAACAAACACTACATTCAACAAAAAAATGAAACCCTAATCTATCCAAACAATACAAATATGTAATAAAATCTTATAAAAAGAGAAAGGATGAAGGATTATACTGTATGGTAGATGTATATCTACTCAAAATACGAAAACAACGGGCTTCGATGTCGGGGCGGAGGGGAGGCGGGTCGCCGGAGGGAAGGAATTTGGGGAGAGTCGCGTCAGAATGAGGAAGAAGGACCCCACGAGGTTCTGTTTACGGGTCTGGGCGAGCACACTTAAGTGCTCGCCCGGCCATCGCCAAGTGCTCGCCTGAAATTTACAAGGCGCTAAATTATTCCGCGCAAAGAAATTCAAGTAGGCGAGCACATGTAAGCGAGCACATGTGCACACCCGAATAGGAAATCGCGCCGCTCCACAACATTCAAACCGGCGACTCTCATGGGCGAGCACATGTGCTCTTCGTGTGCTCGCCCACTAAGGGGCGAGCACATGTGCTCGCCTAGTGCATGAAGAGCTGTGCACGCTAATCCCGTCTTTTTTTGTAGTGTGGTCTCTTGAAGAAATCAACCAGAGGCGTCGAAGAATACTGCCATCGGTAGCTTACATGAGATCATGCAAGGAGGCACGTTGAGGGCACCCAATGAGGGGTGCGTCACCTAGAGGCGGTGAGTTTTTACTAATGAGATTTGTAGATGATGACGATGACCCAGTGCAGACCCAAGACGATGAAGAGATCATGATGGAATTCAACTTAATGGGAAGATTGTTAGGATTGGATTATATTAGGATTAGGAATTCTAATGGGATTGGACTCCTAATCCTAATAATGGTTAAGTTGTATTCTATTTATAGTCCTAAAGGGATTAGGACTATGGGATAGTAATTGGGCTATATATAGAGGGGTGTGAGGCATTGCCTCCATACGACCTCAAGAACAATGTAATCCTTAGAGTAAAGGGTGAGGGGAGAGAGAGAGAGAAGAAAGGAAGAGAACGAGGGAATGGAGATAGTTGTACTCGTTCTTCTTTTAGTGATCTTTCTTCTTCGATGATCGCGAGAAGTGATAGACCACCATTATATCTATAGGTTGTTCTTTCTTTCACGTACTTCTGTGGTTGTGAGTGATTGTGCATCCGCATACACATCCATATCCGTATGGTGATCTGTATTTCCATCAATTGATATCAGAACAGAGTTGGTATCAATGGGTCGTAGCCCAACAATAATTTCATTATTAAGTATTTTTTGATATTTTTGGATATGACTTGATTTTGATATTTATGTACATAATAAAAGAGTGCATTTCTTATCCTATTTGGACTCCCTAATGAAAATCTTGACTTTATCCCTGATTGTTCTGCAACTTCTCTTCTTCCCTCCATCTCCTCCATCTTATTCTCTAGTTCAAATTTACCCGATCGCCCTCTGCCACTACTTCTTCTCCGTCAGCTCCTTCTGCATGCCGATACCTCGAGCTAAACAAGGGCTCGAGTTCATCAGGTCCTCCATTTTCTACATACCTTGTTAGGACTTTCACCTTCATACCCGCTTTTGTTCGCCCATCCACCGTGCTGTGAATCTCAAGAGCATTGCAGATCCTTCACCTGCAAGTCTTGGAGACAAAAAAGAACCATGAGACTATCCTTCAGCATCATAATATTAGAAAGGCTGATCCCTCGACCGAAGCTTTGTATATACAACCATCCCTTCATTAACTTCTGCTGCACCACCACATTGGAGCTCAACTCTCCACCATGTAAAGACCCATCTTCTATCGACCTCGGTGCTTCAACCTGGCTACAACCTTTTACCTGAGATCTCCCTCTCCGTTGGAGCTCCATCTTGCTGTCACTAGCCTAAAGCCAATCCAAGGCCATCAGTAGTCCTTTCACCGTTTGTTGCCTAAGATGAAGGCATGGGAGGAGTGCATTAGAACCTTTGCTTTGCTCGACCATGTGTCGACCGAAGTGTCCCTTATCAATAGTCACCAACCACTGCAGCTCTGCTATCCTCTGCCTTGCTTCCTCATCTAGCAGTTCTGCAGTAATGATCCGAAATCAAAGCTCCACGTTCATGCTCTGCTTGAAAATGTATTTTCAAAAATATTTTAGTGTTTCTTCTTTTTAGGTGTTTACAAAAATAGAAATAAAGGGAAAATAAAAAATTAAATACTTAGGGTAAAGAAAATTGGGGAGAAAATGAGAAAAATGTCCTTAAAAATATCTAAGGATATTTTCAAATAGTAGAGGAAGACCATAGGCACATAATAAGATTTTCGTTGAGAGGGACCACACTGTTACCTTTAAAATAGTTCAGAAATCGAATCATTACATTTGTAAGTTCAGGACCATAATGATATCCGATGGAAAATTAAGGGACCTCTTTGTATATTATGCTTAATAATATTATTTTAGATAAAAGTACTTAAATCTCGTATTTTAAGCTAATTCAATCTGTATTTAATTTACTTTGAAAAGGAAAATTTTGTCGTAACAACATTTGTCTAGGTCGTGGCAATGGAAACTCCGATGCCGAAAAGCTAGGCATTCCGTAGTCAAAAGAAGTGTATTTAATTGTGATTGTTTAAACTTTGTAAAATTGTAACTATTGTATGATTTACTTGAAAGGTGAACTATTGGATACAACATAAAACTAATATTACGAAATAAAACTTGAAATATATTATATCAAACGTATTATCAATTTTTTTTGTATTTTTATATTTAATTGCAGATCGAGTAGAGGTAAATTTTGCGATACATGTCCATGACCCACCTATTTAACGGAGACCAGCTAATGAAATAGTTGAGTCGATAAATATATCAAACTTTATAGCCCAAATCCGACTCATGAGCGGGCTCAACAAGCGGTCGACTGGATGATGACCAGATTTTAGCTGTTATGCATGTCTTGGTATGCTAGAAACATGGTTGAAGACTGAAATCTTTGCATAGACGCCCCTATAAACATTCGATACTAACTAGTTCCTTCCAACATTCAATAAGCATATACAATAACAATTACATGGAATATATACACTGATATTAAAATAGTAATGGATGTTTCCAGATGCATTCATGTAAAAACAACCAACTGCCGACCATTGAGTGGTATGACGATCCAACAACCCCGCATGTGAACAACATGAACGGAACCCTAAGTATAGCGTAGGAACAAATTGAATGTCATTTTGACTATAATTAAACAGTAATTATCCTTTAAAACCCCCTCCTAGTCTAAAATGAGGAATCACAACCAAGAGGAAAGAGAGATCCACCACCACCAACCTAATAAGTGAAGACAACTTGGAGATAAGACAAGAATTTATATCATCTACTAATTTTTTGTCATATCTCCAAGTCGTATTCATTGTCCTATAGGACAATCAGAGGATCTGATTCCTCTACTTTCTGCTCCTTTTCTTGATAAATTCAAGGAAAGTTGCTTCACGACTTTCGATCAGATCTTTAATTTTATGGTTAATATATATCCTTTAGAATGTTCATTGTATCCAACAAATTTGCACTTTAATGTCTTGAAGTCTAGCTTGTCTCTAAGCCGGAGATGACCCAACTCAGGTTTCTTACCATTCCAATTTCATATGTTGATTCTACAAACTTGGTGGGAATCTGATTATGTATGTAGTTAGCTGTCAACACTGCTTTTCCCCAAAATTTCTTTGAGAGACCTGAGTGTGACAACATACACCTAACTGCATTCATCAAAGTTCTATTCTTTCTTTCAGCTACATCATTTTGTTGTGGTGTATAAGGCATTGTAGTCTTCCTACAAATATCTGCTTGAATGCAGTGCGACTCAAACTCCTTTGAGGTATATTCTCTACCTCCATCAACTCTTCATGTCTTAATTAGTTTTCCCAATTTTGTCTCTACTTCTGTCTTGTATCTCTTAAATATTTCAAAGACTTTTGTTTTCTTCCTAAAAGATAGACACAAGAGAACCTAGAATAGTCATCAATGAATGTTATGAAGAATTCCTTATTTCTATATGCACTGACACTTAATGGTCCACATATATCTGAACGGATCAAGCCTAATAAATCCGTTGACCGGATTCCCATTGAGAAGGACTTTCTCGTCATTTTTCCAGTCAAACGATGTTCAATGTCCTTGCAACCGTAATCTTAGGTAGAAGATCAGATTTGATCCTTTGATCCATTTGGAATTTCCTGGATGGCCCAGTCTCATAAGACATAAATCGAAATCTGATAAATAACACAGAGAGTACTCATAAGCCACATTCATTGATTTACTAGAATTTATTACAGGAAGACAAAACAAGTCATGATCGGGTACAAACTTTCCCATAGAATAGACCTTCTTATTCTTTCCTATGGATACACACTTATTATAAAACCGAACTTTAAAGTCTTTCTTGAGCAACAATGGAACATATACAAGGTTCCAGCGCATTCTTGGAGCATATAGTACATCCTGAAGTACCATTATACTATCACCCAGGTCAAGCCTCTATGTCCCAACACCTTCAACATCCAAGTAGGTGTTGTCCCCCATGAAAATCCTCTATTCGCCTTTCTTCAGCTTCTTGAAGTCCATCAGTCCCTCCTTTGTCTTCGCAATGTGGCATGTTGCACCAGAGTCAATTCAGTACCTGTCACAATCTGTGACCGCATAGTTACATTCTATGATAGTCGTGAATTCTATTTTCTTCTTATCTTTATTTTTGAGCATTTTAGAATTTCCTGGCTTCTTCTTATTGGGGCAATTGACCTTAAAATGACCATATTTGTCACAATCGTAACATGATCTACGTGAGTATCTCCTACTTTTGCCCTTGAAATTCGCCTTGAAGGGTCCTAGTCTTTTCTTTGCATGCACCCCATTAGCTTCTTCTTCCTTCTCAACCTCAAAGATCTCGACTTTCGATCTTTATTTTGAGAGGTCTTGCTTAATCTCCAGCTGTACAGGTAGGTCCGTCACACTCTTGATGCTCTCGCTCATCCTCAAGGATGTGACAACCATGTTGAATGACGGTGGAAGACTTTCTAGAATGGTTGTTATCCGCATCCTCTCCGGAATCACGCAATCAACAATCGCTAAGTCCTTGACCATCATGATCATTTTATTCACGTGCTCGAGGATGCTTTCAGATTCATTCATTCTACACAAGTTGTACTGGTGTAGAAGAAGATGGACGCTTACTTCCGACTTAGAGTGATATATCTCATTAACCGCATTCCAGAATTCGTAAGGTGATTCATAGATCTCGAATACCCGACTCAGATTTAAATTCATGTGGGTCAGCATAAAGCTCTTACCCCTATTATCTATTTTCTTCCACTATTCGCGTGACTTAATTTCCTCCACAATTGAATTCTCAAATAATGTAGGGCTAGATTTATCTATAATGGAGTGTATGCTATTGTGTAATAGGCCAACGTAGATCTTTCTACTCCATAGTTTATAATTAGTACTGTTAAGGTACTCAATTTTCCCCACCTCAGTGGTAATAGTTTTGCTTATCATTTTGGATCCAATAAAAAATATGTAATGTTGAATGAGATTGTGCAATTTAGCGGGAAAGTGAAGTTAATTTTTTTTTAAAATAATTAAGATAGATTTTTTAGGAATAAGCAGGAAAAACAGTTTGAATGTTAAAAAATTAATTTAATCAATGAACATATTAAAATTTTTTTATAACAAACATGGACCCATAGTTAATGATGATCTTTTAGAGGAAGTGGGTGAACCCACACAACCCGCGAGTATAATCGGCAACAAGAGACCCAGATTACGACCCACATGGATGGAAGATTATCATTTCTATGGATGCAAGGTGTCGTGTTACATCATAGATGAGGACGTGGCGGATTGTACAGATCTCATATCGTTTACCAAAGCAATGGCTTCAAATGAGTCAGAATCATGGACGGCCACCATGAGGGATGAGTTGGACTCAATTGAGAGAAACAAAGTATGTGAGTTATGTGATTTACCTGAAGGTAGGAAATCCATAGGATGTAAGTGGGTATTCAAGAAAAAGTACCAAGTTAACGGTGTTGTTGATAAATATAAAGAAAGATTAGTTGCCAAGTATTATACTCAACAAGCTGGAATAGACTTCCAGGAAAACTACCCTCAGGTTGCTAAGTTCGTATCGATTCGGATGATCTTAGTTGTAGTTGCATATATGGATTTGGAATTATTCCAAATGGATGTGAAGACGACCTTCCTTAATGGAGAATTACGAGAAGATACTTATATGAGACAACCTGATGATTTTCATGTGAAGGTCAGGAGAAAATGATTTGTAGATTAAAAAAGTCATTATATATCTTGAAACAGTATTCACGGCAATGGCATCTCAAGTTTCATGAGAAAATTATCCACTTTGGATTTGTTGCAAATAAGTTGGATAATGGTGTGCATGTCATGAAGAGTGGGAGCAAGTTTGCTATCATGTCATTATATGCAGATGACATTCTACTCGTGGATAATGACATAGGGATGCTCAATGAAATTAAAGATAAATTGAGCAATGAATTTGAGATGAAGGACATCAGCGAAGCATCTTATGTTCTTGGAATTCAATCTACAAGAGACATGGATTCAAGGACATTGCGTCTTAGTAAAGAAAAGTATTTTTATATTGTATTGAGGAGATTTGGAATGTAAAATAACACTCCATCTCCTACACCGATTGTGCTTAGAAAGAGACTCGGTAAGAGTCAATGTCCTGGAAAGGGACGAAAATCTTTAGAAGTTCCATATGCACAAGCGACACGTAGTCTGATGTATGTAATGATGTGCAGTCGACCTGACTTGACTTATCCAGTTAGCCTATTGGTAGATATAAAAGTAATCCCATACCAGCACATTGAAAAGCTGTAAAGAGGGTTCTTCGACATAGGAAAGGTATTGTGCATCTGAAATTGATGTATCAACCTGAATCACTTGAAGTAGTAGGATACTTTGATGTAGATATTGGAGGGGATGTGGATGATAGAAAATCTACATCAGGTTACATTTTCATGTTTGGTGGAGCAGCCGTTTCTTCGGATAGCAAGAAACAAGGATGTGTATCTAGATATACACAAGAGGAAGAATATATTGCATGTAGCATGGCAACCACTCATGTGGTTTTGATTAAACACTTTCTGGAAAACTTAAGTATGGAATTGGTCAAAGGACCGATTGAAATATATTGTGATAATTAAGATGCAATGAGCTTGATTAACAGTGGGGCTAATAGCTATAAAGGAAAGCACATTGAAATCCAATATCACTATATACCAGAAATAGTGGCAAAATAAGAAATTATTGTAAACTATATATCTACAAGTGATATGTTACTCGATTCCCTAACCAAGGGAATAGTAGTTAGCACATACATTAAACATGCTGGTTTAATGAGACTCAGGAATGCATGAGTCACGGAAGAGGTTTTCATGAATAATGAACCTCAACGTAGACATCTCCGTACACTACACGAATAGTGGGAATGTAAAAGTTTTGACCACCGCAGTCAACTGGGAGATGTAGAATGGGTCCAATGACCGTATGGTCAAGAACCGTCGCCGGTTGTTTCAGAGCCACCGGTTGCGGCAAGATCAAGTCTCACAGGAAAACCGTTTCCATTGGACGTGGAGGCGAGGACAAACTGTGTTAGGGGCATTCACACCCTATAAATAAACACATCCTCAGGGAGGGGAAGATATCTCTCTCAACCTCTTTCGCACTTGGGAGCTCTTTTCCATCTCCATCTCTCTCTTGCTCTCCTCTCTCGTTCTAACTCGAAGAAACAAGTGTGACGTACCTCGAATATAGACAATATGACTTCAATCACCAACGCTCTCCTCCTCCTCTTCTCACTGTGCCTCCTCATCGTCGCCAACATACACAACCACCCTCGCGTCGAGCTCACCCCTCTCATGAGCCAGACATGCCATACCGTCCCCTTCCCCGACGTGTGCCTCTTCGCCCTCACATCGAACTCCCTATCCCTCAACTTGGACGTGCATAGGCTAGCATGCGTCTCCGTCGATGCAGCCATCAAGAAGACCATCACAGCCAACATGTACATCAGCGGTCTATTGAACATGTCCCACACGTTGACCGTCCAACATGTGATCTCCGAGTGCAAGGGCAACCACGTGCATGCCACCACGTTGCTTCGTTCGACCATCAAGGAGCTGGCCAGCCCCTTCGACCGCCTCAATGCGTGCAACTTCATCGACGCAGCCATATGGGAGGTGCAACGGTGTGAGACCAAGTGCCAGAAGCAGGCTACTGAGCAGAGCGTGCTCACCATGAAGAATGAGGACTTCCTCAAGTTTTGCGTCAATGCGAAGGAGATCATCATGTCGTCACGCTTATAGTTGATCCACCATGTAACCTCTCGTTTGGACTATGATCTGCCCTAATTGGGAGTGGTACTGTATGTTGATGGATGCATGCTCAATGGAGCTTGGTTGGTTGGTGGTTAGTGCTTTCTTGTATTGGAATGGTCTCTCTACGTGAATTGCTTAAAAAATGGGCATATGTATAAATGTTCCGCGAGTTGATACTCACAGGGACTAATTTAAAGGGAGTGGGTCATTTGCTATAGCAATCCCTTGCCGTAACGCAGGCGATGCGACTGATGGAGAATGGGCGATCCGGATAGACCCGACCCCCTAACCAGATCGTCCATTCTCCATCGGACGCATCCCATACGTTACAACAAGGGAATGCACAACATACGATCCTCGTGCCTAATTTAAAGGAGCATGATGGTGTGGCTAAGGGAAGAATGGGAAGGAGAGAAAGATGCAGAAGTTTGATTGGTATTACCTAATGAAAAATGAATGATACGGATCTTAGTTGCCATATCTTCAGATGGTTAAAGACATCTTTTATTTTTGTAAATATAATGAAATGTCAAATTCATTACTGAAGATTTGCATAACAACGATTTTCCGTTAACTTATTCGTCAAAATTCGCAGTAATCATTGCTAAATTGAACAACGATTATAAGAAAAAATCAACAACTAATCATTGTTATATAATTTGTTAAGAATTTAAAGAACCAAGCTAAAAATAATATCCTTGCTATATATTTAATCACGGAAGATATACAATTGAATATTGAATTACTCATTGTCTTAGGCCAAATTTGTTGTTGTGTACCTTTAAAGTTGGAGTGTTGAGATCCATCATACTCCACTTGGAACCACATCTTTTGTAATCCACTACGAGCTGCAATGGCAGGTTGACATGGTCTGATTGAGTTGATGTGCGTAGAGATGGTCGGCCGAGCATGCTTAGAGAAGAAGGTTTTACAATGCCATCTTCGTCCAATCGGCAATCACCACGAGGGTGGAGAATTGGGGTATTGACCTTGTTGACCGAGGTCAATGAGGCTGCCAAGGGGGCAAAGAGGGATGAGTGAGAGCCAATGATGAGGTTCCACGTGGCTTTCTTGACCTAGGTTGACCAAGCCACGTGAAAACCCTAAAAAATAAAAGAGTAGAGAAATAAAGAAAAAATAAATTGCTTATTTTTCTAAATGTTCAACATGAAATCAGTATATTTCATTGGGTTTTGCAACTTCCATGAATGACTCAAATGCGATTGAGGATATTACCCATAGTTAGTATTTTTAAGTGTTTTTTAGGTATAAAATATCAACTTTTATAGGTTCTCAATTTTTATGTTTTCTTCTTAATAACACATAAATATTATATTTTATTATAATAATACGATATATTATATTTATGAGGTGGCTCTGGGCTGTGGATACCTAGGTTCGTATATGAGCTGTCGGGTCGAAGAAGGGAGGAGTTGGGCAGAATGCTGTCAGAATTACCTTCTCCTAATTGCATATCGCAGGGAAGAGATCGCT
This sequence comes from Ottelia alismoides, assembly GCA_037367405.1. Classification (NCBI taxonomy): domain Eukaryota; kingdom Viridiplantae; phylum Streptophyta; class Magnoliopsida; order Alismatales; family Hydrocharitaceae; genus Ottelia; species Ottelia alismoides. The sequence goes on from JAZKJV010008767.1 coordinate 298,569, forward strand.
TTGTTTGGGAAGGGGAAAGATTCTCAGTGAAAAAGGCTTACATAATGTTTCGAGAGAGAGAGTGGAGGGGCTTGATTCTGACCTAAAACATGACATGAAGATTATCTGGGCGAGTAGGATCCCTTACAGAGTGAAGGTCTTTCTATGGTGCCTCAGAAGAGGTAGGATTTGGGACAAAGAGAGAATGGGCAGACTGCTTGGGATTCCGGATGTCCAATGTGATAGATGTGGTGCGCTCTATTCTAAATATGTACATGTATTATAAATAATATTTACAAAATTATAAAAATATAAAATTATAAAAATAATAAAGAATAAATAAAATGAATATTTTATTCAAGTATATTGTACAATCGGAGTTCAAAACCTAACTTTCACATCTTAACTCTGAGAAATATGAAACCACCTTCAATAAATAGCTTATAAAAAGTATATACAATTATAGTGATTTTGTACATTTTGAGTTTTCATTTAGAAGATATGGGTCTAGGAAGTTTAAGTTTTGGTTTTTTATTCTTAGTATAACTTGTACACTGTATATTATTTTTCTATGAAATCAATTTTATATTTTTTGTTATATTATTATCTACAACTTTCATGTACAAAGTTTCTTTATTTGAGGTATAAAGAATAAAAAATAAAATAGGTCCCAAAAATACATCATTGATGAATAAAAGAAGGGATTTTGTTGTTTTCATGGCCCTTATCTCCCCCTACTTTATTCTTTGTCGACCCAGTCATCAAGATGCCTAGGTCCCGGGATCCAGGGTGATAAATTACCTTTGGCATTTTATTCTTTTTCTTTTCTTTTCTTTATTCTTTTATTTATGACATAAAAATTATATTTTATATATAATAAATGGAATAAATAATGAATGTCAATTTGTACAAAATAATACTATTTACATGCATTAACTAGGATTTTTAAGGCCAAAATGATATAATAAAGGTGATGAAATGGAGATTCATCGCCTTGTAGGTGGCGACGCACAATTCCGTGTTTGTTGGGAACATCATCTGACGTTGTTGATGAATCTTGTAAGACTAATTGGCACTAGCATACGTCGGGAAGAGATCCATCACATGTCCTGAACCTTATACAGAGAACCACGTCTACATGTGTCTGTCGTGGAGCCACCTAGAATGAGCTGAAGCCACCCCTCGCTCGATTCAACTGGAGCAATATACATGAGTTCCTCAATGTCATCCGACATGGCTAGGCTTGTGGATATTGCACAGGGGAGGAGGTGGGTGAGGAGCATCCAGTGAAGGTTGCAGTACATTAATCAACCGGTAATTCAGAGGCGATCGTTTGCTCTGACAAGGCGATATGCACAGTCGCTAAGGTGACCATTCACGAATATCAATTAAATCAACAATCAACCCATATTAGAATAATCAAACAACGAAATATGGAGCAGGTCAAAATTTTATGTAACCTAGATAGAAATGTGTATAGGTTACAAGTATTCTAGGTGTAAACCTAGAATACTAATTCTAAATAGGGCTTGGATGCAAAATGGCCAACTCACGTGGAACGCCGCATGAGTCGTTGTGGTACTGGATTTATATGCAATAAACAGGAAGTTTGGGAGTCTGGTTGCAATTTTTACACATGTAGTAAAATATTTACAGGACTAAATAATAAAACTATAAAATGTTAAGGGTTACTTATTAATTTACTCCTTTAAACGTGTGCTATCGAATGACGAAGAGGAGTCCACGTGGCTGATCCTAGGCTCTGAAAGAACGTTACCTCGTTTAATTTAAACGACCCACATGAGATCTGGGCTGCGCCTTTGATCGAACGTTTGTGAAAAAGATCGAACGTTTGTGAAAAAGATGATATATACGTGGCGGAAGCATGAAGGAATTTTCCATGGATGCACTTGAAAACATTGGATGGTTTAAATGCTTTAAAGTTGCCCTACTATGGCAAGAGTTGATGCAAATTGTCCTATTACCCAATTGCCCTACTATGGCAACAGTCCTATTTAAGTCCTATTACCCAATTGCCCTACGATGGCAAGAGCTGATGCAAATTGTCCTCGTGGATTCATATGCAAATTTTCGTGGATATCTATCTAAAACTGTAAACTCAAATAGAAGACTCGATCGAGATGCTCCAAAACAGGCGCTAACAGAAAGCCAAAGATAGATCTCTGCTATTTTTGGAAGGTCGAGGGGGATTATATAAAGGCATTCCATCTCAGCTATGAAAGCAAGAGCCAAATATAATCTAATTAGGAATAAAGAGAAGGGAGTGAGGAGGAGAAGAACATCTTTAGGTATATATATAGCAAAGAATCAATGGCTCTTCTTCCCAACAATCTCCTCCTCCTCCCCTCCCTATGCCTCCTCCTCCTCTCCCTCCGCGTCGACGCCCATTACAAGGCTCTCGTCGAGCCATCCCCGGTCGTCAGCCAGACCTGCCAAGCCGTCCCCTTCCGCGATGAGTGCCTCTTCGTCCTCACGTCCAAATCCGTCTCCATCAACATGGGTGTCACCGGTCTCGCTCGCGTGTCGGTCGAGGGTGCTCTCAAGCTGACCAAGATGGCCAACCTCTACATTGGCGGCGTGCTCAACAAGCCGCACACGGTTGAGGTCCAGCAGGTCCTCGCCGAGTGCAAGGGCAACCACGCGCAGGCCGCCGTCTTGCTGCGCTCCGCGATCAACGAGCTCGCTACCCCTTTCGGCCGCCTCAACGCGTGCAACTTCGTGTCGGCGGCCATATGGGAGGTGCAGAGGTGCGAGGCCAAGATGCAGAAGCAGGCGACCGAGCAGAACTTGCTGACCACGAGGAACGAGGACTTCGTGAGGTTCTGCGTCAACGCCAAGGCCATCAACTCCATACCCAGCTTGTTCTGAGGAGCCATCACAAAACAAAAACAATGTTTTGAAATCCATTAATTCTCCTCCATTGTACTTGTACGCATGGTGTTTGATATATTTTATCTGGGGATCTGGCAAACATGCACTGAAATATTGCGTATATGCGAGAAACATGAAGGAAGCCTTAATTTCATGTGCATCACTAATTCGTTCCGTAGATCGCTGAATGCTTAACATGATTGACTTGGTTTGTTGGGAACAGAATAAGAAGTTCTTTATCAAACACACGCAGATATGTCTGATAATGGCTGCATTAATAATATCCACTTGTAACTATCTCTGACACTAGATTGGATCCTTGAACTAATCCGGATAATTTAGTTTGATTCAGGAAGAGTACTTCAATCCTGACTTAAGATGCATGCGATTCAGGAAACTGATCTGCCATGAGGATGAGACAAGGACCGTTTGAGGAGAAAACGATTGACGGCCACAACTGGCCAAAAAACGATTGCTTCTGACAGGACATTTATGGCAGTCGCTGTTGAGCAGGTCTCAACTCCATAGGCAAAAACCTCAATTAGTTTAGCAACCAAAAACACAAAAATCGGGGTTCTCTTAGGTTACAAATCAATCATGTCAAGCGAAATTGATTTATTTTACAAGGGACACCAGGTAGCATGACTCCACCACCCCCACCCCCTTCAACCGAAAACCCTAACCTCCACTCCTCTACTCGTCCTCCTCTGCCGCCGCCCTTCAGCGAGTGGCATGCACAGCCTCCCCCCTCGCACCCCCTCCGCCCCCTGCCAACCTCTCGAGCCATCCCACCCTCACCTCCCTCCTTCATTCCCTCCATGCCGGCCAAGCCGACTTGGCAAGATGTCTGCGGATCCACCCCTAATCCCCTGTCTCCTGGTGGCTGGAGTTTACCCCTCCTATGCTTATCGACGAAGAAGAGGTGGCTTTCATCTCTGAGGCCGACGTCTGCACGCTGGACCAACTGTGGGACCACACCCTCATCTTCTACGTCTTGGGAAAGAGGTCAACACCGTAAACTCCTCATGACCTTTATTGAGAAGGTCTGGAATCCGACGGGTGAGTTCAAGCTCTTCTCCCGTCCTAATGGCTTCTTCTACCTCAGGCTCACCTCTAAGGCAGACTGTCAGCGCATCCTCGATGGGTGCCCGTGGCTCTTCCAGGGTCGCTTCATGGTGCTCAAGCGTTGGGAAGCTGGGTCATGCCTTGAGCATAACCTTCTCTCGGAAATCCACTTTGGTCCGGTTCCATTGCCTAAGCTTGGGCCAATGTTCGGAGCTTATCCTCAACAAACTGGGTAGCTTGCTTGGGACCCTCTCTTCATGGACGCCAGCTACTGCCTCTGGCAATTGTGAGGGCTTCTCCAGATGTTGCATTGCCATCCATGCGTCGAAAACCGTCCCCAAGGCAGTTCCCCTTGTCTTCTTCTCAGGCTGGAAGCAGATGGTTGGGGGGGAGCTCGAATGGCACCCACCACGCTGCAGCAACTGTGTCTCATTCAACCACTCCACTAACAGTTGCACTATAGCCTCAAAAGCCCCTCCGTCGGAGACCACCTACTTGTAAGCCGCATGCGTGAACTCAGAGGAAGACACCTTCTCCAATTGGCATCGTCCTCCTGATCTAGAGCATCCTGATGCGGCCCCTACCTCCTCGGCTGAAATCCCTTCCCTCTGCCCGAAGGGTCAGCCCTAGTGCCCCCCCTCCAGGTCCTGCCCCGCAATTGGGGAGCCCCCTAAAACTGTAGGTTGATGTAACGGCTACGGGATAGCGACAAGATCGCCATCACCTGGGGACTGCGAGGCGGCCATCCACGCAGGAAGCCCTCCCTGCCTTTCCTTGGGCCCAAGGACGTCCTACAGCGAAAACTGCGAAAACTCGCCTCCACCCGAAAGCCCCTAAACCTTGCTGCTGAGAGGGGTGATGCCCTGAGGTTGAACTAAACAACCCTTCCCTTGAGGTTGTTTGCAACAACATGGAGGCCCCTCCTGGTGAGGGCACTCCACCGGAGGTCCTCTCAATGAGTAACCCGGCCTGGACCTCTGCAACCCCCCTCCCCCCACCATCCTGTGCTTAATGTCTGTTGCCGTGTGCAACACCCGTGGCCTTAATAAGCCCCACAAGCTGAGAGCATTGTTGCACGACCTTCAAAGCAAGAATATTGAAATCTTTAGCTTGATCGAGATTGATAAATGCCAAATTGCCTCTTTAAGAATCTAAAATTATCGTAGTATAGGAGGCAAATCCAGTTCGTTAAAAACCACAAACTTTGAATGTTGTGGAATATTTCTACTTGGCAAGTCTACCAAGATCGAACACAAGGAACGGTGATTCTTAGTTGCATGATTTTAAATTAAATTAAATAATTAATTAATTACTAATTAATTTCAGTGTCAAAGAATGAAATGAAATGAGATGCAAGAAAGTAAACATAGAAAACAGTTTAGCACAGGAACTGAGATTTTATGAATTTTAGTCCAAAACAAATAATCAATGTCCTCTATATGAAATCACAGATCGAAAGGATAATTTTGAGAAATATTTAGCAATGAAATCCGGGTTGCAGGCTAATCAACCAATTCACTCCTGTGAAATAGATCGTTAATCCTCAAAGTATTATTAATAACTCTTTCTCCTTGTTGAGCCCCAGCACAGATTAAATTATGCAACTAAAGGTTTTCAGTCTCTCAAAGAATGTTAATCTTAGAAAATGTTTTCTCCTGAATCCCTGCATAAAGATCCTCCAATTTCTTAATTAACAAGCACAAATAGGTCAAAGATCAGTACGAATAAATCATCAAATGAAAAATCTCAATAAGTAGCCTCAGATCTGTTCACAAGATATGCTAAATGATAGAGCACGAAAAGAGCTTCAAAATGACATATTATTCGCTAAAATCGAAGTTCAAATAAAAAAGATATGTTGAAATAAAATTTCAGGGACTAAAATATTAATAAAATAAAGTTTTTATTTCAAACAGGTCCTTAGAGGGGCTTATATGCAATTTCGCAAAGTCAGTGGGGCCCGTATGTAATTTGCCCCTAGTGGGGGTAATTCTGCAATATCTGGAACTTCTGGGGGCTTCGATGTAATTTTCCCACGGGGGGGCCCGCACGTGCGCCAGCAGGCTCGGACGGCGAGGCTGAGGCTCGGGGGTAACCGAGCCTGTGGTTCGGGCCCAGGCTGATGTTCGGAGCATGACCTCAGGCTCGGCAGCTGAGGCGGAGCTTCGGGGGACCCGAGCCTCAGCCCCAGCCTCGACGAGGGAGCTCCGTGAAGCTTCAACTATTGTGAACGAGGCTCTAAACACATGCAAGTGGAGTTCCACTCCAGAAGGAGCCTTTGATGTTTGACCTGCAAACAGTTAGAATACAAAAAAGGGGGGGATGGGGAAGATGCAAGGCGATGCTCGGTGGTGGCGAGGCTAGTCGGGCGTGGTACGACGGAGCTAGGCTGCACGATGGAGGTCTGGTAGTCGATCAATGACGGTGATGTGCGAGGGTGGTGCAGATGTGGAGGTGGAAGGAGAGGGGGTGTATGGAAGAAGAAGTGGATGGTTTGGTGCTGCAAGAAATGGAAGGAAGGAGGAGGAGTATGGAGGAAGAGATGAGGAAGAAGATAGAGGAGAAGATGAAGAGAGAGAACGTGGGAGGGGTGATTTCCACAAAAACAGGGGATTGCACACCCCTGTTTTGGCATGCATTTGTTTATCAAACATAAATTTTTGATTAATTGATTCACGAAATCTCACCAAAAAATAAATAAAATTCATATTCATGGTGAGAAGACATAATATATCCATGGAAATGCAATCATTTTGGCATTTTGATGAAAGATTGATAATGAAATGAAGAGAGAAAAAATATTAAGGGAAGAAGAAGGTGTAAACAAATGGAGGGAAAAGATGGAGATGAAAGGAGGTATACCCGATGAGTTGGTGGAATGAGAGCCTGGGGAGGAGATGGAGATGATGCTTGATGAATCCACATTTCATCATCTTTATTCTATCATTTTGGCACTAAAAACCCTAGCAAATGCCTGTAAATAGCATTAATTCCCTTATCTTAGCATCCATGCATGTGCATCTAAGTAGTGTATAAAATACTGTAATTAAAGCCAAAATTATAGAATAAATAAAGAAAATAAAAAGAATAAAATATTGTAAATATTTTATGACCCGAAACCCGAGACCTAGGCATCTTGATGAATAGGTCGACAAGGAATAAAGTAGGGGGAGATAAGGGCCAAAATACAGATAAAATACCTATATTTTCTATTCATTCTTTATTCATTTTGGGACCTATTTTTGGTTCCACTTTTTATACATCAAATAAAGAAACTTTGTACATGAAAGTTGTAGATAATTTTATAAAGAAAAATACAAAATTGATTTCACAGAAAAATAATGTACAGATAAAAAGTTATGGTCTGAATAAAAATCCAGAATCCCAACTTCCCAGACTCGTATCTCACAAACAAAAACTCCAAATGCAGCATACTCACCTTTAATTGTATATAGAAGAAAATAAGCTATTTAATGGCGGTGGTTTCGCATTTGCCGGAGCTACGGTTTGAAAGTTGAGTTTTGGACCCTCATTGTACATTGTATAGATTAAAATATTCAATTTATTATTTATTTATTATTTTTATAATTTTATATTTTTATAATGTTGTAAATAATACTTATAATAATTGTGAATATTAAAATCAGAATAAAAATGAAAATAGAAATCAAAATAAAAATACTTATATACACAAAACATAGATACAATACCTTTGTACATACCTATACATACATGTTTATAGTTTATTAATTACACAAAATAAATCAGAAAAATAAACTAAAAATATATTTATGTATATAAAAGTATTCTATAATTTTAGAAAATAAGAAATGAAAATAATAAAAATAAAATACACAAAATAAAAATAAAAGGATACAATATATATATAATATACCTATATAGGGGTATAAAAGCAACTTGTACAAATATATATCATAAAAATAATTAAAAATCAGAATTAAATACTTTATAAAATAGTAAATATTTTTTATTTAATAACCAAAATAAAATAATAACGTTTACTATTTTTAATTGATTTTTTAAGGGGATTTTTCCTGGTTGGTCCACGTGGACCAACCAGGATGGTCTGACAGTTGACCTCGGTCAACTGTCTGACCTACTCCCATAGGCTTTGTCAGATTGCGTTTTTGTCCCTTTTCGCGATTTTTTCGAGGGCACTCCTTACATCTTCTTGCAACACTTCCTTCTGCAATGTTGTTCCTTGTACATCGGGCATACACGCCCTTAGGTTGCCTCGTTCATCGCCTCGCTGGGTCAATGGATACGCATCGATCTTCTCGCCCGGTCCACCATCCTTCAAAAGACCACTCTCATCTTTCTCCTCTCTTTGAACCGTTCTTGGCCTACCTCAAGACCTCCGGGCTGTCGCTGCGGGTCCCCGGTGACAGCGGGATGATTCCAGACCCCGTCGAGGTGTGATTCAGGCAGTCATCGGCGTGTTCCACCACCTTCGCTGGCCTCCGGCGTGAGGTTTCACCTCGTTGGTTTTCGGACCAACTTGAGGTTGTTTTGTTGCTTTTTAATCGCGGTTAAATTCCCACATTTGATCTATATCTCTATTTCTTTATTTAGACACCCTCATTCATTTCGATCAGCCCATTCGAAGCTCGCCGGAGCCTTGCTCCGGCGAACCTTCTTCCGCACCCGTCACGCTTTCACCGCACCTTGGCGCCCTGGGACTACCTACTGTTCATCTTCGTGCTCTTCTTGCAGGTCCCAGGCGCTCAGGACCCCGCGAGGGGTCGGTTTTTGGGAAGACAACCCGGCCTCTGGAGCTGCAGGCCGGACCAGACATCGCGACAACATTTCAATGCATATCACGCCATTTCGCCGCCCCCAGTGAGTAGACGACTTCCCCTGGATGATTTTGCACCGCCGGGAACTTCAGCAGACAGTCAGGCGCGCGAGGATTTGCCGTTCGAAGCCCCCCGGGCCGCGGTTCCTCGCATGTTCTTCCAGATGGCCTCTTAGCCGTTCGATCAAGGGCGCACGTTCAGGCGAGCAGCAGCCGCACGATCAGATCAAGCTCCTGGCCGTCCGATCGCCCATCTCAGGTCTTAATCTTGGAGCCCCACAGCCGTAGATCGCGGGCCAGGATCTAATCCTGGCCGTTATAATCGAAGGGGCATCGGGCATCGTCCGCACGCCACGTGGCACATGTCAAATCTTCTCGGCCGTGCGATTAAAGCGCCTGGGTATTTTGCAGTTCTTCCCCCGTGCAATTTTGTAATTTTTAATTGGCACAAAAATCTTTTATCTGCTTTTAATAGTTTTGTATATTTTGCATGGTAGCCCTTGGTGTTTTGTAATATTGAACTTACGCCCCTGCCAGTGGAGCACGTGGTTCCTCACGTGTCTTCTTGGTGATTTTGCGGAAAAAACCCCCGGGGATTTTGCTATTAACGTTTAATTCCAAAACATTCAGTTGAAGTTTAAACCTTTTGGCAATTTTGCATTTTAGCCCTCGACATTTTTGATAACTGCGAGTTCACCCCCGACAGGCGCGTGTTTAGCACGTGCTTTGAGGGATTTTTGAACTCGCACTCTTACGGCTTTGAGCATTTCATTTTAGTCCAGAAAGTGTTTTCTTTAATTGTAATATTTTTGAAATATTTGCGCAGAGGCCCCTGCATTTTTTTTGATTATTACAAAAACGCCCCTGCCAGGCCCTTATTTTGTGCTTGTTTGATCTAATTATTTGGAGCATCATTTTAACTTCAAAAATTCCACAAAATTAGGGTTAAGCTCCTGGACACTTGTTCTTCCACGCTATAATTTTAGTTTTTGATTTTATTTTATTTTTAGATTTATTAAAAATCAAAAACTTACTTTTTGTGTACTGTCTAGCTTAGAAAATATCAAAAAAATATTAAAACATCTCGACAAATTCCACAAAAATTCCCTAGTGTCTATTTGACCATATTCTAGTGTCAGTCCAAAAATCACTAAAAATCTCAAAAGAAAAATACTAAAAATTTAAAAACACTCTAAAACTTCAAAAAAATACATAAAATCAAGGAAAACTCCAAAAAATACAAACTCAGTTCCTGTTTGTTCTTTATTTTGTTCTCTTTATTTGAAAAATAGTGTGAAAAATTTTGATTGCTGTTTGCCAATTTTAATTCTCATTTTACTCACAACCAGCACATTTTCCACTGTTTTGCTTTATTTCAGTATTTAAAATACCAAAAACCCCTTGAAAAATACCCAAAAATCACAAAAACAGTTAAAAAACCCTAAAAATATCAAAAACATTTTATTTCTGAATTTTTGGATATTTTTGCATATTTTTATACATATTTTGTCTTGTCTTTTATTACATTGTCTTTATTTTCCAATATTGAAAATTAAAAAATATATATATAATATAAAATTATAAAAATCAGAAAATTAAAAAGCAAAATACAAAATTAAAAATTAAAAATAAAATAAAAAAAATTAAAAATTTAAAACCCACAAAAATTCCCTTTGTTTGCTTGCTTAGTGTAGACACATCACACACATTCACTTGTGCACAATTGTTTGAACTACCCTGCTTGCTCCCTGTGTTCGAACTCTCTGCATACTTGCCCTTTACATCATTTGTGCAGAGTTAAAAATAAATTTTAACTCCACATTATTTCTAATTTATTGATCTTTGGTATGGGTTAATTGTTGATTAAATACATGTTTCATTTGAGAGTCGCCACAGCGACGGTTGTCTCCGCCTTGTGTGAGACACCATTTAGGCTCTCTCGAAATTCGTGTTTATCAATGCTCCGATCGGGGTCTTCGCTCGATGAAGTCGGCAGGCCTTCAGAGCTTGAGCAACTGCAAGGAGATGCAGCTGCGACAATGAGAGCTTCTCGCTGGATCACACCGAGATGAGAGAGGGTCGTTGCTCGACTGGAGTATCTCAGCTGTCACCTAAGATTCTAGGGGCTCGATCTCTCACTCTATGAAGTGGCGGATGATGGTTGTGGTGGGAGGAGATGAGTTCTTTTAGGTGGTGGAAGAGGAAACTGTAGGTGTAATGGCTTGGAATGGGTATATCGGTTACATGATGGGACGATGGGAGTTACATGCATGGCAGATCCAAGGACGTGGGAGGTGGCATTCATGAAGGAGGAGTGGGTACGTTGGATCCCTTCATGTAACGGTTGATGGAAGGGGTGTTGACTAGGGGGTCAATGGAAAAAGGATTTGGCTGGAAAAGAGAGGAGGTGAGGGGAATGGATGACTTGGTTAAGTGGGTTGTTTTGGACCAGTGTAAGGATGCCACGTGTCATTGACTTTGACCAAACACAAGAAAAGAAGAAGGAATAATAAGTGATAGAGTATGAATTCAAATGAAAAAATGATCAACATGAAAGTTGTTTGTCTCGGCGATATCTACAGCATTCGTGAAGGAACCGGGAGCGAAAGAGCTAAAATGTGCAAAGATGTATTTTTGGTGGTCTCCATGTTTATAGAAAACCGGTTTTTTGGAGTTTTGTAATTTTTTTGGTGGTTTTAAAGAGGATAAAAAACTAGAAAAATTACGATAAAATACAAGAAAATTATTTACACATAATCTGATTTCTTTATTTTTAGTAAATAAGAAAATAAAAAAAATAAAATAGAAGTATGAAACACACAATTTTTGTACAGACTCACAACGGATACTTGGACTCAGTCAGTTTCTTTGATTTCAGTTTTAATCTGGATTTGGATTTTTGTGTCACTTAATAAAACTTTCATCAAAGAATACGAACGAAGAAGAAATAAAATTAAAAGGGTTAAATATGTACATAAAAACTTTGGTCAAAAATTAGCAAAAGGTTAAAATGCGTAAAAGAGGCCCATAACCCAACTTTCACATATCAGCTCTGAATTTTACGAAATTGGTCTTGTTTTGAAGGTACTTGAAAATGGAATACTTAAAAAGTGAGTAGACCAAAATTGGGCACTGTATGAGGGAGATATGCTCGTTTTAGTCCGTCAGATGTGAAATTAGACTTTGGGATTATTTGACACTTATTGGAGTTAGTAATTTTTTGTATTTTTTATTTAATAGTTAGTAATATCTACACAATGGAGGTAGTTTGGGGTTAATCGGAGTTAGGATGAATTAACTAAAAATATGAGAAGTTAGCGGCTTTTGGGGCTAATTTACACGGGATTTTTAATGCAATTATGCATGATGAAATGCAAATATTATTTACACGTGTATGAATGCTAATGATGCTCTATTAATGATTAAATGCATGTGAATTTAGGAGAACAGAGCTTAATTGAGCATTTTTAGCATGATGAATACGGGATTCATCAAAGACCAAGATAAGGCCTAAAAATCGAAACAAACTTACCGAGCTCATTCCTAGTGGATGGGCCCACATTCACAACGATACCCCGTTGGGACGTATCTACTTCCCCTGGAATGTGGCTTGCTGGAACTGTGCCTTATTAGGATGCACATCACAAGCCATCTCCATGGCTGACTCAAACAGGGGGGGCGGGGGCTTCACCTCCACTATCACAGTTCTCTACAGGGCTAACTGCCCGTTCCGACGCAGGGAGCTCTGGGACCATCTCTCTCTGTTATACTGCTCTACTAGGGACCCTTGGCTAGTTATTGGTGACTTCAATACTGTCAGATTTGCCTCCGAAAAGCGGGGAGACCGTACACAAAATAGGGAGCATTTGGAGGACTTCAATAGATGCATCGACATGTGTGCGATCCTTAATTTGGAGTCATGTTGTAACCCATGGTCCTGGTCTAACTCCTCCACCGACCCATAAGGATTGTTGCAAGGATGGACCGTGCCCTCGTCAACTCTTTCTGGCTTTCCCTCTTCCCACATGCGAAACTTGCATATTCTCCTCTACCTTCGAGTGGCCATCTTTTGCTCACTGTGGAGATTGTTTGCGCCACAAATCGCCCCAAACCTTTCAGGGTCTTTGACTACTGGACGGGTCGGAAGGGATGCAATGATGCCATTTCCAAATACTGGGAGCTCCCTGTCCTTGGGAACCCCTTGTTATGCATCACCAAAAATCTCCAGAATGTCAATTTGCACTTAAAGCTTGGGCCTCTAAAGAAGCGAACGTCTTCTCTGAGGTTACTACAGCGGAGAACTTCTTAAAGTCTATGAGTGGGGCACTTGCGCTTGACACTCTTGACCCTATCCTAGCCCTGCTGGATTCAGATGTGAAGCACCATTTGGACACAATGGATTTGGATCTTGAGTCTGCCTGGAAGCAGAAGAGCAGGGTGAACTAGCTTAAGATCGGGGACCATAACACAACATTCTTTCACCTCTCAGCGAGTTCACAGGTCTCCAGTAACCTTATCCACTCCCTCTTGGATGAACAAGGGGAGGTTATTGATAGGCCTTTCGAGGTCTCCCTGGCAGCCTCTAATCACTTCTATTGTCTTCTTGACCCTGCTGTGCCCGCCCGGATAAGCGTGCTCCCCCTCCTCTGAAGCGCTTACTGTCTGACTATGCAAAGTTGTGGCTGGTCAGGCCATTCAGTGAGGATGAAATATGGAGGGTGTTGAGCTCTATTCCCTCCTCCAAGGACTCGGTACCTGATGGCTTTAACGCTGGCTTCTTCAAGCGGCACTGGGGTATGGTCAAGGGGGAGGTATTCTCGGCCATGCATTTCCTCCACAGTGGTGGGGGAATGGTCAGGCAGGTGAATCATACCTTCCTGACCTTTGTTCCCAAGGTCTCGTCCCCTGCTGGCCTAGGGGATTTTAGGCCCATCACCTGTTGCAATGTTACATACAAGATTTTTGCGAAGCTGTTCGCCACCCGCCTCGGGGAGGTCGTCCCTCACCTCTTCTCCTTGAATCAGTCGACCTTTATTTAGGGCCAGACCATTGGCGACAACATCTGCCTCGCTCAAGAATTCATGTGGGGGTTTGACAGGCATTCATCCTACAACAATGCTTGTCTGAAGATTGACCTTTCTAAAGCTTTTGACTCTATCAAACACACCTTCATTCTGGAGGCCCTGAGGGCTATGGGGTTCAGCAACACTTGGATTAAGTGGATAGAGACCTGCATCTGTAGTACCTCCTTCTCGATTTTGGTTAACGACTCCCCTTCTGGTCTTATTCATGGCACCCAGCAGCTAAGGCAGGGTGACCTTCTGAGACCCCTCATTTTCACTGTGGGTATGGAGTCATTATCCAGCATTGTGGACATGGCCGTGATTAGTGGTCGTCTCAGGCCCCTAGGAAAGGGTCGCTCTACCACGTTGTCCCACCTCATGTACGCGGATGATCTTCTCTTCATCTGCAAGGGATCCTTGTGCTCCCTTTAGACCGTCAGAGAGCTCCTTGACAACTACCATGATATATCGAGGCTCGAACTCAATGCTAGGAAGAGAAAGCTCTTTTGACCCAAATGCAGCCCGGACGACTTCGCCTCTACCCTCCAGCTGGGTATTATAAGACAATCCTCGTCTGCTTCCTACCTTGGGATTCCTCTCGCCTTATCTTATGGTAGGAGTAATGACACCTGTGCTCTTGAGGACAGGCTGAAGACCCTGCTTTCTGGCTGGAAAGCGAAGAACCTCTCCTTTGTCGATCGTCTCCAACTTCTGAAGTCTGTGGTCTCGGGTGTCACTCTTTACTAGTCCACGAGAACGCTAATTCCTCATAGCTCTGCCCACTGTACTAACATGCTCTGTGGAGACTTCTTGTGGGGTCATGAGCAGCATGATATCGCTTGGTCCACAATTTGCCTTCTTAAAGAGGAGGGGGGCCTCGGCCTCAGATCCCTGACCACCTTCAAGGACACAATGATCATGTCTTGTACCTGGAGGCTCCTTTCCTCGGATTCTATATGGGCTCTCTTCATGCGAAGGAAATACCTCTACGCCTGCTCCTTCTGGGACATCCAACCTACTAGGGCAGCTACAAGAATTTGGAGAGTGATTCTTAAGAGTAGGGATGCCCTGCGGGGGGCCATTAGGGGAACCCCCCCTCCCCCTATGTGTGGGCCTCGGGTATACATGGTTTTTCGTTCTCGGCTGCATTTGATCTTCTCTGTCCTAGCGGTACTCCCGTCCCCTAGCCTGCCGGCGTTTGGGCAAAGGATACTCTATAGAATTTCTCATGTACTCTCTATTGGGCACTTCTTGAGTGCCTCCCAACGATTGATAGGATCACCAAATTTGGCATTTGCTCCCCGGTACCCTGCTACCTCTGCTCGACCGCTTAGGAGTCCCATGCCCACTTGCTTCTCAGCTGCCCGAACACCTCTGTTGTATGGTGTGCTTGCCATTGTCGTCGTCCCTTGCTCTCCAGGATACATTGTCTTGGATAGGAGCGTGCCATGACACTATGGCCTGGAATAAACTATACACCATCCCGGCAGTCTTAGTCTGGAATATTTGGAACGAAAGGAACCGAAGATGGACTGCCAGGTCCGCTAGAACTGCTGACCTGGGGGATTTTAGGCCCATCACCTGTTGCAATGTTCCCAAGGGCCCAACACCTGTTGCAATGTTACATACAAGATTGTTGCGAAACTGTTCGCCATCCGCCTCAGGGAGGTCCTCCCTCACCTCATCTCCCTGAATCAGTCGACCTTTATCTAGGGTCGGGCCATTGGCGACAACATCTGCCTCACTCAAGAACTCATGTGGGGGTTTGATAGGCATTCATCCTACAACAATGCTTGTCTGAAGATTGACCTTTCTAAAGCTCTTGACTCTATCGATTACACCTTCATTCTGGAGGCCCTGAGGGCTATGGGGTTCTACAACACCTGGATTAAGTGGATTGAGACCTGCATCTGTAGTACCTCCTTCTCGATTTTGGATAACGACTCCCCTACCGGTCTTATTTGTGGCACCCGACAGCTAAGGCAGGGCGACCTTCTGAGACCCCTCGTTTTCACTGTGGGGATGGAGTCATTATCCAGCATTGTGGACATGGTCGTGATTAGTGGTTGTCTCAGGCCCCTGGGCAAGGGCCGCTCTACCACGTTGTCCCACCTCATGTACGCGGATGATCTTCTCTTCGTCTGCAAGGACTCCTTGTGCTCCCTTTAGACCGTCATAGAGCTCCTTGACAAGTACCATGATATATCGAGGCGGGAACTCAATGCTAGGAAGAGCAAGCTCTTTCGACCCAAATGCAGCCCGGACGACTTTGCCTCCACCCTCCAGCTGGGTATTTTGAGACAATCCCCGTCTGCTTCCTACCTTGGGATACCTCTCGCTTTGTCTTATGGTAGGAGTAATGACACCCGTGCTCTTGAGGACTGGGTGAGGACCCTACTTTCTGGCTGGAAAGCGAAGAACCTCTCCTTCGCCGACCGTCACCAACTTCTGAAGTCTGTGGTCCTGGGTGTCACTCTTTACTGGGCCACGAGTACGCTAATTCCTCATAGCTCTGCCCACCGTAATGACATGCTATGTGCAGACTTCTTGTGGGGTCATGAGTGGCATGATATCGCTTGGTCCACAGTTTGCCTTCCCAAAGAGGAGGGAGGCCTCGACCTCAGATCCCTGACCACCTTCAAGGACACAATGATCGTGTCTTGGACCTGGAGGCTCCTTTCCTTGGATTCCATCTAGGCTCTCTTCATGCGAAGGAAATACCTCTATGCCTGCTCCTTCGGGGACATCCAACCTACTAGGGCAGCTACAAGAATTTGGAGAGCGATTCTTAAGAGTAAAGATGCCCTGCGGGGGGGCATTAGGGGACCCCCTCCCACTATGTATGGGCCTCGGGTACACATGGTTTTTCGTTCTCGGTTGCATTTGATCTTCTCCGCCCTAGGGGTACTCCTGTCCCCTAGGCTGCTGGCATCTGGGCGAAGGATACTCCACCGAGTTTCTCGTGTAGTCTCTACAGGGCGCTGCTTGAGCGCCTCCCAATGATTGACGGGCTCTCCAAATTTGGCATTTGCCCCACAGCACCCTGCTACCTCTGCTTGACCGCTTAGGAGTCCCATGCCCACTTGCTTTTCAGTTGCCCGATCGCCTCTATTGTTTGGGTGTGCTTGCCATTGTCATCGTCCCTTACTCTCCTGGATACGTTGCCTTGGATAGGAGCGTGCCACGACACTATGGCATGGAATATTATACACCATCCTGGCAGTCTCAGTCTGGAATATTTGGAACGAAAGGAACCGAAGATGGACCGCCAGGTCCGCTAGACATGCTCTGTGCAGACTTCATGTGGGGTCATGATCGGCATGATATCGCTTGGTCCACAGTTTGCTTTCCCAAAGAGTCATGTGGACTCATCGCCAGAAACTAATTATTATTAAAAGAAGATAAAGAGTTACATTACCTTGTGGATCAGAATCGAAAAAGAGAAAGGCAACTAGCGACTACATTTTCTGAATAAAACCTCTGATTATTAAAGATTACATCATTCCTTCCTCTCCAAATGGCCCAAAGGACCGCAAACGGCTGAGAAACGTTGTCCGTCGAGTTCATCCCCATCGACCTAATCTAATATAAAAATAAAATAATATACATAGATGAATATACAATAATTATACATATATAATATGCATTCCTATTTATTTAAGTGTAAATATTATATCAGAAAAACACAATAAAAATATACTTATGAAAAAATAAAGTTATAAATATATAAAATAATAAAATATAATAATAAAATAAAAATACAAAATAAAAATAAAATACCTAAAACAAAGGTAAATATACCAATAAATAAACCCTAAAAATTAACTTGTAATGATAAAACCCATAAAAATAAATAAAAATCATATTAAAATACTACATAAAATATTAAACAACTATTATTTTAAGATTTTAATTTAATAAAATCATTTATGATTTAATTTTGATTTTACAATAATTTCTGGGGAAGGTTTTTCCTGGTTGGTCCATGTGGACCAACTAGAGTGAGTCGACAGATGACCTTGGTCAACTGTCCTTCCCTACGACTGTTCCTTGTCAGACCCAGCTTTGACCCACATTTGACCTTTTTCCTCTAATCTATACAATTATCAGTTAGGGTTGGTATCTTCTGTATTTCTCCTCCTCGTCCATCGAGCTATCACGCGTGCTCGATTCCTTAGAACGAGGAGCACTAATTTGGGCTATGTGGGTCTATCTTCCCAGCTGCTCCACCACCTATTATGACCGAGCCCCCTCCTTCCTTTGAATTTTGAATCCCTTTTCACCCGATTTCTCCCCCCATTTGCATTCCCGGGCTCGAGCCATGTAACAACATGTTTGCCCTACAATCTGGAGAGGAGAGGTTGAGCGTAGAGGTGCATTCCGCCACCTCCGGTGAAGCACTACTGTGAGGTTCTGATCTCATGGCTTCATGATCACTCGAGGTATTTTTCTTGCTTTTCTAGTTAGATCTTAGGTGTAGGTTTTATTCTCTGTAGTTAGTTTTATGATTTATTAATTATTTTAGTGTAAATCACCCATTTCATAGTTCGCCAGAGACTAGCTCCGACGAACCCTCCACCGTGCTCCGCTTGTGTTCTGAAGTCTCTGGCGAACCCTCCACCGTGCTCCGCTTGTGTTCCGACACCACCGACCACCTCACCTCACTTCCCATGTCGCTTCCCTATGCCCCGCCACATTCCATTCAACATGCTCCTTCCTGAAGTTGTATTCTGGTGCTCCTCCTCCCCTCACTGGAGTACCACCACTACACCCCGCCACATGTCCATTTCACTCTCTAACAGGTCAAGGCAATTTGTCCTTGACCCATCTTACTTCATGTGCAGGTCCATTGAGCCCAAGGCCTAGCTGGGGTGATTTTGCTGTTCGCCGGAGGTACCTGGAGTTCTCCAGCTTCTCTGACCTCTTGAGAGAGCTCTAGTGACCCTCAAAGAATTTTGAGGCCGCCAGCAGTTAGAGGACCCCTACAGAAGCGTTTGGAGCCATTTTGTAGTAATTGAGGGCGTCGAGGAAGGGAGATCTTACCGGAGGAAGATCGCCTCGGTGGAGCTGCCTCCCCATTCTTCCATATCCCCTCTCCATCGTCCGATCATCATCAGGCACATAGGTCCCCAATAGCCGTTAGGTCTTGCCATCACTCAGTCATCAGATCAGGAGCATGATCTAATCGAGAGCATTGATTACCGAAGCGGTATCGGCCGTTGATCAGTTGCCACGTGGATAAGTGGCCACCTTTCAACCACACAATCCTGCCTTTGTGGGAGTATTTTGCACCTCACCCCCATTTTTGCAATTTATTATTTAGTCCTGTAATTTGTCATTGTAGTTTAATATTTTTAGCAAATTTATAAGCTAGACCCTGTACTTTATTGTATTTACACTTTGGTCCTGGTCACATCACCTCACATGCCATCCCACATGAGGTGGTATTTTGCATAAAGGCCCTTGCGCCTTTTGTAAATTTTTTAATACTTTCAATTAAAATTGCAGTTATAAATTTTGGTGTATTTGCATATCAGCTTGCAAAGGAAGTTGCAATTTGGTAGTTGGAATATAGACACTTTAATTGAAAAATTGATGGAGATAGTGAATACGATGAAAAGAAGGAAGATTCATATAGTATGTCTTTAAGAGACTAAATGGATTGGAGAGAAAGCGAGGGAGATAGAGAAGACATGCTTTAAACTTTGGTATTCATGTAAAGATAAGGGCAGAAACAGTGTTGGAGTGACTGTTCATAAGGATTTGAAGGATTGCATGGTTGAGGGGCAAAGATTCGGGGATCGGATTATTTTGCTAAAATTAGCTTGAAGAAGAAACTCTGAATATCATTTCAGTTTATGCACCACAAATTGATTTAGATGAAAGGACTAAACAAAGCTTTTTGGGAGGATCTGAATAAGATTTTATAAGGAATCCCACAAAGAGAGATGATTTGCATAGATGGAGATCTTAATTGACATGTGGGAAAGAATGCTTATTTAAAAAAAAAAGGAAATAAAATTCAGAAAAAATAAAAATAAAATAGAAATTATAAAATTTAATATATATATATATATATTAAAATATATAAAAATATATATAATAAAAACCCACACAAAAACAATAGACAAAAAGAACACACATTTTTGGATTCATTTCCCCGATCTACCGTTTGCTTCATTTGTTCGATGCTCTACATACTTACACCTATACACATCCATTGCAGAGTTATAATAAATTTTAGTTCTACATATTTTATTTTCCATTGCTGTATACATATTATGGGTTAATTGTTGAATTATTAGGGGTTCGTGAGAGGTCGCTTCAACGATTTTTGATCCCCTTGTGAATTGACAAGACCTTCGCAAATCCCTAGTTTTAACAAGGTTGCATGTAGCCTTTCATTCGCATTATGGGCCACGGATAATCAGTGAGTCAATAGTATTGTATTGGCCTTAGTGTTAATCTATTCACTCTTCACGTCTCTATTCATGTAATTTACGTATGGGAAGTCCATCATGCCAACTTGTTTAATTTACCCGAGATTAAAGTAATGTATTTTTTGGAAAGTTGAGGGAGCCTTCGTCATATTTTTATTACGGAAAAGAACGGTCCATTGATATTTAATCATTATTTTTTGCAGTTGAAGGATATGGATTTAACTTAATAATTTGAAATTATGTATGTTGATATTTTTTCTTATGGGCGAAAGTCATGCGTTGTGTTATTGACCTAGTTGGATGCGTGGATTCTTTTAAATATAAAGTATATTATCCACACCCATGAAGGAAAGATGACAAAAACATACTATGAATTTTAAAGTTAATAAATAGAGATTAACAAAAAAATACAATTATTGATTTTGCTATTTGACTAATATTTAACTAATATTTCCTCTTAATAGAGGTGGTACTTCCACACGTATCCATTGATATTAACAAGCTAGCCGTTAGAACAGAGTTAATTCAAAAACCATTTTTGTGACCCCTTCCGAGGCAACGGAAACACCGAGGTGGTAAAAGTGAATCATGGAAATATATCCATTTTTTTGTAAGTAAGTATGCCATATATTCAAAACGAAAGTAAAGAGTTTCAAAAATCCCATACTGACAACGGGATGAGGAAGTATCAGAACAAAAGAAAAAATGAAAAGAGGTGTTGAGGGAAGGGCCCGAGGAGACAAAAACTCAGACCCCCCGTTACCCCGACAACAGAATTGCAGTAAGGACAATCAAGTCGATGATCTTTTCAGCAGTTCTAGCGGACATGGCGGTCCATCTTCGGTTCCTTTCGTTCCAAATATTCTAGACTGAGACTGCCAGGATGGTGTATAATTTATTCCAGGCCATAGTGTCGTGGCACGCTCCTAGCCAAGGCAACATATCCAGGAGAGCAAGGGACGACGACAATGGCAAGCACACCAATATAGCCGAGGCGATCGGGCAGCTGAAAAGCAAGTGGGCATGGGACTCCTAAGCGGTCAAGCAGAGGTTGCAGGGTGCCGGGGGGCAAATGCCAAATTTGGCGAGCCTGTCAATCATTGGGAGGCGCTCAAGCAGCGCCCTGTAGAGAGTACACGAGAAATTCAGCGGAGTATCCTTCGCCCAGACGCCATCAACCCAGGGGACGGGAGTACCCCTAGGGCTGAAAAGATCAAATGCAGTCGAGAACGAGAAACCATGTGTTCCCGAGACCCACACATGGGGGGGGGTTCTCCTAATGACCCCCCGTTACCCCGACAACAGAATTGCAGTAAGGACAATCAAGTCGATGATCTTTTCAGCAGTTCTAGCGGACATGGCGGTCCCTCTTCGGTTCCTTTCGTTCCAAATATTCCAGATTGAGACTGCCAGGATGGTGTATAATTTATTCTAGGCCATAGTGTCGTGGCATTGGGAGGCGCTCAATCATTGGGAGCCTGTCAATCATTGGGAGGCGCTCAAGCAGCGCCCTGTAGAGAGTACACGAGAAATTCAGCGGAGTATCCTTCGCCCAGACGCCAGCAACCCAAGGGACGGGAGTACCCCTAGGGCAGAAAAGATCAAATGCAGTCGAGAACGAGAAACCATGTGTTCCCGAGGCCCACACATGGGGGGGGGGGGTTCTCCTAATGACCCCCCGTTACCCCGACAACAGAATTGCAGTAAGGACAATCAAGTCAATGATCTTTTCATCAGTTCTAGCGGACATGGCGGTCCATCTTCGGTTCCTTTCGTTCCAAATATTCCAGACTGAGACTGCCAGGATGGTGTATAATTTATTCCAGGCCATAATGTCGGGGCACGCTCCTAGCCAAGGCAACGTATCCAGGAGAGCAAGGGACGACGACAATGGCAAGCACACCAATACAGCAGAGGCGATCGGGCAGCTGAAAAGCAAGTCGGCATGGGACTCCTAAGCGGTCAAGCAGAGGTAGCAGGGTGCCGGGGGGCAAATGCCAAATTTGGCGAGCCTGTCAATCATTGGGAGGCGCTCAAGCAGCGCCCTGTAGAGAGTGCACGAGAAATTCAGCGGAGTATCCTTCACCCAGACGCCAGCAACCCAGGGGACGAGAGTACCCCTAGGGCGGAAAAGATCAAATGCAGTCGAGAACGAGAAACCATGTGTTCCCGAGGCCCACACATGGGGGGAGGGGGTTCTCCTAATGCCCCCCGCAGGGCATCCCTACTGTTAAGAATCACTCTCCAAATTCTATTAGCCGCCCTAGTAGGTTGGATGTCCTCGAAGAAGCAGGCGTAGAGGTATTTCCTTTGCATGAAGAGAGCCCAAATGGATTCCAAGGAAAGGAGCCTCCAGGTCCAAGATGCGATCATTGTGTTGTTGAAGGTGGTCATGGATCTGAGGACGAGGCCCCCCTCCTCTTTGGGAAGGCAAACTATGGACCAAGCGATATCATGTCGCTCATGACCCCACAAAATATCTGCACAGGCATGTCTAGCGGACCTGACGGTCCATCTTCGGTTCCTTTCGTTCCAAATATTCCATACTGATACTGCCAGGATGATGTATAATTTATTACAGGCCACAGTGTCGTGGCACGCTCCTATCCAAGGCAACGTATCCAGGAGGGCTCGAGGAGACAAAAACTCAGACCCCCCGTTACCCCGACAACAGAATTGCAGTTAGGACAATCAAGTCGATGATCTTTTCAGCAGTTCTAGCGGACCAGCGGTCCATCTTCGGTTCCTTTCGTTCCAAATATTCCAGACTGAGACTGCCAGGATGGTGTATAATTTATTCCAGGCCATAGTGTCGTGGCACACTCCTAGCCAAGGCAACGTATCTAGGAGAGAAAGGGACGACGACAATGGCAAGCACACCCATACAACAGAGGCGATCGGGCAGCTGAAAAGCAAGTGCGCATGGGACTCCTAAGCGGACAAGCAGAGGTAGCAGGGTGCCGGGGGGCAAATGCCAAATTTGGCGAGCCTGTCAATCATTTGGAGGCGCTCAAGCAACGCCTTGTAGAGAGTACACGAGAAATTCAACGAAGTATCCTTCGCCCAGACGCCAGCAACCCAGGGGACGGGAGTACCCCTAGGCGGAAAAGATCAAATGCAGTCGAGAATGAGAAACCATGTGTTCCCGAGGCCCACACATGGGGGGGGTCTCCTAATGCCCCCCTGCAGGGCATCCCTACTCTTAAGAATCACTCTCCAAATTCTAGTAGCCGCCCTAGTAGGTTGGATGTCCTCGAAGGAGCAGGCGTAGAGGTATTTCCTTCGCATGAAGAGAGCCCAGATGGAATCCGAGGAAAGGAGCCTCCAGGTCCAAGATGCGATCATTGTGTTGTTGAAGGTGGTCATGGATCTGAGGCCGAGGCCCCCCTCCTCTTTGGGAAGGCAAACTGTGGACCAAGCGATATCATGCCACTCATGACCCCACAAGAAGTCTGCACAGAGCATGTCTAGCGGACCTGACGGTCCATCTTCGGTTCCTTTCGTTCCAAATATTCCATACTGAGAATGCCAGGATGATGTATAATTTATTGCAGGCCATAGTGTCGTGGCACGCTCCTATCCAAGGCAATGTATCCAAGAGATCAAGGGATGACGACAATGGCAAGCACACCCATACAATAGAGGTGATCGGGCAGCTGAAAAGCAAGTGGGCATGGGACTCCTAAGCGGTCAAGCAGAGGTAGCAGGGTACCGGGGGGCAAATGCCAAATTTGGCGAGCCTTTTAATCATTGGGAGGCGCTCAAGCAGCGCCCTGTAGAGAGTACACGAGAAATTCAGCGGAGTATCCTTCGCCCAGACGCCAACAACCCAGGGGGACGGGTGTACCCCTAGGGAGGAGAAGATCAAATGCAGCCGAGAACGAGAAACCATGTATACCCGAGGCCCACACATAGGGGGGTTCCCCTAATGCCCCCCGCATGGCATCCCTGCTCTTAAGAATCGCTCTCCAAATTCTTGTAGCCACCCTAGTAGGTTGGATGTCCCCGAAGGAGCATGCATAGTGGTATTTCCTTCGCATGAAGAGAGCCCAGATGGAATCCAAGGAAAGGAGCCTCCAGGTCCAAGATGCGATCATTCTATCCTTGAAGGTGGTCAGGGATCTGAGGCCGAGGCCCCCCTCCTCTTTGGGAAGGCAAACTGTGGACCAAGAGATATCATGCTGCTCATGACCCCACAAGAAGTCTGCACAGAGCATGTCTAGCGGACCTGGCGGTCCATCTTCAGTTCCTTTTGTTCCAAATATTCCAGACTGAGACTGCCAGGATGGTGTATAATTTATTCTAGGCCATAGTGTCGTGGCACGCTCCTATCCAAGGCAATGTATCCAGGAGAGCAAGAGACGACAACAATGGCAAGCACATCCATACAACAAAGGCGATCGGGCAGCTGAAAAGCAAGTGGGCATGGGACTCCTAAGCGGTCAAGCAGAGGTAGCAGGGTGCCGGGGGGCAAATGCCAAATTTGGCGAGCCTGTCAATCATTGGGAGGCGCTCAAGCAGCGCCCTGTAGAGAGTACACGAGAAATTCGGCGGAGTATCCTTCGCCCAGACGCCAGCAGCCCAGGGGACGGGAGTACCCCTAGGCGGGAAGATCAAATGTAGCCGAGAACGAAAAACCATGTGTACCCGAGGCCCACAAATAGGGGGAGGGGTTCCCCTAATGTCCCCCGCAGGGTATCCCTACTCTTAAGAATCACTGTCCAAATTCTTGTAGCCGCCCTAGTAGGTTGGATGTCCCCGAAGGAGCATGCGTAGAGGTATTTCCTTCGCATGAAGAGATCCCAGATGGAATCCGTGGAAAGGAGCCTCCAGGACCAAGATGCGATCATTGTGTCCTTGAAGGTGGTCAAGGATCTGAGGCCGAGGCCGCCCTCCTCTTGGGAAGGCAAACTGTGGACCAAGCGATATCATGCCGCTCATGACCCCACATGAAGTCTGCACAGAGCACGTCTAGCGGACCTGGCGGTCCATCTTCGGTTCCTTTCATTCCAAATATTCCAGACTGAGACTGCCAGGATGGTGTATAATTTATTCCAGGCCATAGTGTCGTGGCACGCTCCTATCCAAGGCAACATATCCAGGAGAGTAAGGGATGACGACAATGGCAAGCACACCCAAACAACAGAGGCGATCTGGCAACTGAAAAGCAAGTGGGCATGGGACTCCTAAGCGGTCAAGCAGAGGTAGCAGGGTGCCGTGGGGCAAATGTCAAATTTGGCGAGCCTGTCAATCATTGGGAGGCGCTTAAGCAGCGCCCTGTAGAGAGTACATGAGAAACTCGGCGGAGTATCCTTCGCCCAGACGCCAGCAGCCCAGGGGACAAGAGTACCCCTAGGGCGGAGAAGATCAAATGCAACCGAGAACGAAAAACCATGTGTACCTGAGGTCCATACATAGTGGGGGGGGGTTCCCCTAATGCCCCCCCCCGCAGGGCATCCCTACTCTTAAGAATCACTCTCCAAATTCTTGTAGCCGCCCTAGTAGGTTGGATGTCCCCGAAGGAGCAGGCATAGAGGTATTTCCTTCGCATGAAGAGAGCCCAGATGGAATCCAAGGAAAGGAGCCTCCAGGTCCAAGACACGATCGTTGTGTCCTTGAAGGTGGTCAGGATCTGAGGCCGAGGCCTCCCTCCTCTTTGGGAAGGCAAACTGTGGACCAAGCGATATCATGCCGCTCATGACCCCACAAGAAGTCTGCATAGAGCATGTCATTACGGTGGGCAGAGCTATGAGGAATTAGCGTACTCGTGGCCCAGTAAAGAGTGACACCCGGGACCACAGACTTCAGAAGTTGGTGACGGTCAGCAAAGGAGAGGTTCTTCGCTTTCCAGCCAGAAAGCAGGGTCCTCACCCTGTCCTCAAAGCACGGGTGTCATTACTCCTACCATAAGACAAAGCGAGAGGTATCCCAAGGTAGGAAGCAGACAGTGACGAGTCCGAAAAAGCCGCGTTAAGGATGTGTTTTTAATGTTCGAGCATGAAATAATTATGAGTCGTTTGTTGTAGGCGGTGATCGAAAACAGTCTAGAAATAACCACAAATAATTATTCAATTTTAATCTCGTGGTTTTATGTTTATTTTACTTGGGCAAGTCCCAAGGTCGATCACAAGGAGGCAAAGGAACAACCTAGAGTTGTGTCTATCCAATTTCGTGTTCGGTTTTCAAGGCGGTCTTTTTGGAATTTTCAATGCAATAAGGATGCAAAATGCAAATTCGGCCTATTTTAGGGACTAAAATGTAAATTTCAATCAAACGATGTCCGAAAAATACGAAACATGGCCACAATGTAAATGACGATGAAATGAGTGCACTGTAATTTTTTTGGAATTTTTAGATGCAATATGAATTTTTTATGAATTTTTAAATGCAACAAATTAATTTTAAATATTTAATTTTTATAAATATTAAACCTACTTATTTTCGAGAACTAAAATTATCTAAGATCTATCACTAGGTAATGGATCTTAGAAAAATCCTAGACCTCAAAAATGTGGGATTTAGTACCTATTAAAATAAAATAGTGAAATATGCAAAATAATTTTTACAGAGCAAAATATGCATGCAAATGCAAAGATTTTAGGGCACAATGTTAATCAAAATAATCTCTACAATATGTGATTTTTGGGGAATTTTTAGAGCAACGGTTGATCAATTACAAAATTTAGAGCACAAACTGGGTAAACTTCACAATTTTTCACAGAATCATTAATAATTAATTAACCATTAATCATAAAAATATCTGCAATATGTCCAGTCGTAGAGAATTAAGTGAGGAACACAGTGCTATTTTTAAATAAATAAATAATGTAAAGTAGAGGTCTAAAATGCAGCAGGAGTACAGGGGTATGATTCCAAAAAAATAAATATGAAAATGCAAATACAGACTTGATTGTAATTACCTACATAACTGGGGAAGTTTCTGCAAATTTCCAGAGAGGCACGTGCAAGGCACGTGCCCTCTGGAGGCGGGGACTGAAACGCAAATCTAGAGAACTGTCGGGGGCTCTTGCATTTACCCAAGGGGCACGTGCGCAGCACGTGACCCCTGGTTTGGATGACGTGTGCTGACGTCCCCCGGGCGCACTGCCTCGCACGTCGCGGGGTTCTCGGGCTTCGTGCCCGGCTGATGAAGGCGGAGTCGACTGCCGGAAGGTGTTGCGAGCGCGGCAGGGCTGGTGGAGATGGCTCGTAGGTGGACGGCCGATGCTTAGTGGAGGAGCACCGGTAGCGGAGGCGGTCGGCGTGGCTGTGGAGGCGTTCCGGTCGTGCTCCAGACGTGGCGAGATGTCGATGATGGTCGGGGAAGCCCGGCTGAGTCGTGGACGTCGTCGATGGATCGAGTTGGCTGGAGACGACCGGCGTGGCTGAAGCTGCTCGACAAAGACGGAGAGGGAGGGGGAAGGCGACGAAGGCTGTCGGTGGAGGAGGGTGTCGACCGGCTGCTGGAGAACCACCGCCTCTTGCGGCATTTGGCGGAGTTGGAGGTCGATGAAGACGATGGTCAGTTGGAGTTGCGATGGAGTAGCAGATGCGGAGGAGAAGAGACGTGGCTCGACGGAGCGCAAAGGAGCCGGAGCTGGGCAGTACGCGGCGGAGGAGGAACTCCGGGCTGCAACGAGGGCCGGGAAGGTCCTCGGATCTCGCCTCCAAGGTACCTCGCCGGCGCTGTCACCGCGGCGAGGGGGACCTCTGTGTAGTCGGCGGATGGGGTTTTGGAGGGTCGGCGATGGAGTATATATAGGGAGAGGCCGGAGATCTTGGAGCGATGGTTGGCGAGCGGAGATCACGGGGATAACGGAGGATGTTGGCGAGATTAGCGGGCGGCGGCCGTTAGAGTCGCGGTGGTTGCTTGGCGGTCAACGGCGGGCGGAGGAATCGGGAGGAGACGAAGGCCAGCGGCCGGTTCGATCGGCCGATGATCGAACGACCGTGGATGGGCCACGCGACGGGAGCCTGGGGAAGGGGTGCGACACGTGCGACGCACGTGCGAGTGGTTTTATATATATATATATATATATATATATATATATTTATAAAAAACGATATAAAAATATGCGGAAAATGGCTGACACGTGCGTGTCAGCACCAGAAAATTTGAAGGAAAATCATTTTGCAAAATCAAAAAGAAATAGCAAATGACCTCGGATCGAAAAGTTCCTTCACGAAAATTGCTCGTCGACGAGATCTATAACTTTCATGAAGACATCAAAGCCAAAATCGGTCAAATGTAAAAAGGTGAATTTTTGGGGTATCTCATGTACATAGAATACCTTGATTTTTGATTTTCTAATTTTTTGTCATTTTTAAACAAGATAAAAAATCCGGAAAAATACGGAAAACTCAAAGATAAATAAAACACACATTATCTAATTTTTTTGGATGTTTATTAATTAAGAAAATATATACATAAAATAAAGGTCAGAAAACCGCGAAATATACAGTGTAGAAAAGAGGCCCAAAACCCAACTTTCACATACGAGCCTCCGATTCACTTGAACTTGGTCTTGTTTTTGAAGGTAATTGAATGTGTATTAGTTCAAAAGTGAGTAGAATCAAATCGGACACTGGATGGAGAAGATATGAGGCTTTTAGTCCGAAAATCCTGAAACTAGGGTTTGAGTTTTTGGTCCACTTAACAAGGTTAATTATTTTTTTGTATTTTTTATTATTCTTGTTAGTGATGTGTACACAGTGGAGGTGGTTTTGGGTTATGCTGTGTTAGTATGGAGGAGTTAAAAATAGGGGAAGTTAGGCTATTTACAGGTCATTTTTGGCTTGGATTTTTTAGCTTCTTATTTTATGCAGAAATTAATGCTAAATGCAATTCTTATGAAATCATGCCTAAATGCTAATTATGCGAAATAAATACAGAAATGCAGTTGATTTGAGGGACTTGAGCTTAATTAATGAGACTTAGAGTGGTGAATCCGAGATTCATCATCCCCCTATACTTAAACCATGCTCGTCCCTGAGTATCAAAAAGAAATGCCATGAAGTGAAATGAGACTGGGTTCCATACCAAGACCATGAACTGAAGGTGAAAGTGAAACTAAACTTGACCTTTGGATTAATAGTGTGACGGAACTTCGGTGAGACTTAGAATTTAAAATCAACAGCCCTCAAGTTCTACACATCATTGTCACAGTTTTGGCTCATCTTTGATCAATCCTCTTCCCAAGTATACCCTATGAATATTGAATAACCGACTCATGTGTGTGAAGGTTTTTAGCTCTTCCCATTCAGAATGCCGACTACCATGCTCTCTCCTCTCCAGTAACTCGTCCTCGGGGAGTCAGGTATTTCCTTCTAAGGTCTGCCGCGCTGTGTTCACAATCGAATGAGGGAGAAGATAGAAGAATGGGAAAAGAACTGGAGGTGGCCAGTGTAGCCACCTCTCCTTGTGAAGATGGCCAGTGTAGCCGAGTCTCCACCAAGATCTGTAGGTTTCTTGAAGCTTGGACCTTTTTGGTCGGATTTTTATTTGGTGGAATGCTTCTTTGTATTTGGAATTTTTGGTGGTTCTGCTTGGATCTTGTTGCACCCCTACGGATATAGAATCTTTTTGTTCCCGTACATTTTTTGGGGTCTTAGAAAAAATTGTGCCCAACCGTCCATCCCTTTTCCGATGCTTTATTCAACCCGTACTCCGGTCTTTAGATTTCCACGCTACCAGAAAAGAGACTCACACAGTCTTCCAACATCCCGTCTGGGTTGAGCTAAGTGCATAGTGCGAGAGTGCGAATTAATTCCCTATTCCAGAGTTGAACCCAGAATGAAGAGACCAGGTTAGACACTAAGAGTCAAACGCTGTACATTGTCATGTGGAACTTAAGGAATTAAGTCAAAAAGACCTGAAGCTCTTAAAATCCTATTTCTCGGTGAAGTTCCTCTGAAAATTAGGTGGATTAAGGTCAAGTCCAGACCACTCTCGGTTTTGGCTCATAACTCGGTTCAGAACCCAATGACTTTTCACAGATGCAAATGCATGTAATGTTGGATGAAGTGTAGGTGTGTGCAATGCAGACACATTTTTTTGAAATTTTTTTGACATTTTATGCAAGGGATTTTTTTATGCAGAAAATGGAATAAGAAGCCTCTTTTTTTTTTCAAAAATTTTGGGCAAGTCAGTTTTAGTAGCAAAACTCTTTTTTTTTCTTTTTTTTTGTTTTTTTGTTTTTGTTTTTTTCAAGTTAGTACCCACCCCGTAAATACATATAGACTTACGCGCAAGTACGAGATATGGGTAAAATATATACAAAGTATATAATACAGACCCCCCTATACTTAGCGAGTGCTGTGTCCTCAGAGCACAAGAAGCGGAAGACATAGCTCGGGCTAAGCGTAAGGGAGTGGAAAAAAATGAAAAAGAAAAGCGGTCAGGAAATGAGGAGAGTAAATACAGGTGGATGTCGGTTCCCCCTATATTTAGGCTCTGGACAACCTAAGTATGGAAGAAGGGTGGAAATGAAGCGATCAGGAATTAGGAGAAGAATGGTATATACAGATGGCATCGGTCCCCCCTATACTTAGGCCTTGGCCTAAGTAGAGGAAGAAGCTGTACAAGGGAACCGATGTGGTCGGAGGGAGGTGGGTAGCCGATGATTAAGGCGATTTTCGTCTGATCTTTTTGTGAGCCTGTGGTGGGAGATCGTAATGACGAGATGGAGATGAAGCATAAGATTCCCAACTTGATCAGTGTCATCCTCAGAAAAATCATGATGGATAATAGATGAAGTGTTTGAGTCAGATGAAAGAAATCCATCATCAGAGTTATCCTCAGAGGAGTAGTAATTGAAAGTGGACATACTCCAAGTATTTTGGTCTTTTGTTTCTTTAATTGTTTCCTCAGAATTCGTTCCTTCTTGGGGTCAATCAGTTTATCCTCGGATGAATACTCAGAAGCACCGGTCTCAGTCAGCTCATACGAAAGAATTCCAGTGTACTTGAAGAATGCAAGAGCATCAGCTTTGGATGAGTAGTAGTTAGGAACGGGAGTTGTCCAACGGGGATTGAATTTTGGATCCTTACGAAGATATGGCTTTAGGGCTGCCGAACAAACTTCACTCATGTAGACCATCTTTTCCGGATCTGATGAGGGATCATCAACTGAATTCCTCTTCCGAAAGGTCAAAGGTGAATTTCTTTTTATTTCGTCGTGAAGGTGTCGGTTCACTTGAGTATCCAGATGAATAGCCATTGAAATTCTCCTTGGTTGGTGCTTGGTCTGCGTGCTTGTTCTTAGTCTCCCGAATGTTTGAGCACTCTCGATTTGGAGATTTGGTCAAGAGATTCAGAGAATGTTGCTCCCGGGTGTGACCATGCATATGTCTCTGGATCGTAGTAGAAAGATTTGTCTATTTTGAGATCCGCGGGAATTGAAATACTGGGAGATTTTCTAAACCAATAGTCTCATCAACAACCGCTATCTCAAGTGTGGCTGCAGGGTAGGCTCTTCTACCGTGTCATGGTTACAGTTGTCGGGGATTTCGTGGGTTGTCTCAGAAGATCGTGGTTCCTCAAAGATAGGGTCGGATTTAAGTGCTTCCAATGCTGTGAAATTGATTTCCCGAGTCTCACAATCAATACTCGCCTTGGCCAATGCCAAGAATGGCTTTTCCGAGAATGATTGGAGATTGGATGAATTCTCCTTGATGCTCAATATCAACGATCGTGAATTCTACTTTGAGCGGAGCACCTTGGAATTTCATGATGATAGAAATAATTCCTCTCGGCCGCTTTATCGATCGATCCTTTAATTGTACAATATCTCGTATCTTCCGAATCGGACCGAGTTTGAGTTCATGGAATACAGAGGTCGGGAGGATATTAATTGGTGAATCGTTATCAATCCGAGCATGGGTGAAAATTGTATCTTTGATCTCACAGTCAAATCTGGGCAACCGCTTCACTATGCGGCTCTTGGTTTTTCTCCTCAACACCAAGGAGGAGGCCATTGATAAGATATGTCTCTCGGTCTTGGTTCTAATCCTGCCCGATCTTTTTCATAGTTAATTTTTCCGTTAAAAATCTTTTAAGGTCGGGGAATGTTTCAATGGCCTGTAGAAAGGGAAGTTCAAAAGTCAATTTCTTTCCTAGTGCTTCCCTACAGTCGGATCCAAATTCCTCAGATCGTCTTCAGTCTCAATTTTTATGAATTTTCTGAATTTCAATTTTTTTGTGATTTTCAAGTATTTCCATTTTTTGGTATTTTCTGGGTGTGTGGGGGTGTGGAGTGTTCTTCAGATGAAAAGGGGCTCTGGTGTTCAGGGTTAGGGTCAACGACATAGTCATTTTCAGAATTGTCCCTAGGTCCCTGAATATCCTCAGAATTTTCAATCTCAGATCCAGTTATTTCCTCATTCATTTTACTGTCCGAGCCACCATAGAATGCGATGAATCGATCGGTAATATTTTTGAAATCTCTCCTCTATTGAGATGAATCTCTTATTTAACCTCAAAATATCCTCCTCAAGATTCGGTTCATGATTAATTATGGGAGCAGTAGGTGTATGTTCGATAATTTCATCTTCCATTTTTCCATTTGTGCTGAGAGGAGAGTTTCTTGGAAATCCGAATCATTATTTTCTGAAAATTTCTCCTCAAAAATAATGGAAGGAGGCTGCTCATATGGTTCAGACATGTGTAGTTGATTGGTCAGACCTTGATATTGTGGCGTCAACATACAATGTTTATGTGTTCTAAGCGGTCAGTCCAGTCCTCTGTATGAGTATCATGTCTGACTATGGGTCTATCATGGTCAATCCAATGCCGATGATTATTCAGTGCATGTCTTTCCATCTGAGTTTGGTTTCTCTGCCAGTCATGAGATTTGAAGGGATTTTGATCTTGAAAAGTTTCATTGGCGAGGAAACTGAGAATAAGACGATTCAGTCCAAGATGGTAGGTGGTCATTTACGGTTGGATGGTTCGAATAGAAATTTAATGAGGAGGCCGAATTTATCTGCGGGTGAAAGCCTCCCGCAAATTTGGAGGATTATTGAAAGAAGGGGATTGAGTTGATTTTGGGCCTAATCGAAACAAATTCATTTTCATAGTATAGCTCTGATGGGTGTTCGGTCATTTTTGAGAGGAATTGGGGGGTTGAATCTGCGAGAGTTTTTGGACAAGAGTTCCATTATGGTTCAAATCAAGATAGGGAAGAGATGATTGCACGGGATAGTCAAAGAGAATTTTTATCGAATGTGCGCTATTGATCTTGAAATCGGTTCACGCACACCAATGCAAACACAATTCAAACCCGGGTTCACCAACTCACACAATGAATCCGTAAGAGTTCGGCTATTATCTTTTCAATTTTAGTTGGTGATAAATTCAATCTTGCAAGCCGTTTAAACGAGATGTTAGGTTTGGAGCTGGGCTCTAGCCTTAAGTGTCGTCCTCGCTCACTCAGAAAATAAAATCATTCCAAGGTCGGGGTTGCTCTCCCGCAAAAATACTTGAATATGGTTTATTTTGAAATCGGCTATATTTAGCAGTCCCGATTTTATTAGGTGATCACTGAAGAATTTAGATGAGCACAAATACACGACTACCGTCCAGTCCCAATTTCCTTTAGATTTATGTGATAAAACAAGAGGGAGAAAGTCGGGAAAAGTCGATGCACGCGGAAAACTATGATGAATGCTCAGTCAGAAGACTTACAGTGAATCCTCGCAATCTTCATGTGGGATGCTAGACATAATTTTAAAAATTACTCTAAATGAATGCAAGCCGAGGAAAAACCGCACCTAAGCAGAAAGTTCTATTAGCGGGGAAGAATTGAATTAAATTTGGCTAAGTTGAGTGATCTACGTACGTCTTGATTAAAGTAAAGTGTGGCTTAAGATCCTACGAGCACAATCAAAAATAAAAATGCTCTGAGAGCCGTATGTGCAGGTCTATCCTAATCGCCACTCAAGTCGGGCCCCACCCTCTCTGGAGAGTGAAACATGCCATGACACACCACAAATAAAGTTCAAGATCTTTTTACACACGCGAGAGTCCAAACGGACACCGCTATAAATGAGCTGAAAATAAAAGTACAGAAATTAAAAACCTAGACTCTACTCTCTCTCACGACTCGACTCGATCTTAATTTAATTGCGGTTTCTTCGGGTGTCGGTGAAGATGCGTCGGTTCCTTGAAAAACCGCTCCACCTGCGCCGGGTACCTCGCAAGAAAAATAAGAGAGATGGGTGTAAGAGAGTGAGTCAGAAGATAATCAAAAATAAAATAAATGAAATAAATGCTGAAAAATAAATACAAGAAATAAAATGGGATTTACAGTGAAAAATTCGGGGTTCAGACTACCCGAATTCGGAAAACCGAACAAAAATTTTCAAAACAAAAAACTAAGCCGTTTGCCTTCCCGGCAACGGCGCCATCTGACGAGTCCGAAAAAGCCGCGTTAAGGATGTGTTTTTAATGTTCGAGCGTGAAAATAATTATGAGTCGTTCGTTGTAGGCGGTGATCAGAAACAGTCAAGAAATAACCACAAATAATTATTCAATTTTAATCTCGTGGTTTTATGTTTATTTTACTTGGGCAAGTCCCAAGGTCGATCACAAGGAGGCAAAGGAACAACCTAGAGTTGTGTCTATAAAATTTCGTGTTCGATTTTCAAGGCGGTCTTTTTTGGAATTTTTCAATGCAATAAGGGATGCAAAATGCAAATTCGGCCTATTTTAGGGACTAAAATGTAAATTCCAATCAAACGATGTCCGAAAAATACGAAACTTGGCCACAATGTAAATGACGATGAAATGAGTGCACTGTAATTTTTTTGGAATTTTTAGATGCAATATGAATTTTTTATGAATTTTTAAATGCAAATAAATTAATTGTCAATATTTAATTTTAATAAATATTAAACCTACTTATTTTCGAGAACTAAAATTATCTAAGATCTATCACTAGGTAATGGATCTTAGAAAAATCCTAGACCTCAAAAATGTGGGATTTAATACATATTAAAAATAAAATAGTGAAATATGCGAAATGATTTTTACAGAGCAAAATATGCATGCAAATGCAAAGATTTTTGGGCACAATGTTAATCAAAATAATTTCTACAATATGTGATTTTTGGGGAATTTTTAGAGCAACGGTTGATCAATTACAAAATTTAGAGCACAAACTGGGTAAACTTCACATTTTTTCACAAAATCATTAATAATTAATTAACCATTAATCATAAAAATATCCCCAATATGTCCAGTCGTAGAGAATTAAGTGAGGAGCACAGTGCTATTTTTAAATAAATAAAATAATGTAAAGTAGAGGTCCAAAATGCAGCAGGAGTACAGGGGTATGACTGCAATAAAAATAAATATGAAAATGCAAAGACGGACTTGATTGTAATTACCTAAATAACTGGGGAAGTTTCTGCAAATTTTCCAGTGAGGCACGTGCCCTCTGGAGGCGGGGACTGAAATGCAAATCTAGAGAACTGCCGGGGGGCTCTTGCAATTTACCCAAGGGGTACGTGCGCAGCACGTGACCCCCTGGGTTTGATGACGTGTGCTGACGTCCCCCGGGCACACGTGTTTCGCACGTGCGCGGGGGTCTCGGGCTTCGTGCCCGGCTGATGAAGGCGGAGTCGACTGCCGGAAGGTGTTGCGAGCGCGGCGGGGCTGGTGGCGATGGCTCGCAGGTGGACGGCCGATGCTTGGCGGAGGAGCACCGGTAGCGGAGGCGGTCGGCGTGGCTGTGGAGGCGTTCCGGTTGTGCTCCAGACGTGGCGAGATGTCGATGATGGTCGAGGAAGCCCGGCTGAGTCGTGGACGTCGTCGATGGATCGAGTTGGCTGGAGACGACCGGCGTGGCTCGAAGCTGCTCGGCGAAGATGGAGAGGGAGGGGGAAGGCGACGAAGGCTGTCGGTGGAGGAGGGTGTCGACCGACTGCTGGAGAACCAACGCCTCTTGCGGCGTTTGGCGGAGTTGGAGGTCGATGAAGACGATGGTCGGTGGAGTTGCGATGGAGTAGCAGATGCGGAGGAGAAGAGACGTGGCTCGACGGAGCGCAAAGGAGCCAAATCTGGGCAGTATGCGGCGGAGGAGGAACTCCGGGCTGCAACGAGGGCCGGGGAAGGTCCTCGGATCTCGCCTCCAAGGTACCTCGTCGGCGCTGTCACCGCGGCGAGGGGGACCTCTGTGTAGTCGGCGGATGGGGTTTTGGAGGGTCGGCGATGGAGTATATATAGGGGAGAGGCCGGAGATCTTGGAGCGATGGTTGGCGAGCGGAGATCACGGGGATAACGGAGGCTGTTGGCGAGATTAGCGGGCGGCGGCCGTTAGAGTCGCGGTGGTTGCGGGGCGGTCAACGGCGGGCGGAGGAATCGGGGAGGAGACGAAGGCCAGCGGCCGTTCGATCGGCCGATGATCGAACGACCGTGGATGGGCCACGCGGCGGGAGCCTGGGGAAGGGGTGCGGCACGTGCGGAGCACGTGCCTGGTGGCACGTGCGACGCACGTGCGAGTGGTTTTATTTTTTATTATATATATATATATATATTTTATAAAAAACGATATAAAAATATGCGGAAAATGGCTGACACGTGGCGGCCTCTGGGGCTGCCACGTGTCAGCACCAGAAAATTCGAAGGAAAATCATTTTGCAAAATCAAAAAGAAATAGCAAATGACCTCAGATCGAAAAAGTTCCTTCACAAAAATTGCTCGTCTCGACGAGATCTACAACTTTCATGAAGACATCAAAGCCAAAATCGGATTGGGGTATCCCATGTACATTGAATACCTTGATTTTTGATTTTCTAATTTTTTTGTCATTTTTAAACAAGATAAAAAATCCAGAAAAATACGAAAAACTCAAATATAAATAAAATACACATTAATCTAATTTTTTTGGATTTTTATTAATTAAGAAAATATATACATAAAATAAAGGTCAGAAAACCGCGAAATATACAATGTACAAAAGAGGCCCAAAACCCAACTTTCACATACGAGCTCCGATTCACTTGAACTTGGTCTTGTTTTGAAGGTAATTGAATGTGTATTAGTTCAAAAGTGAGTAGGATCAAATCGGACACTGGATGGAGAAGATATGAGGCTTTTAGTCCGAAAATCCTGAAACTAGAGTTTGAGTTTTTGGTCCACTTAACAAGGTTAATTATTTTTTTTTGTATTTTTTATTTATTCTTGTTAGTGATGTGTACACAGTGGAGGTGGTTTTGGGTTATGCGGTGTTAGTTTGGAGGAGTTAAAAATAGGGGAAGTTAGGCTATTTACAGGTCATTTTTGGCTTGGATTTTTAGCTTCTTATTTTATGCAGAAATTAATGCTAAAATGCAATTCTTATGAAATCATGCCTAAATGCTAATTATGCGAAATAAATGCAGAAATGCAGTTGATTTTGAGGGACTTGAGCTTAATTAATGAGACTTAGAGTGGTGAATCCGAGATTCATCAGACAGGGATTGTCTCAGAATACCCAGTTGGAGGGTGGAGGCAAAGTCGTCCGGGCTGCATTTGGGTCGAAAGAGCTTGCTCTTCCTAGCATCGAGTTCCCGCCTCGATATATCATGGTACTTGTCAAGGAGCTCTATGACGATCTAAAGGGAGCACGAGGAGTCCTTGCAGATGAAGAGAAGATCATCCGCGTACATGAGGTGGGACAACATGGTAGAGCGACCCTTGCTCAGGGGCCTGAGACGACCACTAATCACGACCATGTCCACAATGCTGGATAATGACTCCATCCCCACAGTGAAAACGAGGGGTCTCAGAAGGTTGCCCTGCCTTAGCTGTTGGGTGCCACGAATAAGACCGGCAGGGGAGTCGTTATCCAAAATCGAGAAGGAGGTACTACAGATGCAGGTCTCAATCCACTTAATCCAGGTGTTGCAGAACCCCATAGCCCTCAGGGCCTCCAGAATGAAGGTGTGATCGATAGAGTCAAAAGCTTTAGAAAGGTCAATCTTCAGACAAGCATTGTTGTAGGATGAATGCCTATCAAACCCCCACATGAGTTCTTGAGTGAGGCAGATGTTGTCGCCAATGGCCCGACCCTAGATAAAGGTCGACTGATTCAGGGAGATGAGTTGAGGGAGGACCTCCCCGAGGCGGATGGCGAACAGCTTCGCAAAAATCTTGTATGTAACATTGCAACAGGTGTTGGGCCCTTAAGAACATTGCAACAGGTGATGGGCCTAAAATCCCCCAGGTCAGCAGTTCTAGCGGACCTAGCGGTCCATCTTCGGTTCCTTTCGTTCTAAATATTCCATACTAAGACTGCCGGGATGGTGTATAATTTATTCCAGGCCATAGTGTCATGGCACGCTCCTATCCAAGACAATGTATCCTGGAGAGCAAGGGACGGCGACAATGGCAAGCACACCATACAATAGAGGTGTTCGGGCAGCTGAGAAGCAAGTGGGCATGGGACTCCTAAGCGGTCGAGCAGAGGTAGCAGGGTACCGGGGAGAAATGCCAAATTTGGTGAGCCTATCAATCGTTGGGAGGCACTCAAGCAGTGCCCAATAGAGAGTACACGAGAAATTCGATAGAGTATCATTTGCCCAGACGCCAGCAGGCTAGGGGACGGGAGTACTGCTATGGCAGAGAAGATCAAATGCAGCCGAGAACGAAAAACCATGTATACCCGTATACCCGAGGCCCACACAAAGGGGGAGGGGGGGGTTTCCCCTAATGGCCCCCCGTAGGGCATCCCTACTCTTAAGAATCACTCTCCAAATTCTTGTAGCCGCCCTAGTAGGTTGGATGTCCCAGAAGGAGCAGGCGTAGAGGTATTTCCTTCGCATGAAGAGAGCCCATATAGAATCCGAGGAAAGGAGCCTCCAGGTACAAGACGCGATCATTGTGTCCTTGAAGGTGGTCAGGGATCTGAGGCCGAGGCCCCCCTCCTCTTTAAGAAGGCAAATTGTGGACCAAGCGATATCATGCTGCTCATGACCCCGCAAGAAGTCTCCACAGAGCATGTTAGTACAGTGGGAAGAGCTATGAGGAATTAGCGTTCTTGTGGCCTAGTAAAGAGTGACACCTGAGACCACAGACTTCAGAAGTTGGAGACGATCGACAAAGGAGAGGTTCTTCGCTTTCCAGCCAGAAAGCAGGGTCTTCAGCCTGTCCTCTAGAGCACATGTGTCATTACTCCTATCATAAGATAAGGCGAGAGGAATCCCAAGGTAGGAAGCAGACGAGGATTGTCTTAGAATATCCAGCTGGAGGGTAGAGGCGAAGTCGTCCGGGCTGCATTTGGGTCGAAAGAGCTTTCTCTTCCTAGCATTGAGTTCCAGCCTCGATATATCATGGTAGTTGTCAAGGAGCTCTCTGACGGTCTAAAGGGAGCACAAGGATCCCTTGCAGATGAAGAGAAGATCATCCGCGTACATGAGGTGGGACAACGTGGTAGAGCGACTCTTTCCCAGGGGCCTGAGATGACCACTAATCACGGCCATGTCCACAATACTGGATAATGACTACATACCCATAGTGAAAAGAAGGGGTCTCAGAAGGTCACCCTGCCTTAGCTGCCGGGTGCCACGAATAAGACCAGAAGGGGAGTCGTTAACCAAAATCGAGAAGGAGGTACTACAGATGCAGGTCTCTATCCACTTAATCCAGGTGTTGCTGAACCTCATAGCCCTCAGGGCCTCCAGAATGAAGGTGTGTTTGATAGAGTCAAAAGCTTTAGAAAGGTCAATCTTCAGACAAGCATTGTTGTAGGATGAATGCCTATCAAACCCCCACATGAATTCTTGAGCGAGGCAGATGTTGTCGCCAATGGTCTGGCCATAAATAAAGGTCGACTGATTCAAGGAGATGAGGTGAGGGACGACCTCCCCGAGGCGGGTGGCGAACAACTTCACAAAAATCTTGTATGTAACATTGCAATAGGTGATGGGCCTAAAATCCCCCAGGCCAGCAGGGGACGAGACCTTGGGAACAAAGGTCAGGAAGGTATGATTCACCTGCCTGACCATTCCCCCACCACTGTGGAGGAAATGCATGGCCGAGCATACCTCCTCCTTGACCATACCCCAGTGCCGCTTGAAGAAGCCAGCGTTAAAGCCATCAGGTGCCGAGTCCTTGGAGGAGGGAATAGAGCTCAACACCCTCCATATTTCGTCCTCACTGAATGGCCTGACCAGCCACAACTTTGCATTGTCAGACAGTAAGCGCTTCAGAGGAGGGGGAGCACGCCTATCCGGGCGGGGCACAGTAGGGTCAAGAAGACAATAGAAGTGATTAGAGGCTGCCAGGGAGACCTCGAAAGGCCTATCAATAACCTCCCCTTGTTCATCCAAGAGGGAGTGGATAAGGTTACTGGAGACCTGTGAACTCGCTGAGAGGTGAAAGAATTTTGTGTTATGGTCCCCGATCTTAAGCTAGTTCACCCTGCTCTTTTGCTTCCAGGCAGACTCAAGATCCAAATCCATTGTGTCCAAATGGTGCTTCACATCTGAATCCAGCTGGGCAAGGATAGGGTCAAGAGTGTCAAGCGCAAGTGCCCCACTGATAGACTTTAAGAAGTTCTCCACTGTAGTAACCTCAGATAAGACGTTCGCTTCTTTAGAGGCCCAAGCTTTAAGTGCAAATTGACATTCTGGAGATTTTTGGTGATGCATAACAAGGGGCTCCCAAGGACAGGGAGCTCCCAGTATTTGGAAATGGCATCATTGCATCCCTTCCGACCCGCCCAGTAGTCAAAGACCCTGAAAGGTTTGGGGCGATTTGTGGTGCAAACAATCTCTACAGTGAGCAGATGATGGCCACTCGAAGGTAGAGGAGAATATGCAAGTTTCGCATGTGGGAAGAGGGAAAGCCAGAAAGAGTTGACGAGGGCACGGTCCATCCTTGCAACAATCCTTATGGGTCGGTGGAGGAGTTAGACCAGGACCATGGGTTACAACATGACTCCAAATCAAGGATCGCACACATGTCGATGCATCTGTTGAAGTCCTCCAAATGCTCCCTATTTTGTGTATGGCCTCCCCGCTTTTTGGAGGCAAATCTGACAGTATTGAAGTCACCAATAACTAGCCAAGGGTCCCTAGTAGAGCAGTATAGCAGAGAGAGATGGTCCCAGAGCTCCCTGCGTCGGAACGGGCAGTTAGCCCCGTAGAGAACTGTGATAGTGGAGGTGAAGCCCCCGCCCCCCCTGTTTGAGTCAGCCATGGAGATGGCTTGTGATGTGCATCATAACAAGGCACAGTTCCAGCAAGCCACATTCCAGGGGAAGTAGATACGTCCCAACGGGGTATCGTTGTGAATGTGGGCCCATCCACTAGGAATGAGCTCGGTAAATTTGTTTCGATTTTTAGGCCTTATCTTGGTCTTTGATGAATCCTGTATTCATCATGCTAAAAATGCTCAATTAAGCTCTCTTCTCCTAAATTCACATGCATTTAATCATTAATAGAGCATCATTAGCATTCATACACGTGTAAATAATATTTGCATTTCATCATGCATAATTGCATTAAAAATCCCAAGTGTAAATTAGCCCCAAAAGCCGCTAAATTCTCATATTTTAGTTAATTCATCCTAACTTTGATTAACCCCAAACTACCTCCATTGTGTATATATTACTAACTTTATTAAATAAAAAATACAAAAAAATTACTAACTTCAATAAGTGTCAAATAATCCCAAAGTCTAATTTCACATCTGACGGACTAAAATGAGCATATCTCCCTCATACAGTGCCCAATTTTGGTCTACTCACTTTTAAAGTATTCCATTTTCAAGTACCTTCAAAACAAGACCAATTTCGTAAAATTCAGAGCTGATATGTGAAAGTTGGGTTTTGGGCCTCTTTTGCGCATTTTAACTTTTTGCTAATTTTTGACCAAAGTTTTTTGTACATATTTAACCCTTTTAATTTTATTTCTTCTTCGTTCGTATTCTTTGATGAAAGTTTTATTAAGTGACACAAAAATCCAAATCCAGATTAAAACTGAAATCAAAGAAACTGACTGAGTCCAAGTATCCGTTGTGAGTCTGTACAAAAACTGTGTTTCATACTTCTATTTTATTTTTTTATTTTCTTATTTACTAAAAATAAAAAAATCAGATTATGTGTAAATAATTTTCTTGTATTTTATCGTAATTTTTCTAATTTTTTACCCTCTTTAAAACCACCAAAAAAATTACAAAACTCCAAAAAAATGGTTTTCTAT
The DNA here is from genome assembly GCA_037367405.1 of Ottelia alismoides. NCBI lineage: Eukaryota > Viridiplantae > Streptophyta > Magnoliopsida > Alismatales > Hydrocharitaceae > Ottelia > Ottelia alismoides. The sequence goes on from JAZKJV010008767.1 coordinate 341,008, forward strand.
AAACATGGAGACCACAAAAAATACATCTTTGCACAGTTGAGCTCTTTTGCTCCCGGTTCCTTCACGAATGTTGTAGATATCGCCGAGACAAACAACTTTCATGTTGATCATTTTTTCATTTGAATTCATACTCTATCACTTATTATTCCTTCTTCTTTTCTTGTGTTTGGTCAAAGTCAATGACACGTGGCATCCTTACACTGGTCCAAAATAACCCACTTAACCAAGTCATCCATTCCCCTCACCTCCTCTCTTTTCCAGCCAAATCCTTTCTTCCATTGACCCCCTAGTCAACACCCCCTCCATCAACCGTTACATGAAGGGATCCAACGTACCCACTCCTTCATGAATGCCATTTCCCACGTCCTTGGATCTGCCATGCATGTAACTCCCATCGTCCCATCATGTAACAGATATACCCATTCCAAGCCATTACACCTACAGTTTCCTCTTCCACCACCTATAAGAACTCATCTCCTCCCACCACAACCATCATCCGCCACTTCATAGAGTGAGAGATCGAGCCCCTAGAATCTTAGGTGACCGCTGAGATACTCCAGTCGAGCAACGACCCTCTCTCATCTCCGGTGTGATCCAGCGAGAAGCTCTCGTTGTCGCAGCTGCATCTCCTTGCAGTTGCTCAAGCTCTGAAGGCTTGCCAACTTCATCGAGCGAAGATCCCAGTCGGAGCATCATCTCCATCTCCTCCCCAGGCTCTCATTCCACCAACTCATCGGGTATACCTCCTTTCATCTCCATCTTCTCCCTCCATTTGTTTACACCTTCTTCTTCCCTTAATATTTTTTCTCTCTTCATTTCATTATCAATCTTTCATCAAAATGCTAAAATGATTGCATTTCCATGGATATATCATGTCTTCTCACCATGAATATGAATTTTATTTATTTTTTGGTGAGATTTCTTGAATCAATTAATCAAAAATTTATGCGTTCTAAACAAATACATGCCAAAACAGAGGAAGTTGTGCAATCCCCTGTTTTTGTGGAAATCACCCCTCCCACGTTCTCTCTCTTCATCTTCTCCTCTATCTTCTTCCTCATCTCTTCCTCCCTACTTCTCCTCCTCCTTCCTTCCATTTCTTGCAGCATCAAACCATCCACTTCTTCTTTCCTACACCCCCTCTCCTTCCACCTCCACATCTGCACCACCCTCGCACATCACCGTCATTGATCGACCACCAGACCTCCATCGTGCAGTCTAGCTCCGTCGTACCACGCCCGACTAGCCTCGCCACCACCGAGCATCACCTTGCATCTTCCCCATCCCCCCCTTTTTTGTATTCTAACCGTTTGCAGGTCAAACATCAAAGGCTTCTTCTGGAGTGGAACTCCACTTGCAGGTGTTTAGAGCCTCGTTCACAATAGTTGAAGCTTCACGGAGCTCCCTCGTCGAGGCTAGGGCTGAGGCTCGGGTCCCCCGAAGCTCCGCCTCAGCTGCCGAGCCTGAGATCAGGCTCCGAACATCAGCTCGGGCCCGAACCATAGGCTCGGTTACCCCCGAGCCTCAGCCTCGTCGTCCGAGCCTGCTGGCGCACGTGCGATGCACGTGCGCGGTGGGAAAATTACATCGAAGCCCCCAGAAGTTCCAGATATTGCAGAATTACCCCCACTAGGGGCAAATTACATACGGGCCCCGCCGACTTTGCGAAATTGCATATAAGCCCCTCTTGGGACCTGTTTGAAATAAAAACTTTATTTTAATTATATTTTAGTCCCTGAAATTTCATTTCAACATATCTTTTTTATTTGAACTCCGATTTTAGCGAATAATATGTCATTTTGAAGCTCTTTTCATGCGCTATCATTTAGCATATCTAGTGAACAGATCTGAGGCTACTTATTGAGATTTTTCATTTGATGATTTATTCTTACTGATCTTTGACCTATTTGTGCTTGTTAATTAAGAAATTGGAGGATCTTTATGCAGGGATTCAGGAGAAAACATTTTCTAAGATTAACATTCTTTGAGAGACTGAAAACCTTTCGTTGCATAATTTAATCTGTGATGGGGCTCATCAAGGAGAAAGAGTTATTAATAATACTTTGAGGATTAACGATTTATTTCACAGGAGTGAATTGCTTGATTAGGTTGCAACCCGGATTTCATTGCTAAATATTTCTCAAAATTATCCTTTCGATCTGTGATTTCATATAGAGGACATTGATTATTTGTTTTGGACTAAAATTCATAAAATCTCAGTTCCTGTGCTAAACTGTTTTCTATGTTTACTTTCTTGCATCTCATTTCATTTCATTCTTTGACACTGAAATTAATTAGCAATTAATTAATTATTTAATTTTATTTAAAATCACGCAACTAAGAATCACCGTTCCTTGTGTTCGATCTTGGTAGACTTGCCAAGTAAAAATATTCCACAACATTCAAAGTTTGTGGTTTTTGATGAACTGAATTTGCCTCCTATACTACAATAATTTTAGATTCTTAAAGAGGCAAATTTGACATTTATCAATCTCGATCAAGCTAAAGATTTCAATATTCTTGCTTTGAAGGTCGTGCAACAATGCTCTCAGCTTGTGGGGCTTATTAAGGCCACGGGTGTTGCACACGGCAACATACATTAAGCACGGGATGGTGGGGGGAGGGGGGTTGCAGAGGTCCAGGCCGGGTTACTCATTGAGAGGACCTTTGGTGGAGTGCCCTCACCACGAGGGGCCTCCATGTTGTTGCAAACAGCCTCAAGGGAAGGGTTGTTTAGTTCACACCTCAGGGCATCACCCCTCTCAGCAGCAAGGTTTAGGGGCTTTCGGATGGAGGCGAGTTTTCGCTGTAGGACGTCCTTGGGCCCAAGGAAAGGCAGGGAGGGGCTTTCCCTGCGTGGATGGCCGCCTCGCAGTCCCCAGGTGATGGCGATCTTGTCGCTATCCCGTAGCCGTCACATCAACCTACAGTTCTAGGGGGGCTCCCCAATTGCGGGGCAGGACCTGGAGGGGGGGCACTAGGGCTGACCCTTCGGGCAGAGGGAAGGGATTTCAGCCGAGGAGGCAGGGGCCGCATCAGGATGCTCTAGATCAGGAGGACGATGCCAATTGGAGAAGGTATCTTCCTCTGAGTTCACGCATGCGGCTTACAAGTAGGTGGTCTCCGACGGAGGGGCTTTTGAGGCTATAGTGCAACTGTTAGTGGAGTGGTTGAATGAGACACAGTTGCTGCAGCGTGGTGGGTGCCATTCGAGCTCCCCCCCAACCATCTGCTTCCAGCCTGAGAAGAAGACAAGGGGAACTGCCTTGGGGACGGTTTTCGACGCATGGATGGCAATGCAACATCTGGAGAAGCCCTCACAATTGCCAGAGGCAGTAGCTGCGTCCATGAAGAGAGGGTCCCAAGCAAGCTACCCAGTTTGTTGAGGATAAGCTCCGAACATTGGCCCAAGCTTAGGCAATGGAACCGGACCCAAAGTGGGATTTCCGAGAGAAGGTTACGCTCAAAGCATGACCCAGCTTCCCAACTCTTGAGCACCATGAAGCGACCCTGGAAGAGCCACGGGCACCCATCGAGGATGTGCTGACAGTCTGCCTTAGAGGTGAGCCTGAGGTAGAAGAAGCCATTAGGACGGGAGAAGAGCTTGAACTCACCCGTCGGATTCCAGACCTTCTCAATAAAGGTCATGAGGAGTTTACGGTGTGACCTCTTTCCCAAGACGTAGAAGATGAGGGTGTGGTCCCACAGTTGGTCCAGCGTGCAGACGTCGGCCTCAGAGACGAAAGCCACCTCTTCTTCGTCGATAAGCATAGGAGGGGTAAACTCCAGCCACCAGGAGACAGGGGATTAGGGGTGGATCCGCAGACATCTCGCCAAGTCGGCTTGGCCGGCATGGAGGGAATGAAGGAGGGAGGTGAGGGTGGGATGGCTCGAGAGGTTGGCAGGGGGCGGAGGGGGGTGCGAGGGGGGAGGCTGTGCATGCCACTCGCTGAAGGGCGGCGGCAGAGGAGGACGAGTAGAGGAGTGGAGGTTAGGGTTTTCGGTTGAAGGGGGTGGGGGTGGTGGAGTCATGCTACCTGGTGTCCCTTGTAAAATAAATCAATTTCGCTTGACATGATTGATTTGTAACCTAAGAGAACCCCGATTTTTGTGTTTTTGGTTGCTAAACTAATTGAGGTTTTTGCCTATGGAGTTGAGACCTGCTCAACAGCGACTGCCATAAATGTCCTGTCAGAAGCAATCGTTTTTTGGCCAGTTGTGGCCGTCAATCGTTTTCTCCTCAAACGGTCCTTGTCTCATCCTCATGGCAGATCAGTTTCCTGAATCGCATGCATCTTAAGTCAGGATTGAAGTACTCTTCCTGAATCAAACTAAATTATCCGGATTAGTTCAAGGATCCAATCTAGTGTCAGAGATAGTTACAAGTGGATATTATTAATGCAGCCATTATCAGACATATCTGCGTGTGTTTGATAAAGAACTTCTTATTCTGTTCCCAACAAACCAAGTCAATCATGTTAAGCATTCAGCGATCTACGGAACGAATTAGTGATGCACATGAAATTAAGGCTTCCTTCATGTTTCTCGCATATACGCAATATTTCAGTGCATGTTTGCCAGATCCCCAGATAAAATATATCAAACACCATGCGTACAAGTACAATGGAGGAGAATTAATGGATTTCAAAACATTGTTTTTGTTTTGTGATGGCTCCTCAGAACAAGCTGGATATGGAGTTGATGGCCTTGGCGTTGACGCAGAACCTCACGAAGTCCTCGTTCCTCGTGGTCAGCAAGTTCTGCTCGGTCGCCTGCTTCTGCATCTTGGCCTCGCACCTCTGCACCTCCCATATGGCCGCCGACACGAAGTTGCACGCGTTGAGGCGGCCGAAAGGGGTAGCGAGCTCGTTGATCGCGGAGCGCAGCAAGACGGCGGCCTGCGCGTGGTTGCCCTTGCACTCGGCGAGGACCTGCTGGACCTCAACCGTGTGCGGCTTGTTGAGCACGCCGCCAATGTAGAGGTTGGCCATCTTGGTCAGCTTGAGAGCACCCTCGACCGACACGCGAGCGAGACCGGTGACACCCATGTTGATGGAGACGGATTTGGACGTGAGGACGAAGAGGCACTCATCGCGGAAGGGGACGGCTTGGCAGGTCTGGCTGACGACCGGGGATGGCTCGACGAGAGCCTTGTAATGGGCGTCGACGCGGAGGGAGAGGAGGAGGAGGCATAGGGAGGGGAGGAGGAGGAGATTGTTGGGAAGAAGAGCCATTGATTCTTTGCTATATATATATACTTAAAGATGTTCTTCTCCTCCTCACTCCCTTCTCTTTATTCCTAATTAGATTATATTTGGCTCTTGCTTTCATAGCTGAGATGGAATGCCTTTATATAATCCCCCTCGACCTTCCAAAAATAGCAGAGATCTATCTTTGGCTTTCTATTAGCGCCTGTTTTGGAGCATCTCGATCGAGTCTTCTATTTGAGTTTACAGTTTTAGATAGATATCCACAAAAATTTGCATATGAATCCACGAGGACAATTTGCATCAGCTCTTGCCATCGTAGGGCAATTGGGTAATAGGACTTAAATAGGACTGTTGCCATAGTAGGGCAATTGGGTAATAGGACAATTTGCATCAACTCTTGCCATAGTAGGGCAACTTTAAAGCATTTAAACCATCCAATGTTTTCAAGTGCATCCATGGAAAATTCCTTCATGCTTCCGCCACGTATATATCATCTTTTTCACAAACGTTCGATCTTTTTCACAAACGTTCGATCAAAGGCGCAGCCCAGATCTCATGTGGGTCGTTTAAATTAAACGAGGTAACGTTCTTTCAGAGCCTAGGATCAGCCACGTGGACTCCTCTTCGTCATTCGATAGCACACGTTTAAAGGAGTAAATTAATAAGTAACCCTTAACATTTTATAGTTTTATTATTTAGTCCTGTAAATATTTTACTACATGTGTAAAAATTGCAACCAGACTCCCAAACTTCCTGTTTATTGCATATAAATCCAGTACCACAACGACTCATGCGGCGTTCCACATGAGTTGGCCATTTTGCATCCAAGCCCTATTTAGAATTAGTATTCTAGGTTTACACCTAGAATACTTGTAACCTATACACATTTCTATCTAGGTTACACAAAATTTTGACCTGCTCCATATTTCGTTGTTTGATTATTCTAATATGGGTTGATTGTTGATTTAATTGATATTCGTGAATGGTCACCATAGCGACTGTGCATATCGCCTTGTCAGAGCAAACGATCGCCTCTGAATTACCGGTTGATTAATGTACTGCAACCTTCACTGGATGCTCCTCACCCACCTCCTCCCCTGTGCAATATCCACAAGCCTAGCCATGTCGGATGACATTGAGGAACTCATGTATATTGCTCCAGTTGAATCGAGCGAGGGGTGGCTTCAGCTCATTCTGGGTGGCTCCACGACAGACACATGTAGACGTGGTTCTCTGTATAAGGTTCAGGACATGTGATGGATCTCTTCCTGACGTATGCTAGTGCCAATTAGTCTTACAAGATTCATCAACAACGTTAGATGATGTTCCCAACAAACACGGAATTGTGCGTTGCCACCTACAAGACGATGAATCTCCATTTCATCATCTTTATTATATCATTTTGGTCTTAGAAACCTAGCTAATGCATGTAAATATCATTATTTTGTTTGAATTAACATCCATTATTTATTCCATTATATACATAAATTATAATTTTTAAGTCAAAAAAAGAATAAAGAAAAGAAAAGAATAAGAATAAAATGTCAAAGGTATTTTATGACCCTAAACCCCGAGACCTAGGCATCTAGATGACTGGGTCAAGAAGGAATAAATTGGGGGGGGGGGATAAGGGCCAATAAATCAACAAAATCCCTTCTTTTATTCATCAATAATGTATTTTTGGGACCTATTTTATTTTTTATTCTTTGTACCTCAAATAAAGAAACTTTGTACATGAAAGTTGTAGATAATAATATATTAAAAAAATATAAAATTGATTTCATAGAAAAATAATATAGAGTATACAAGTTATACTAAGAATAAAAAGCCAAAACTCAAACTTCCCAGATCCATATATCCTAAATAAAAACTCAAAATGTATCAAATCACTATAATTTTATATACATTTTATAAACTATTTAATGGAGGCAGTTTCATATTTTTTGGACTTAAGATGTGAAAGTTAGGTTTTGGACCCCTATTGTACAATATACCTGAATAAAAATATTCACTTTATTTATTCTTTCTAATTTTTATAATTTCATATTTTTATAATTTTATAAATATTATGTATAATACATGTACATATTTAGAATAGAATAAACCATAAATAAAATATAAAAATAAAATTATATACATAGATGAATATACAACCCTTATGCCTATATAATATACATTCCTATTTATACAAGTGTAAATATTATATCAGAAAAACATTATAAAAATATATTTATGAATATAAAAATAAGTTTTAAATATATAAAATAAAAAAAAATACAAAATACAAAATAAAATAAAATACCTAAAACATAGGTAAATATATATATATATAAACCCTAAAAATTAACTTGTAATAATAAAATCCATAAAAATAAATAAAAATCATATTCAAATTCTACATAAAATAATAAATAACTTTTATTTTATAATTTTAATTTAATAAAATCATTTATTATTTAATTTTGATTTTACAAAATTTCTGAGCGAGGTTTTTCCTGCTTGGTCCACGTGGACCAACTAGAGTGAGTCTACAGTTGACCTCGGTCAATTGTCCTTCCCTACGACCGTTCCTTGCCAGACCTAGCTTTGACCCACATTTCTCCTTTTTCCTCTAATCATACAATCATCGACTGGGGTTGGTCTCTTCCGTATTTCTCCTCCTCGTCCATCGAGCTATCACGCATGCTCGATTCCTTAGAACGAGGAGCTCGGATTTGAGCTGTGCATCTCGACCTTCCCAGCTGCTCCACCACTTGTACATAATCGAGCCCCCTCCTTCCTTCGAATTTTGAATCCATTTTCACCCGATCCCCCATTTGCGTTCTTGGGCTTGAGTCATGTAACAACAGGTTCACCCTACAATCTGGAGAGCAGAGGATGAGCGTAGAGGTGCATTCCGCCATCTCCGGTGAAGCACTGCTGTGAGGTTCTGATCTCATGGCTTCATGTCCACTCGAGGTATTTTTCTTGCTTTTCTAGTTAGATCTTAGGTGTAGGTTTTATTCTTTACAGTTAGTTTTAGGATTTATTAATTATTTTAGCATAAATCACCCAATTCGATGTTCACCGGAGGCTAGCTCCGTCGAACACTCCATCGTCCTCTGCTTGTGTTCCGACACCACTGACCACCTCATCTCACTTCCCATGTCGCTTCCCTATGCCCTGTCACATTCCATTCAACATGCTCCTTCCTGAAGCAGGATTTCAGTGCTCCTCCTCCCCTCACCGGAGTAGCCACCGCTACGCCCCACCACACATCCATTTCACTCTCTAACAGGTCGAGGCAATTTGCCCTTGACCTAGCTTGCTTCTTGTACAGGTCCATTGAGCCCAAGGCCCAGTTAGGGCAATTTTTTTGTTCGTCGGAGGTACTTGGAGTTCTCCAGCTTCTCCGACCTCTTGAGAGAGCTCCAGTGACCCTCGGAGGATTTTGAGGCCGCCAGCAGTTAGAGGACCCCTACATGAGGGTTGGAGCCATTTTGCAGTAGTTGAGGGGGAAGGGAGATCTTGCTAGAGGAAGATTGCCTCGGTGGAGATGCTTCCCTATTCTTCCATATCCCCTCTCCATGATCATCATCAAGCACCCAGGTCCCCAATAGCCGTTGGGTTTTGCCATCACTTAGTCGTTAGATCAAGAGCATGATCTAATCAGGAGCATTTATTACTGAAGCTGTGTCGGCCGTTGATCGACTGCCAAGTAGATAAGTGACCACCTTCCAGCCACACGATCGTGCCTTTGTGGGAGTATTTTGCACCTTTTCCCCCTCATTTTTGCAATTTATTAATTAGTTCTGTAATTTGCCATTGTAGTTTAGTATTTTTGGTAATTTACAAGTTAGACCATGTACTTTATTGTATTTACACTTTGGTCCTGTCCATGTCACTTCACATGCCATCCCACGTGAGGTGATATTTTGCATAAAGGCCCTTGTGCCTTTTGTAATTCTTTTTAGTACTTTAAATTTAAATTGCAGCTATAAATTTTTGGTGTATTTGCATATCAGCCTTGCAAAGGAAGTTGCGATTTGGTAGTTGAAATATTGGTACTTTAATTGGAAAATTGATGGAGATAGTGAATACGATGGAAAGAAGGAAGATTCATATACTATGTCTTTAAGAGACTAAATGGGTTGGAGAGAAAGCAAGGGGGATCGAGAAGATTGGCTTTAAACTTTGGTATTCAGGTAAAGATAAGGGCAGAAGCAGTGTTGGAGTGGTTGTTCACAAGGATTTGAAGGATTGCGTAGTTGAGGTGCAAAGATTAGGGGATCAGATTATTTTGCTAAAATTAGTGCTTGAAGAAGAAATTCTGAATATCATTTCAGTTTATGCATTGCAAATTGGTTTAGATGAAAGGACTAAACAAAGCTTTTTGGGAGGATCTAGATAAGATTTTATAAGAAATCCCCACAAAGAGAGATGATTTAGATAGGTGGAGATCTTAATGGACATGTGGGAAATGGTGCTTATTTAAAAAGAAAAGGAAAATTAAATTCAGAAAATATAAAAATAAAATAGAAATTCTAAAATTCTAATATATATATATATATATATATTAAAATGCATAAAAAATATAAAATAAAAAACCCACATAAAACAAATAGACAACAAGAACACACATTTTTGGATTCATTTTCCTGATCTACCGTTTGCTTCATGTGTTTGACGCTCTACATACTTACACCTATACACGTCCATTGCAGAGTTATAATAAATTTTTAGCTCTACATATTTTATTTTTCATTGCTTTATGCATATTCTGGATTAATTCTTGAATTATTAGGGGTTCGTGAGAGGTCGTTTCATCGATTGTTGATCCCCCTTGTGAATTAACAAGACCTTTGCAAATCCCTAGTTTTAACAAGGTTGCATGCTGGCCTTTCATTCGCATTATGCACCACGGATAATCAGTGAGTCAATAGTATTGTATTGGCCTTAGTGTTAATCTATTCACTCTTCACGTCTCTATTCATGTAATTTACGTATGGGAAGTCCATCATGCCAACTTGTTTAATTTACCCGAGATTAAAGTAATGTATTTTTGGAAAGTTGAGGGAGCCTTCGTCATATTTTTATTACGGAAAAGAACGTTCCATTGATATTTAATCATTATTTTTTGCAGTTGAAGGATATGGATTTAAGTTAATAATTTGAAATTATGTATGTTGATATTTTTTCTTATGGGCGAAAGTCATGAATTGTGTTATTGACCTAGTTGGATGCGTGGATTCTTTTATATTATCCACACCCATGAAGATGACAAAAACATACTGTGAATTTTAAAGTTAATAAATAGAGTTTAACAAAAATATAATTATTGATTTTGCTATTTGATTAATATTTAACTAATATTTCCTCTTAATAGAGGTGGTGCTTCCATAGGTATCCATTGATATTAACCAAGCTAGCCGTCAGAGCAAAGTAGTTCAAAAACCATTTTTGTGACCCCTTCCGAGGCAACGGAAACATCGAGGTGGTAAAAGTGAATCATGGAAATAAATTCATTTTTTGGTAAGTAAGTATGCCATATATTCAAAATGAAAGTAAAGAGTTGCAGAAACCCCGTACCGACAAGGGGATGAGGAAATATCAAAACAAAAGAAAAAAAATGAAAAGAGGTTTTGAGGGGAGGGCCGGAGGAGACAAAAACTTAGACCCCTCGTTACCCCCACAACATAATTGCAGTAAGGACAATCGATTTGATGATCTTTTCAGCAGTTCTAGCAGACCTAGCAGTCCATCTTTGGTTCCTTTCATTCCAAATATTCTAGCATGCCTAGCAGACCTAGCAGACTGCGAGGATGGTGTATAATTTATCCCGAGCCATAGTGTCGTGGCACGTGCCTATCCAAGACAGCGTATCCTGAGAGCAAGGGACGAAGGCAATGGCAAGCACAAGGTCGAGCAACCCCCCCCACACACACACAGCGGAGGCGATCGAGCAGCTAAAAAGCAAGTGGGCATGGGACTCCTGAGCGGTCGAGCAGAGGTAGCAGGGTGCCAGGGAGCAAATGTCGAATTTGGCGAGCCTGTCAGCCGTTCGGAGGCGCTAAAGCAATGCCCTGTAGAGAGTACACGAAAACTTTGGCAGAGTATCCTTCGCCCAGACGCCAGCAGCCCAGGGGATGGGACTACCCCTAGGGCGGAGAAGATCAAATGTAGCCGAGAACAAAAAACCATGTGTACCTGAGTCCCACACATGGGGGGGGGGGTTCCCCCTGATGCCCCCCGTAGGGAATCCCTACTCTGAAATCTCTCTCCAAATTCTTGTAGCCGCCCTAGTAGGTTGGATGTCCCAGAAGGAGTTGGCGTAGAGGTATTTCCTTCGCATGAAGAAGAGAGCCCAGATGGAATCCGAGGAAAGGAGCCTCCAGGCCCAAGACGCGACATTGTGTCCTTGAGGGTGGTCAGGGATCTGAGGCTGAGGCCCCCCTCCTCTTTGGGAAGGCAAATCATGGACCAAGCGATATCATGCCGCTCATGACCCCACAGAAGTACGCACAGAGCATGTCAGTCCGGTGGGCAGAGCTATGAGGAATTAGTGTGCCCGTGTCCTAGTAAAGAGTGACACCCGGGACCACATACTTCAGAAGTTGGAGACGGGCAGTAAAGGAGAGGTTCTTCACCTTCCATCCAGAAAGTAGGGTCCTCACCCTATCCTCAAGAGCACGGGTGTCATTACTCCTACCATAAGACGAGGCGAAAGGTATCCCAAGGTAGGAAGCTGGCAGGGATTGTCTCAGAATACCCAGCTGGAGGGTAGAGGTGAAGTTGTCCGGGCTGCATTTGGGTCGAAAGAGCTTGATCTTACTAGCATTGAGTTCCAGCCCCGAGATATCATGGTAGTTGTCAAGGAGCTCTCTGACGGTTTGAAGGGAGTGCAAAGAGCCCTTGTAGAAGAAAAAAAGGTCATCCGCGTACATGAGGTGGGTCAGGGCGGTAGAGCAGCCCTTGCCCTGGTGCCTGAGACAACTACTAATCACGACCATGTCCACAAGGCTGGATAATGACTCCATCCCCACAGTGAAAAGGAGGGGTCTCAGAGGGTCACCCTGCCTTAGCCGCCGGTGCCACGAATAAGACCAGAAGGGGAGTCGTTAACCAAAATCGAGGAGGAGGCAGTAGAGATGCATGTCTCAATCCACTTAATACAGGTGTTGCAGAACCCTATAGCCCTCAGGGCCTACGGAATGAGGGCATGTTCGATAGAGTCAAAAGCTTTAGAAAGGTCAATCTTCAGACAAGCACTGTTGTAGAATGAACTCCTATCAAACCCCCACATGAGTTCTTGAGCGAGGCGGATGTTGTTGCCAATGGCCCGACCCTTGATAAAGGTCGACTGATTCGGGGAGATGAGGTGAGGGAGGACCTCCCTGAGGTGGGTGGTGAGCAGCTTCGCAAAAATCTTGTATGTAACATTACAACATGTGATGGCTCTAAAATCCCCCAGGCCAGCAGGGGACGAGACCTTGGGGACAAGGGTCAGGAAAGTCTGATTTACTTGCCTGACCATTCCCCCATCACTGTGGAGAAATGCATGGCCGAGCATACCTCCGTCTTGACCATAGCCCAATGTCGCTTGAAGAATCCAACATTAAAGTCATCAGGTCCTGATGCCTTGAAGGAGGGAATATAGCTCAACACCCTCCAAATTTCATCCTCACTGAATGGCCTAACCAGCCACAACTTTGCATTGTCAGATAGTAAGCGCTTTCGGGGCGGGGGAGCACCCCTATCTGGGCGGGGCATCGCATGGCCAAGAAGATAGTAGAAGTGATTAGAGGGTACCAGGGAGACCTCGGAAGGCCTATCAATAACCTCCCCTTATTCATCCAGGAGGGAGTGCATAAGGTTACTAGAGAACCCTGAACTCGCTGAGAGGTGAAAGAATTTTGTGTCACGGTCCCTGAGCTTAAGCCAGTTCACCGTGCTCTTCTGCTTCCATGCAGACTCAAGATTCGAGTCCAGGGCATCCAAATGGTGATTCACATCTGAATCCAGATGGGCTAGGATAGGGTCAAGAGGGTCAAGCGCAAGCGCCCCATTGATAGACTTTAAGAAGTTCTCCGCCGCAGTGATCTCAGAGAAGACGTTCGCTTCCTTAAAGGCCCAAGCTTTAAGCGCAGCTTTGACATTCTGGAGTTTTTGGTGATGCAGAACAGGGGGTTCCCAAGGACAGGGAGCTCCCAGCCTCTGGAAATGACAACATTGTATCCCTCTCGGCCCTTCCAGTAGTCAAAGATCCTGAAAGGTTTGGGGCGATTTGTGGTGCAAACAATCTCCGTAGTGAGCAGAAGATGGTCACTTGAAGGCTGAGGAGAATATGCAAGTATCACATGTGGGAAGAGGGAAAGCCAGAAAAGAGTTGATGAGGGAACGGTCTAGCCTTGCAACAATCCTTGATGGGCCGATGGAGGAGTAACACTAGGACCATGGGTTGGGTTACCACATGACTCCAAATTAAGGAGCGCCCACATGTCGATGCATATGTTGAAGTTCTCCAAATGCTCCCTATTCAGTGCATGGCCTCCTCACTTTTCAGAGGCAAATCTGATAGTATTGAAGTCACTAATAACTAGCCAAGGGTCCCTAGTAGAGCAATATAGCAGAGAGACATGGTCCCAGAGCTCCCTGCGTCGGGACGGGCAGCTAGCCCCATAGACAACCGTGATAGTGGAGGTGAAGACCCCCCGTTTGAGCTGGCCATGGATATGGCTTGCGAGGTGCAACCTAATAAGGCACAATTCCAACTAGCCTCCTTCCATAGGAAGTAGATACGTCCCAGCAGGGTATCGTTGTGGATGCGGTCCCATCCACTAGGAATGAGCTCGGTAAATTTGTGTCGATTTTCATGCCTTATATTGGTATCGACCAAGCTGATGATTTCAACATTCTTGCTTTAAAGGTCGTGCAACAGTGCTCTCAACTTGCAGGGCTTAGTAAGCTTGCGGGTGTTGCAGACGACGACAAACATTAAGCACAAGATGGTGGGGGAGGGGGGGGCTACGGGTCCCCGATGCTTGAGGGAGCAACCTTTTGCTGCTTTTTCTTCCTATGGGTAGCAGAGGTCCACGCCGGGTTACTCACTGAGAGGACCTCCGTTGGAGTGCCCTCACCAGGGGGGCCTCCACGTTGTTGCAAACAACCTCAAGGGAGGGGTTATTTAGGTCAAACCTCGGGGCATCACCCCTCTCAGCAGCAAGGTTCGTGGGCTTCTGGGTGGAGGCGGGTTTTCGCTGCAGGAGCGTGATGAATCTCGGATTCATCACTCTAAATCTCATTTATTAAGCTCAAATCTCTCAAAATCAACATCATTTCTGCATTTATTCTGCATAATTATCATTCATGCATGTTTTCATAAGAATTGCATTTTATCTATAATTTATGCACAAAATAAGAAGCCAAAAATCTTAGCCAAAATTGACCTGTAAATAGCATAACTTCCCTTATTTTTAACTCATTCATGCTAACTCTGAATGATCCAAAATCACTTCCTCTGTGTACATATCAAGAATAAATGAAAAATACAAAAAAATAACTAAATAAGTGGACCAAAAACCCAAACCCTAGTTTCAAGATTTTCGGACTAAAAACCCCATATCTTCCCCATCCAGTGCCCGTTTTGATCCTACTCACTTTTGAACTAATGTACATTCAATTACCTTCAAAACAAGACCAAGGTCAAGTGAATCGGAGTTCATATGTGAAAGTTGGGTTTTGGGCCTCTTTTGTACATTGTGTATTTTAGCGGTGTATGACCTGATATTTTATGTACATATTTTCTTAATTAATAAAATCTAAAAAATTAGATTAAGGTTATTTATCTTTGTTTTTCTCACATTTTTTTCGGATTTTTATCTAGTTTAAAAATGATAAAAAAATTACAAAACCCAAAAATATAGGTATTCTAAGTACATGGGATACCCCAAAAATATCACTTTATTCATTTGATCGATTTTGGTTTTGATGTTTTCATGAAAGTTGTAGATCTCATCGAGATGAGCAACTTTTGTGAAGAAACTTTTTTGATCCGAGGTCATTTGCTATTTATTTTGCATTTTACAAAATCTTTATTTTTCGATTTTTCTAGTGTTGACACGTGGCAACCCCTGGGGCCGCTACGTGTCAGCCTTTTTTAGGCTTATGCAACGTGCCTCGCATGTGCGGCGCACCCCTCTCTCTAACAACCGTCCACGTGTCGCTACAGGGCCCGTTCGATCTCAGTTGATCGAATGGCACCTGTGCATCTTTCCAAACCCCCTCCTTCGATTTCGCCGCTGCCACCCCCCCCCCCCTCGCCGCCGATCGCGCCAACCACCGCCCCCGTAATCTCGCAACAGCCAAACTGCCTCCGCAACCTCCTCCGCCTATCCCGCCTCCACAACCTCCTCCGGCTATCCTACCCCTCGCAGCCCTATTTAAAGGCCATCGCCACCACCGACTTAGCCCATCCGCCGATCCAGCACTTCAATTCCACCCTTCGGTGGTGACAGCCTGGAGTGGTCTCCATCTCCGACGAGATCCGACCACCTCCCGTGGCCGTTGCAGCATCGCCTGACGTACTGCCAAGCTCCGGGCAACTCCGTTGAGCCACTACGCCGCCATCTTCTCCGACTCGCTCCGACCACCACCTTCGTCTCCAGCAGCAACAACTACTTCTGCCTGCAACCACACCACTTCGTCGACATCGACTCCTCCTGCCGACCATCTACGCCTTCGGCCATACACCAGGGCCAAGCGAAGACATCTCCACCCTCCGCCGGCCCTCCGCCCGCTCCGCCTTGCCTCGGCCGGTCCTTGTGGCCAGAACGTAGCCCTTCACAAGCCTCTCGCCAGCACTTCTCCGAGCACTAGAGCCCCAACCGGCGACGCCAGAAGCTCCGTCGGTCCCACAACTCCACCAGACCTTCACCGCGCGGCCGGGCGCTGCAGACCCGAGACCCCCTACGCACGTGCGAGGCACGTGCGCCCGGGGGGTACGTCAGCACACATCAGCCTGTGGTCACGTGCAACCCCCCTGAAGAACCTCCATATTACGCTCAGGCCCCTACCGACCCAGGGATCACGTGCATCGCACGTAACCTGCTGGGAAAAATTTCAAGAAGGCCCCTCTGGTTATTGGTAAATAAATCTAGGCCCCTTCCTGCATATTTTACTTATATTTATTGCATCTGTACCCCTGTCTTTCCCCTTTATTTTGGATATTTACATTACATTATTTTATTATCCAAAAATAGTATGATGTTCTTCCATTAATTCTCTTCAGTTTGACTATTATGGATATTTTTGTGAATAAAGATTAATTAATAATTAATTATTTTGTGGAAAATTATATATTTTACCATTTTTTGCTCTAAAATTCATACTTGATTAACTGCTGCTCTAAAAATTCCCAAAAAATCACATATTGTAGAATTAATTATGTTAGACAATGTGCCCAAAAAGAATTGAATTTGCTTGCATAGTTGCCCTGTAAAAATCATTTTGCATATTTCAGTGTTTGGTTTTTTATAGGAATTGAAACTAGTATTTTCGATGTTTAGGATTTTTTTGAGATCAATCTCCTAGTGATAGATCTTAGATAATTTTGTTCCTTGAAAATATTTAGGTTTAATATTTATTATAATTAAATATTGAGATTCATTTTTTTGCATTTAAAAATTCATAAAAAATTCATATTGCATCCAAAAATTCCAAAAAAATCATAGTGCATCCATTTCATCATATTTTGCATAGTGGTTTCATATTTTTCGGACATTATTTGAATGTAATTGACATTTTAGTCCCTAAAATAGGCCAAACTTGCATATTGCATTCTTTATTGCATTAAAAATTCCCAAAAAAAAGTCCGCCTCGAAAACCGTACGTGAATTTTGATAGACATAATTCTAGGTTGTTCCTTTGCCTCTTTATGATCGACCTTGGGACTTGCCCAAGTAAAATAAACATAAAACCACTTGATTAAAATTTGATTAAATTATTTTATGGTTATTTTCTTAACTGATTCCGATTGCCGCCTACAACGTACGAACAACAAAATCATATTTTACGTACAATCACAAATAAACATCATCTTTAACGCAACGAATTTCGAACTCATCAGATGGCGCCATTGCCGGGGAGGCAAACGGCTTAGTTTTGTGTTTTAAAATTTTTTGTTCGGTTTTCCGCATTCGGGTAGTCCGACTCCCAAATTTTTCACTGTAAATTCCATTTTTTCCTGCATTTATTTCTCTTATTTTATTTTTTTATTATTTTTGAGTCACTCTCTTACATTTTCTCTCTTATTTTTCTTGCGAGGTACCCGACGTACGTGGAGCGATTTTTCAAGAAATCGAAGCATCTTCACCGACTTCCGAACAAGCCACAATTAATTTAAGATTAAGTCGAGTCGTGAGAGAGCGTAGAGTATAGGATTTTAATTTCTGTAATTTTCTTCCTATAATTAATTGCTCATTTACAGCGGTGTCCGTTTGAACTCTCGCGTGTGTAAAAAGACCTTAGACTTTTTTCTGTGGTGTGTCGTGACCTTTTTCACTCTCCGGTGAGGGTGGGGCCCACTTGAGTGACGATTAGAATAGACCTGCACATACGGCTTTCAGAGCATTTTTATTTTTTGATTGTGCTCGTAGGACTTAAGCCACACTTCACTATTAATTGAGACACACATAGATCATTCAATTTAGCCAAATTCAACTCAATTCTTCCCCGCTAATAAAACTTTTTGCTTAGGTGCGATTTTTCATCGGCTTGCATTCATTTAGAATAATTTTTCAATTCTGTATTGCATCCAAAATGAAGATTGCGATGATTCACTGTAAGTCTTCTAATTGAGCATACATCATTATTTTCGCGTGCATCGTCTTTTCCCGAACTCCTCTCTCTTATTTTGTCACATAAATTTAAAAGGAAATTGGGACTGGGTGGTAGACGTGCATTTATGCTCATTTAATTCTTCAATGATCACCTAATTAAAATTGGGACTGCTAAATATAGCCGACTTCAAATACCCCATAAAATCAAGAATTTTTGCGGGAGAGCAACCACGACCTTGGATGTTTTTATTTTTCTGAGTGAGCGAGAGACGACACTTAAGGATATAGCCCAAACCCGGATTTTCATATTGACTACCGATTCTACCAAAACTCATTAACTACTTTTCAGTGAGGATCTACAGGTAGCCGGTAAACGGTTCGGATTTCCTTAGCAGAGTGGGTGGTTTAGAGGACACTGCGTAAGGCTTTGTCCTCAAGTAACATGGGTAGCTGTTCTACGGTCCGTACTTACACCCATACTGGCTGAAAGTAGGTGCAACTAGTCGTAAGAATTCAGGCCAGTCATTACGAAAATTTCAGCACCTAACAGCTCGCTAAATTTTTGCCAAGATTGATTTATCACCAACTAAAATTGAAAAGATAATAGTCGAACTCTTACGGCTTCATTGTGTGTGTTGGTGAACCCGGGATTTGATTTGTGTTTGCATTGGTATGCGTGAACCGATTTCGAAGATCAACAAACACACATTTGATAAAATTTCTTTTGACTATCTCGTGCAATCATCTCTCTCCTTTCTTGATTTAAACCTCATCATGGAACTCTTTTCCAAAAACTCTTGCAGATCCAACCCCCCATTCCTTTCAACTCTTTTAAAAATGACCAAACATCTATTTGAAAACCCATCAGAGCTATACTATGAAAATGAATTTGTCTCGATTAGGCCCAAATCAACTAAATCCTCTTCTTTTAATAATCCTCCAACATTTGCGGGAGACTTTCAACCGCGGATGAATTCGGCCTCCTCATTGAATTTCTACTCGAATCATCTGACCACACGTGACCATCTGCCATCTTGGAGTGAACCGTCTTATTCTCGGATTCTAGCTGATGAGCTATTTCAAGATCAATATCCCTTTGAGTCTCATGACTGGCCGAGAAACCAATTCCAGATGGAAAGACCCGCACTTAATGATCATCAGCGTTGGATTAACCATGACAAATCCCTCTTCAGACATGATACTCATACAGAGGACTGGACTGACCACATAGAAATATATAAACCCTGTATGCTGACTCCACAATATCAAGGTCTGACCAATCATGATCAAATGATTGAACTCTACTTAGACCAACCCCACATGCCTGGACCATATGAGCAGTCTCCTTCCATAATTTTTGAGGAGAACTTTTCAGAAAATAATGATCATATAATAGATATTCCAAGAAGCTCTCCTCTTACCACATACAGGAAAATAGAAGATGAAATTATTGAACACACACCGACTGCTCCCATGATCGATCATGAACAGAATTTTGAGGATAATATTTCGAGGATAAATAAGAAATTTGAATTAATGGAGGAAAAATCCAGAAATTTTACTGATCGACTCAGTTTATTTTATGGGAGCTTGGTCATAAAAATGAATGAGGAAATGATTGGATTTCATGTCGAAAATTTTGAGGATATTCAGATACCTAGGGACGATTCCGACATCGACACCTCTGCATATTATTTTCCTAGAAATGACTATGCCTCTGACTCCCATTCTGAACATCAGAACCCCTGCTCATCTGAGGAGTACACCACATCACCACACCCCACAGAAAATACCCAAAAATCGGAATATTCGAAAATCACGAAAAATCGAAAATCTCGAAAAATAAATAAAAATTGAAACTGAAGAAGATCTGAAGAATTTGGATCCTGCTATACGGGAAGCACCAGAAAAGAAACTGATTATGAACTTCCCTTTCTACAGGCCATTGAACACTTCCCAGACCTTAAAAGATTTGTAATGGATAAATTAACTATGAAAAAATCGGACAGGATTAGAACAAAGACCGAAAGACAAATCTTGTCAATGGCCTCCTCCTTGGTGTTGAGGAGAAAAACCAAGAGCCACATAGTGAAGCGGTTGCCCAGATTTGACTGTGAAATCAAAGACACAATTTTCACTAATGCTCGATTGATGACGATTCACCGATCAATATCCTCCCGACCTCTGTATTTCACGAACTCAAACTCAGACCGATCAGGAAATTACGAGAGATTGTTCAATTGGCAGACCGATCGATAAAGAGACCGAGAGGAATCATTCCCGTCATCATGAAATTCCAAGGTGCTCCGCTCAAAGTAGAATTCATGATCATTGATATTGAGCATCAAGGCGAATTCACCCAGTCTCCAATCATTCTCGGAAAGCCGTTCTTAGCATTGGCTAAGGCAATTATTTATTGTGAGACTCGGGAAATCAATTTCACAACATTGGAAGTACTTAGATCTGACCCTGTCTTTGAGGAACCACGATCTTCTGAAGCAACCCACGAAGTCCCCGACAATCGTAACCATGAAGCGGTAGAAGAGCCCTACCCCGCAACCACACCTGAGATAGCAATTGTTGATGAGACTATTGGTTTAGAGAATCTCCCCCCTGCTCCATTCCCAGCTGCTCTTACCATGGAAAATCTTGTACATTAATCATATGATCCGGAGACTTATGCATGGCCACACCCTGGGTCAACCTATTCTGACTACATGGATCACATCAACTTGACACAGGAATGCTCCAATGTCAAATCAATTGAGAACAAACATGCAGAAACTCTCCCCAGTATTTCAATTCCTGTGGATCTCAAAAAAGACAAATCCTTCTACTACAATCCTGAGACATATGCATGGTCGCACCCTGGAGCAACCTTATCTGAATACCTTGACTAAATCATCCCAAATCGAGAGTGCACCAACATTCAGAAGACCAAGAACAAACAAACAGGATGCAAACCGACCAAGGAGAAGAACTCTAATGGCTACTCATCTGGATACTCAAGTAAACTGACACCTTCACGAAACAAGAAAAAGAAAGTTACCTTTGACCTTTCGGAAGAGGAATCAGCTGATGATCCCTCATCAGGTCCCAGAAAAGGTAGTCTACATGAGTGAAGTCTGTTCGGCAGCTCTAAAGCCATATCTTCGCAAGGATCTAAAATTCAATTCTCGTTGGACAATTCCCGTTCCTAACTACTATTCATCCAAAGCTGATGCTCCTGCCCTCTTCAAGTACCTTGGAATTATTTCTTATGAGCTGACTGAGATCGGTGCTTCCGAGTATTCATCCGAGGATAAACCACTTGATCTCAAGAAGGAACGAATTCTGAGAAAACAATTGAAGAAATAAAAAGTCCCAGAATATTTGGAGTATGTCCACTTTCGAATACTACTCCTCCGAGGATAATTCCGATGATGGATATCTTTCATCTGACTCAAACACTTCATCCATTATCCATCATGATTTTTCTGAGGATGACACTGATCATAGTTGGGAATCATATGCTTCATCTCCATCTCGTTATATCAATTTCCCATCACAGGCTCACAAAAAAATCAGCTGAAAACCACCTTAATCATTGGCTACCCACCTTCCCTCCCGACCACACTAGTCTCCTTGTACAGCTTCTTCCTCTACTTAGGCCAAGGCCTAAGTATGGGGGGGGGACCGATGCCATATGTATATACCATTTTCCCACATCATACTCCTTTTTCCGATCGCTCCACTTCCGTCCTTCTTCTATACTTAAGCTGACCAAAGCCTAAGTATAGGGGGAACATACGCCCATCTGTATATCCTCTCCTCATTCACATATCCCGACCACCTCATTTTTTCGCTCTTCTTCTATACTTAGACTATTCACAGCATAAGTATAGGGGGACATTCCGATCCATCTTTTTCTTTTCCTTTTTCACTCTCTTACGCTTAGCCCGAGCTATATCTTTTTTACGCTTCTTGTGCTCTGAGGACACAACACTCACTAAGTATAGGGGGTCTGTATATATACTTCGTATATATTTTACCCATATCTCGTACTTGCGCATAAGTCTATATGTATTTACGGAGTGGGTATTAATTCAAAAAAACAGAAAAGAAAAAGAAAAAGATTTTTGCTACTAACACTGACTGTGCCCAAATTTTTTAAAAAAAGGCTTCTTATTCTTTTTTGCATTGAAAAAAAACTAAAAAATCCCTTGCATAAAAAAATCAAAAAAATACAAAAAAAGAAAAAAATGTGTTTGCATTTCACACACCTGCACTTCATCTAGCATCCCATTCATTTGCATCTGTGAAAAGTCATTGGGTTCTGAACCGAGTTACGAGCAGAAATCGAGAGTGGTCTGAACTTGACCTTAATCCACCTAATTTTTAGAGGAACTTCACCAAGAAATAGGATTTTAGAAGCTTCAGGTCTTTGACTTAATTCTTTGAGTTCCACATGACAATGTGCAGCATTTGACTCTTAGTGTCTAACCTGGTCTCTTCATTCTGGGTGCAACTCTGGAATAGGAAATTAATTTGTACTCTTGCACTATGCACTTAACTCAACTCAGACGGGATGTTGGAAGATTGTGTGAGTTTCTTTTCTGGTAGCGTGGAAATCTAAAGACCGGAGTACGGGTTGAAATAAAGCTTCAGAAAAGGGATGGACGGCTGGGCACAATTTTTTTCTAAGACTCCAAAAAGTACGGAACAAAAAGATTCTATATCTGTAGGGGCACAACAAGATCCAAGCAGAACCACCAAAAATTCCAAATACAAAGAAGCATTCTACCAAATAAAAATCTGACCAAAAAGGTCCAAGCTTTAAGAAACCTACAGATCTTGGTGGAGACTCGGCTACACTGGCCATCTTTACAAGGAGAGGTGACTATACTGGCCACCCTCCAGTTCTTTTCCCCTTCTTTTATCTTCTCCCCCCAATTCGATTGTGAACACATCGCGATAGACCTTAGAAGGAAATACCTGACTCCCCGAGGACGAGTTACTGGAGAGAAGAGGAGCATGGTAGTCCAGCATTCTGGATGGGAAGAGCTAAACCTTTCACACACATGAGTCAGTGGTTCAATGTTCATATGGTATACTTTGGGAATAGGATTGATCTAAGATGACTTCTGAGCCAAAACTGTAGCAATGATGTGTAGAACTTGAGGGCTGTTGATTTTAAAATTCTAAGTTTCACAGAAGTTCCGCCAAACTAATAATCCAAAGGTCGAGTCTAATTTCATTTTCACCTTCAGCTCATGGTCTTGGTATGGAACCCAATCTCATTTCACCTCATGGCGTTTCTTTTTGATGCTCAGGTACGAGCATGGTTTAAGTATAGGGAGATTATGAATCTCGGATTCATCACTATAAATCTCATTTATTAAGCTCAAATCCCTCAAAATCAACAGCATTTCTGTATTTATTCTGCATAATTAGCATTCATGCATATTTTCATAAGAATTGCATTTTATCCATAATTTCTGCACAAAATAAGAAGCCAAAAATCTTAGCCAAAATTTACATGTAAATAGCCTAACTTCCCTTATTTTTAACTCATTCATACTAACTCTGAATGACCCAAAACCACTTCCTCTGTGTGCATATCAAGAATAAATGAAAAATACAAAAAATAACTAAATAAGTGGACCAAAAACCCAAACCCTAGTTTCAGGATTTTCGGACTAAAATTCCATATCTTCCCCATCCAGTGTCCGTTTTGATCCTACTCACTTTTGAACTAATGTACAATCAATTACCTTCAAAACAAGACCAAGTTCAAGTGAATCGGAGCTCATATGTGAAAGTTGAGTTTTGGGCCTCTTTTGTACATTGTGTATTTTAGCGGTTTTTGACCTGATATTTTATGTACATATTTTCTTAATTAATAAAAATCCAAAAAAATAGATTAATGCGTCTTTATTTATCTTTGTTTTTCTCACATTTTTTTTGGATTTATATATGCTTTAAAAATGACAAAAAATTACAAAACCCAAAAATATAGGTACTATATGTACATGGGATACCCCAAAAATATCACTTTGTTCATTTGATCGATTTTGGTTTTGATGTCTTCATAACAGTTATAGATCTCATCGAGACGAGAAACTTTTGTGAAGAAAGTTTTTTGATTCGAAGTTGTTTGCTATTTATTTTGCATTTTCAAAATCTTTATTTTCGATTTTTTCTGGTGCTGACACGTGGCAGCCTCTGGGGCTGCCACGTGTCAGCCTTTTTTGGGCTTATTTATTATCGTTTTTATATAAAAAAATTAAATTGGATGCACGTGCGACGCACCCCTCTCTCTAACCACCCGCCACGTGTCGCTACAGGGGTCGTTCGATCTCGCTTGATCGAACATCTCCTTTGCATCTTCTCCAAACCCCTTCCTTCGATTTCGCCTCTGCCCCCCCCCCCCCCCCCCCGCAATGCTCATCGCCGATCTCGCCAACCACCGCCTCCGTAATCTCGCAACGGCCAAACCGCCTCCGCAACCTCCTCCGCCTATCCCGCCTCTGCAACCTCCTCCGACTATCCTACCCCTCGCAGCCCTATTTAAATGCCACCGCCACCACCGACTTGGCCCATCCGCCGACCAGCACTTCAATTCCACCCTCCAGTGGTGACAACCCGGAGTGGTCTCCGTCTTCGGTGAGATCCGGCCACCTCCCGTGGCTGTTGCAGCGTCGCCCGACGTACTACCAAGCTCTGAGCAACTCCGTTGAGCCACTACGCCGCCATCTTCTCCGACTCGATCCGACCACCACCTTCGTCTCCAGCAGCAATGAATACTTCCGCCCGCAACCACACCGCTTCGTCGACATCAACTCCTCCTGCTGACCATCTACGCCTCCGGCCGTATGCTAGGGCCCAATGAAGACATCTCCACCCTCCGTCGGCCCTCCGCCCGCTCTACCTTGCCTCGACCGATCCTTGTGGCCGAACACAACCCTTCACAAGCCTCTCGCCAGCACTTCTCTGAGCACTAGAGCCCCAACCGGCGACGCCAGAAGCTCCGTCGGTCCCCACAGCTCCGCCAGACCTTAGCCGCGGGCCAGGCGCTACAGACCCGAGACCCCCCACGCACGTGCGAGGCACGTACGCCCGGGGGTACGTCAGCACACGTCAGCCTGGGGTCACGTGCTGCGCACGTGACCCATGGGTAATTTGCAGCAACCCCCCTAAAGAACCTCTATATTACGCTCATGCCCCTACCGACCCAGGGGTCACGTGCATCGTACGTGACCTACTGGGAAAATTTCAAGAAGGCCCCTCTGGTTATTGGTAAATAAATCTAGGCCCCTTCCTACATATTTTATTTATATTTATTACATCTATACCTCTGTCTTTCCCCTTTATTTTGGATCTTTACATTACATTATTTTATTATCCAAAAATAGCAAGATGTTCTTCCATTAATTCTCTACAGTTTGACATATTGTGGACATTTTTGTGATCAATGGTTAATTATTATTATTTATTTTGTGGAAAATTGCATATTTTGCTTATATCTTGCTCTGAAATTCATACTTGATTAACCGCTGCTCTAAAAATTCCCAAACAATCACATATTGTAGAATTAATTGTGCTAGACATTGTATCCAAAAAGAATTGAATTAGCATGCATAGTTTGCCCTGTAAAAATCATTTTGCATATTTTAGTGTTTAATTTTTAATAGGTATTGAAACTAGTATTTTCGAGGTTTAGGATTTTTCTAAGATCAATCACCTAGTGATAGATCTTACATAATTTTGTTCCTTGAATATAATTAGGTTTAATATTTATTATAATTAAATATTGAGATTTATTTTGTTTGCATTTAAAATTTTTAAAAAATTCATATTGCATCCAAAATTCCAAAAAAATCACAGTGCGTCCATTTCATCATATTTGCATAGTGGCCAAGTTTTATATTTTTCGGACATCATTTGAACGTAATAGACATTTTAGTTCCTTAAATAGACCAAACTTGCATATTGCATTCTTTATTGCATTAAAAATGCATCCTCTCTTTCCGAGAAGACCTATGATCTTTCTTCCTTTATATATTTCCTTAGTATAGGCATCATAGGCTTTGATAACCTCATTTATCCGTTTAGTTAAAGATTGAAAGTCTTTATCACTTAGAGTGGAAGGTGTTAATTTCTTCAGGATCTCCCTAAGTGTATTAGGGTTGATTCACGGGATGATAGCTCCCTATTTTCATGCTAGTAACCCTCTTCATTTACTCCAATCATCATTCAGGAAGCTCTCAGCTTCATCATTAATATCAGGTACAATATCTCGGACGTGGTGAATGTGTCATAATGAGACCTCAGGGGTCAGACAGCAGAAGTTGGAAGGCTGTCTTCCTATCATGGAAGGATGAATCAGCCGTCGGGGCTCGCACCTATTCTCCGCTACTATATATGACGGAAGGTCAGCTGCTATTAATAAGAAAATCGTAATTGCCCAAAGACTCGTAGAGTATATTACATCGTAGATATTCTCAGGGGGGCCTCTGCCGTCTGTTGCTTAGCTTATTTACTGCTGCAGTCTTCTTCCGTCCTAATATTGAGAGATTGCTACTCAGATATCGACATCGGATGGTCAGGAAGTGTGAAATCTCAACAGGTTTCTATTCCCGCGGTAAACAACTGGGTACAGTGTCTCAGTAGAACCCCTGAGACTAGTGTCAGTGCAAGAGGTCCATAAGAACAAGAAAGAGTGTACTCAACTACCTATCTTCATTCCCCATTCTACCATACCGGGATAGCATGTATCCCAAGGGCAAAGAGAACGAACAAAGATCAGACCTAGTCTAATCTAACTACTTACGACAAAGCGAAACAACCTGGAAACAAGAGGCCACCGCCCTTGGTTTGTGAAAGAGGGGTTCACTCGTCAGAGCGATGAGAAATCACCAATTCGAGTCGAGCCCGGTTGAGAGCCGATCAGTGCACCAGGTCGTGATTCTCACTCAACGAGTTCCCAGAAGAGATCCTAGCTCCAGTGGTTGAGCTCACAAATCCGGTCGGAAAAGACGGAGAAGCAGCCGGCAGAGCAGCAAGGGGATAAGTCTGGTGGCCCCAGTTCTTCCCCCATTTAAGGCTACAGACCTAGCTTCGTTCACTGAGTCTGTTGAGATCTGTCCTTTCTAGCAAGAGTTTTTGAAGTTAGCTAGAACAGCCCCTCCCATCTCCATCCGCTGACTCTACTGGTTGGGAAAGCTTCTCCCCGTGAAGCTAGGGCACTACCAAAAAAAAGGCTGCCTCGAAAATCGTGTGCGAATTTTGGTAGACATAATTCTATGTTGTTCCTTTGCCTCCTTGTGATCGACCTTGGGACTTGCCCAAGTAAAATAAACATAAAACCACTTGATTAAAATTTGATTAAATTATTTTGTGGTTATTTTCTTGACCGATTCCGATTGCCACCTACAACGCACGAACGACAAAATCATATTTTACGCACGATCACAAATAAACATCATCTTTAATGCAGTGAATTTCAGACTCGTCAGAGCGCCCTTGGGCCCATAGGAAAGGCAGGGAGGGGCTTTCCCTGCGTGGATGGCCGCCTCACAATCCTCAGGTGATGGTGATCTTGCCGCTGGCCCGTAGCCGTCACATCAGTTGTAGTTCCGGGGGGGCTCCCCAGTTGCGGGGTAGGACCGGGAGGGGGAGCTCTAGGGCTGACCCTTCGGGCAGAGGGGAAGGGATTTCAGCAGAGGAGACATGGGTCGCATCAGGATGCTCTAGACCAGGAGGACGATGCCCCCTTGAGGAGGTGTCTTCCTCCGAGTTCACGCGAGGGGCTTCCAAGTAGGTGGTCTCTGATGGAAGGGCTTTTGACGATGCAATGCAGCTGTTAGTGGAGTGGTCGAATGAGACACATTTGCTGTAGCGTGGTGGGTGCCATTCGAGCTCCACCCCAACCATTTGCTTCCGGCTTGAGAAGAAGACAAGGGGATCCGCCTTAGGGACGGTTTTCGACGCATGGATGGCAATGCGACATCTGATGAAGCCCTCACATTTGCCAGAGGCAGTAGCTGCGTCCATGAAGAGAGGGGTCCCAAGAAAGCTACCCAGTTTGTTGAGGACAAGCTCCGAACAGTGGTCCAAGTCTAGGCCATGGAACCAGACCCAAAGTGGGATTCCCGAGAAAAGGTCATGCTCAAGGCATGACCCAGCTTCCCAACACCTGAGCACCATGAAGCAGCCCTGGAAGAACCACAGCCCCCCCTCGAGGATGTGATGACAGTCTGCCTCAGATTCGAGCCTGAGGTAGAAGAAGCCATTAAGATAGGAGAAGAGCTTGAACTCACCCATCGATTTCCAGACCTTCTCGATAAAGGTCGTGAGGAGTTTACGGTACGACCTCTTTCTCAGGACATAAAAGATAAGGGTGCAGTCCCACAGTTGGTCTAGCGTGCAGACGTCGGTCTTAGAGACGAAAGCCAGCTCTTCCTCGTCGATAAGCACGTGAAGGGCAAATGCCAGCTGCTGGGAGGACGGGGTATTAGTGGATCCGAAGACATCTTGCCAAGTTGGCTTGGCCAACATGGAGGGAAGGAAGAAGGGAGGTGGGCTGGGTCGAGAGGTCGGCAGGGGGCAGGAGGGGGGTGCGCATGCCACTCGTTGAAGGGCTGTGACGGAGGAGGGCGAGTAGAGGAGTGGAGGTTAAGGTTTTCGGTGGAAGGGGGAGGGGAGGTGGAGTCATGCTACCTGGCGTCCCTTGTGAAATAAATTCATTTCGCTTGACATGATTGATTTGTAACGTGAGAGAACCCAAATTTTTGTGTTTTTGGTTGCTAAACTAATTGAGGTTTTTGCCTTGGGAGTTGAGACCTTCTCAACAATGACTGCCATAAATGTCCTGTTAGAAGCAATTGTTGTTTTGGCCAGTTGCGGGCGTCGATTGTTCGAGGGTGTCTAATGTATGCCAGCTTTTGTAGAGACCAGCCAAGATCTTTCCCAGAAGACTTTGCGTGAACCACAATCCGTCCACCATCGCATCGCAAGTTAATTCCCTAGATGGGATGATGGGTAAACTTATTTCCCTGAATGGGTATGGATTCAAAATATTTCCCAAAGGGGGGTGTATCGGCGAACGGTTTGCCGCTGATCTACCTGGAGCAACAAACCGTTTGCCGTGGGTAGCATTAGGCACAATCATTGCCACGGCAAATCGTTCGCCGCGCTAATCATATTAGCGACAGACCGTTTGCTGCTAAAATGTCTTTACCGTTTTATAGTTTTATACGTATATAGTTTATCTTTTAGAATTTATTTTTTTGTATAATAGTATTTTTTACTTTTTTTAATTATGCATTAGTAGAATATTTAATTTTGTAATTTTTATGTAATTTTTAATAACAATTAACTTAGCAGATGGGTATAATTTTCCATTTCGATTTTATTTTGAACACAACAGAACACTTGGACTTCTGTTGTATTACTCAAATTTTTGATGTATATAAACATATTTGATAATTCTGTCTTCTTAAAAGTAGCATTAATCATGTCTCTATGTTGAGTCAGTGAAAATGTAGAATAGTCGGAATGTTTAAATTGGATGGAAATAAAAATACAGATATCAGTGAATTTGTAGAATCACAACATTAGGAGAACAAAACTTCATCACTAGCATTTAATTGATAAAAGAAATTCTGAATATGTGCCTTCCAACATTATAAAAAATGCACATATTAGTCCTGAGTTATATAAAATTTCATTACACTATCTCAAACTAACTCAAGGCCTCGATCTCACTCGCGCTCCACGAAGTACAGTCAGGCGTGCGTACTTCAATGCAATTGTATAATGTAAGTCAGCCAGGTCTGCGTACAAATCTTCTTCTTCGTCATATATTTCTGTGTGCGGTGAAATCTCACTCTGCAAAGAGTCCTCCATAGGAAGTGGCGTTGTTTGCGATGAGTAAGGAGTGAACTGAGAGTTAGAGTGGACTGGCTGAGGCTGCGATCGTACCTCCTCAGAAAGTTGCAGTGCTGCAGAAGGTGGTGGTTGTGGTGCCTGTGGTGACTGTGGAGCACGGTGAACTTCACGGCATGATCCTCTACTAGTAGATGGTGCACGCGCTGCTAAGAAACGGTTGCCGGGAGGGTGCACCGACTTGCGAGCTGTAATGTGTGTTTTAGCCATAACCTGTATGAGCATAACAAGTGATAATATTTTATGAATAATTGTATTTTCATCACAACTAATGTCAAATAGTAATAACATGAAGAATTAATGTAAAATGTGAAGTTTTTGCCTTAACTTGTATGCACATAAGAACACGTGACAAAATTTACTCCGAAAATTATATTTACATCACGACTAATGACAAACAATAATAAAGTAAAGAGTTGGTGCAAAATGTAATTTGTTTCTTATTTCCAAAATGGAGATAACATGTGACAGTCAATGAAACAACTTCTTCGTGTGGTGTACAAAATTGGATAGACACCCCTTTGAAGAAGATCGTTTTCCTTTTCTCAGCTTGGACCCCTCTCCCACTCCCTGACCAGCCGCCACCCTTCATGTTTCTCCTCTTCCAGTTGAACTGCTCCCTACGTCACCACGACCATTTCCAAGTGCAGTCGTGGTTGAATGCTCCTTCCTTGTTGTGGGCCAACCACTCCCTCTCTGAGTTGTAACATTTGAGGTGCGCGGTAGATCTAGATGGGTAACCGGTGGTTGCATTCTAGCACTGAATGACCTTGGAAGATCTATATATGATGTTTCCATGGCCCATGATGTCGCTCCAGAGCCAAATTGGTGAGGCAGTAGCTGTCCAATGTCGTAATCAGGCACACCAGTGTAAGTTTGCTGACTTTGAGTGGACCCCATCTGGCAGTATTGCTAAGGTTGAATTGATTGGGCTTCTTGAGTAGGGAGTATGTTGTATGATGGGGTAAGCTTGTCCGTCCGATAACTGTATTGATCCCCCCATTGTAGAGACGCAAATGTTGTAGTTTCGATGTATGAAGTAATTGTATATTCAACGTAGCCAATCATTTGTTGCATTTCCTTGTTTCGTCGATGCCCTATCATCATTTCCCTCATACGGAATAATGAATTCACTTATGGAATTAAGAGTCTCGGTTACAAGTTATGTAATGGACACGATTATGAAAATAGCATGTGTAAAAAGAATTATCAGATGATTCCACCTTGGTCCGTGTGGTTCATAAGATTGTCTGGGGTTGGATTGGCGGTTGCGATCCAACGACGAGTAATTTGCCAATATCATGTCGGATAATCAACCAGAATAGTAGCCACTGCCTTGTCCAAATGTCTCTCCACAATAATCTCCTCCATTCATCAGTTCCATTGGGCCAAACGATCTTGACGGTGTAAACCCTAATCATACGGTTCATCATGTATCGGTAAAGCACATCTATCGTCGGAGGATATTTGTGGCATCACCTCTGGGATGCGTTGCCGCAAACGAACTGCCTCATTACGCGATCGGGGGCGTGCATGACAACAATGTTGAAGCAGATAAGGACTGTCTTGGACAACCATATAGCTTGACCCTCGCGGGATATTGGAGGTAGATGCGCTACAACTTGGTCCTCATTGGGTGTCCACCTCATCTGTTGAGAGTAGTGTTGTCGATCAATGATTATGGATTCTATTATAAAATTGGTAAAGAACAATGACTCTCACATACCTGATGCTCCTCTTGTAGATCCAACTTATTGTAGTAAAAGGACAAACGAGTGATGGGCACATTCTCTCTGTGCGACCTCCTTCCTCCCGTCCACCTAACCGCGTAAGGAGCTGATTACAGAGTTTCCTCTCTCAACTGGTATGGACAAGGTCGACCTATTTGGATGTGCTCCCACACCATGTCTTTGTAGACGAATAAGAGGCAACAATGTTAGATACAATATTGGGTACATCAAACCATCAAACCACGTGCTGATTGTAGAAGACCATCCGTCAGCTTCTCGTATCGGGGCATTAGGTGGCCAGTTATCTTCTCACCGAACTTCCGTCGTTCGATGAAGTAAGTGTTTAGGTGATAAAACACTGCTAAAACAAGTGTTAATACAGGTAGGCCATGTATTCCCCTAAGAACACTGTTAAAAATTTTAGAGAGGTTAGTAGTGGTCAGCCCCCATCGACGTCCCTGATGAAGACTCATTCATCACTCTTTATTCTTATATTTTAGCTACAAAAACCTTTGCAAATGCATGTAGATATGTGTAAATAGGAATAATTACCAAAAGCATGCATTGTGTAAAAATCTATAATTAGCATGTTTTTGTGCAAAAATAAAAGAATAAAGATTAAAAAGAAAAAGAGGGAAATATTTAGAATAAATATTGAGCAACCTAACCCAAGGAGGGCTCAGCATGGGCCTGACTGCATAAAAACCAAAGTAGAGGGAGATAGGGGCTCATGTGTAAATATTTATGTAAATAAAATAAAAATGTTTTCCTCACCAAAAATACACTTGTAAATACTTGTATATATAAAAAAAACAAAAGAGAAATTAAAAATCAAAAAGATCAAAAATACCCTTTCATCATGTACATAAACCATGCTTCTATATTTATTTAACCTTGTAAATAAACAAAGTATTTTCCAAACTTTTTGTAAATAGTCTATGTTATATATTGTAAATAAATAGAATTAAAAGAATCAAAATCAAAACAAAATAAAAATAGAAAAATCAAAAATACAAAAAATACATTGTACATATACCATGTATATAGATGTACATAGCTATTTATTTTACTTATGTACATAAATAATAAAAATAAAACAAAAACACCCTTTTATTCCTTATTTCATAATGTAAATAAATAAAATGTAAAATGGGAATAAAAGTGTATAAAAATAATATATAAAAATCAAAAATCAAAACCCTATATATATTGTATATACCTATACCTAGTGCATATTATGTATATAGCCTATTTTTATTTCCAAAAATTAATTAAAAATCACCAAAAAATAGTAAAAAATAAAAGAAAAATATTTCATGTTTTGAGTTTTGGCTGAATCGAGCCCTAGCCACCTCTATTTGTCACCTCAAGATTCAGCCACGTGGCAGAACCTCATTGGGTCCTGGGGATGTTGACCGCCCGGTCAACTGGCCCCCCCAGGACCACTTCTCACGGATTCGAGCTTCGGGCCCAACTTCTAGGATTTTTCCCCGCTCGACCCGATCACCAATCCGCCAAACCCCGGGTCCGAATCATCCTCCTTGCATCCGGCATCCTCGCCGGAGCCGCCCCCTCGGGATCCGCGCGCTCCTGAGCTTGCCCGGACCCCCTCTTCTCGGACCCTTAGCCATATAAAGCTGGAGCTCAGCCACCTTCCCACGCTATCTTTGGCCATTTGCGTAGCCTTCCAGTGAGCTCCAGAGAGAGAGCGAGGTGACAGCTCGCATCCCCGACCTGTTGCAGCGAGGAAAGCCGGTGAATCCACTGATCCGGCGGGGTCACCGCCGTAGCTCCTCCACCTGAGCGAGCTTCGAGCCTCGGGCAGAGACATCCCTCGAGGCGACGACCGGGAGCTTCCCAACTCCGCCACAGTCTATTCCTTCACCCAGGTAGTCCCTTAGCTTAGCTATTTCGTTCGATTTCAGCTTTCCCCCAAATCGCGCCACCGTCATCTTTCTTCGATTCACCCCGGTTCCGACCACCGTTCGACCATCGGACCCGACCCACATCTTCGCCTTCCTCCACCGCACGTTCTTCACCCACTCACACAACCCAGCTCGCACAGGAGCTGGGAACCGGGCTCCACCGTCTTCCACCTTCGCCGGAGCCCGTCGCCCCGACGCACCAGCCGCCTCCACATCGCCTAACCGGGTCGAGGCAGTTTGCCCTCGACCCGCAAGTCTTCTGAGCCCCTTTGCAGGTCCTACCGAGCCCATCTGGGAGCTCGGTCATCCAGGCCGGGAGACCCAGCTCCGCCGACCGTGCCTGAGCTCCTCCGAGCTCGGGTCGATCATCGGAGCGCCGCAGCAGACGCAGGAGCGCACCAGCGTTCTTCTCCGATCATCAGAGCGCTCCGAGGAGGAGGCCAGCACCCGCACGATCCCGGCGAAGTTCGCCGGGGACCAGTTCTTCCAGCACCCTCCAGCGTCGTCGGATCAGCTCCCTAGCTCCAGGCCTCATCCTGACCGTTGGTTCCTGGAGCGCCCGTGGACGTCAGATCTGAGGCGACTGATCCGGACCGTTAGATCCACACGTGTCCTGGCCCAGACCGTCGGATCGACCACAGCAGCACCTGCGTTGAGAGCCGCCCCCATTTGGACCGTCCGATCTACACGTGGCAGCCATCCAGCCGCTCCGGTTAATAAAGGGTAATTTACCCTTAGGCCCTTATCTTTGTTTAATTTCGCATTAGTCCTGTAAATATTTAAGTACGTTGTTTAGTTTTAGGTTTAATTGCATAGAGGACACTGAGCTTTAGATATTTGCACTTATACCCCTGCTTGTTGTGAGCCACGTGCTTCGTCACGTGTTTTGTTGGTGTATTTGCAATCTATGCCCTTGTAGTTCTGGATGTTTATGAATGAATGAAACTTTTTAGTTAATTGCATTTATACCCCTGTGCGTGGTTGTTTTGCACATGTGCGTTTTATTTTGGGTTATTTGCAACTGAGCCCCCTGGACTTTTGGTACGTGTTACCAATAGGTCCTCGGGACTTATTTTCCTTACATATAGGTCCCTGAGTGCCCCAGGCACGCGCTTGGCGCATGTTTTGCTGGGTATTTTGCACCGGGACCCCCAGAACTTTGGGTATTTGCATTCCAGTCCCTGTGCACAGTACCCTTTTGTTATTTTTGAATAAAATATCAAATCACCTCCAAATCTAATGAGAATTTGACACATGGCTCCTGCCACGGTGTAGGATTTTCAAGGATTTTTGAGGACATTTTTGATTTTGTTTGCTATTTTTAAAAATTCAAAAACCTTTATTTTCGTTACTGTCTAGATTGAAAAATCACAAAAAAATATAAAAACTCTCCTAAAAATTCTATAAAAATTAGTTACTGTTTAGTTTAGTTTGCTTGATTTTCTAGCCAATTTTGGCTATTTTTCATTGCTTAAAAACCTTAAAAACTTAAAAACACCAAAAAACCCATATAATTTCTAGTAAATAATTTAAAAATCCAAAAATAATAAATTTGGTACCTAAATTTTCCTTGTTTTATCTATTTTACAGGAAAATTACCTCCAGGCCATTTTGAGGCGCTTAGGTATTTTATCTAGGGCTTCTTGGCTCGGCTGGACAGTACCTCTTGTTTTTGCTACTGTTTGATTTTTAGAAAATAAAATAAATATCAGAAAAATTCCAAAAATTCACCAAAAACATAAAAAAATATAAAACACGTAAAAATATTTTTGTTTTGATTTTTGGTTGAATTTTGTTGCTTTAAATAATTTGTTGAAAGTGTGCTTGTATTTGCTTTTCTTAATTCCTTAATCATTTAAAAATCCTAAAAAAATATATAAAAACAATTAAAAACCACTAAAAAGATTTTGTTTCTTTATTTTATTTGTTTTTACTACTTCGTAGGCCTTCGGCCAATCTGTGCTCCTTAAGTTCGACCCTGGGTGCTATACCAGGTTAAACATATAGCAGGACCGCTTCTCGTATTTTGATTGCTTGATTTGTCATTAGTGGTTCGATTTTTCTTGATATACACAGTCGAGTGATTGAGGTCGCAACGACCGTCTCAGATACCTGATTGCCTTAGTCACTCGGGAAATTTGTGTTATCAGAATGGCGTCGTTGCCGGGGAGCCCGGCTTAGTAGTTGATTTTCTTTTCGTTTTTATTTTCACGGCTTTTCGCGGCTCTTTTAGAGCTCGCGGCTTTTCGCGGTTTGTGTCCATATTTTCTTTTTGTTTTATTTTGTTTTGTTTTCTTTTTCTTTTATTTTTATTTTGTGTGTTTATTTTATTTTACATTTTTGCATATATACCCTTTTATTTTCATTTTCATTTCTTTTTCCTTTATTATTATTTGATTATTGGTTCTGACCACTCTGTTTTCTCTTGCGAGGGCCCGAGGACCGAGGCGGCTGATTTCGAGAAGCCAACGCAACCGCAGATTCGGAGGCGGCTCCCTTCTGTACGGAGCCACAGGAGAGAGTGAGAGAGAGTTGAGTGGGTGAGGATTAGGCTAGATTTTTATTTTTATTTTTATTCATTATTATTGTAATAATACAGGGACTTGGACTTGGACATTTGTGGACTTGCCGTAGCGGGTCTGTTTCGCCGAGCACCGGTGTGCTCGGGGGACCCTTAGGACTTGCGCGGTTTTTCGCGGTTTTTACGCGGCTTTCTTTTTCTTTTATTTCTGCCTTTTCCGGTGTTTACGCGGTTTTTGCTCGAGCCCCTAGACTTAGGAATTTCTGGTGAATGTGCCGTAATTAGTAGGATCCACACACCTAACTGCTTATCTGTTCCCATAGATCGTTAATTGGACCTACTTAAAAATCACTAATAAAAATAACCGACTCATTTGCCTTCGTAGCCTACGTGCCGCAGCCCGTCCTGTAAAGCGCTTTCTCCTACCCCCGATTTGTCGGACAGAGGAGGGACGGGCCAAGACCGGACTCTTTGGCTTGGAGGTCGGTGACCGGTTAGACGGTTCTTCGCTAGAAATTGCTCGTTTAGGACTCGGCTTTCCCTTTGCATCATATAGGTAGTTTCCTTTCTGTCTTTACTTTTATGCGCGGATCATATTGCATGTAGAGTGCTGGAGGCAAGGTACGCATTTCTTACTCAGCATGCATCATTGATTTCATCGCGCATCGGTTTTTTCGTCTTCTGCCCCCTGTTTTGGACTTAATAATCAGGAGAACCGAAAAATCCGTTAGGACGTTTGTTTGCATTTGAAAAAGATTAAAAAGAGAAACCATAAAATTGGGACTGGCTATAAATATTTGTCTTAAAAACCGCTCACCCTAAAAACTTTGTCTTGGGGAGAGCAACCCCCTCATTGTATGGTTTGGATGCGCGAGAGAGTGACCCGCACCCTAGGTAGAGCCCCCCAGTGCTAGTCCCGACTGATTACCGACTTTTCCGTGCGGGCCAGTCGGTTGGGTTAGCATCGGATATCCTAACAGGTCACGTAAGCGCTCTGATATTCTGTGTGTTCACCAAATAAAATTGACAAGATAATTTGACCGAACTTTTACGGTCTTCAGCTCGCGTTGCGTTGGTGAACCGGGGGTTTGTTTTCTGATCGTAATTTTTCCAGATCTCATCCGCACTACTCGCCAGATCAAGATGATGGGTAGACGCTCTCTTAGGCAGCCTCTGGCTGCACCGCTTTCGGGCACGTCTACCTCATCATCTAGGTTGGCTCGCGAGAGCTCAGACCCGCTCTCCGAGCCCTAGTACGATTCCACCCTGTTCCCCCTCGACCCCCTTTCTGTCCGATCTGAGAGATACGAGCCCGAGGAGAGATTGATTGATTTGACAGCACCTGAGTTGGGCTCGTTTGATTTTGCAGACGTCATGGCCGGAGCCGGCAGTTCAGATGATCACTCCCGACAACCCGAGCATTTTGTACTAGACCAGGGAGCGATCAACTCCACCCTGATCGCATCACTTGAGACAGTCCAGCAGCAGCTACGCAATCAGGGGACATTCATGATTGAGATGAGGAGAGAGTTGGAGCACCTCCGAGCAGAGCGAGATGAGCAGAGCGAGCCTGAGGACGGACCTGATGCAGAGGCACGAGCCGCAGCAGCAGCAGCAGCCGCAGCCGCCGCCGCAGCGGCAATAGCCGCGGGAGGAGGACCACCGAGACCGATGCGGGAGTTGCACAACCCCGGATCTACACTGATGCACCATTAGGTGGTGGTACCTGCTATCATGGGGGACTTCAAGTTCCCCCCGAACACCCTGCAGATGCTTCCTCGTTTTCACGGACTTGCCACTGAGGAGCCCCACCTCCACCTCCAGGAGTTTCTGATGATTTGCAGTACTGTCCACGACCGGCATGTGGACCAGGATACTATCAGGATGATCGCCTTCCCCTTTTCACTGGCAGATAGAGCAGCCACCTGGTTGAAACACTTGGGGAAGTTTGTATACACCTGGGAGCAGCTCCGCACCGAGTACTTAAACAAGTACTATCCACTCGGGCGGACGAATGCAGCGAGGGCCCTGATCAGCAACTTCTCCATGCTACCCAACGAGCAGTTTCACGAGGCATGGGAGAGGTTTAGAGAGCTCACGGACAGATGCCCGCACCACGACATCAC
The DNA here is from genome assembly GCA_037367405.1 of Ottelia alismoides. Classification (NCBI taxonomy): domain Eukaryota; kingdom Viridiplantae; phylum Streptophyta; class Magnoliopsida; order Alismatales; family Hydrocharitaceae; genus Ottelia; species Ottelia alismoides. The sequence continues at coordinate 379,263 of JAZKJV010008767.1, forward strand.
GAAGCCGAACCTTGTTCAGAGTTTTTTCAGCGGGTTGACGCCAGAGCTTCAGGGTCTGGTGAACGCTTCTTGCGGAGGGTCCTATTTCGCCAAGGACCACGACCAGGTCTGGGCCATCTTCGAGGAGATGGCTGAGAATTACATGGTGATGTCTCAGACCCGGTTGTACACACAGAGACCCCAGCAGTAGTCAGGACCCGTGCAGTACCAGCGGATAGCATGGGTCGATGCAGGTCCATCCAGTTCGTCCGCAGCCGCAGCAGCACAGGCAGAGTCGACAGCGGCGGACATGGGTATTATCAGCGAGAAGTTGGACCGCGTGGAGCTGATTGAGAAGAAGCAGTGCCAGAGCATCACTCAGATGGAACAGATGGCACAGGTTCTGAGCGACATGAAGACACAGCTCATGTGTCTCCAGGAGGCACAGACGGCTCCTCAGCCCCGTCTTCAGTCGCGAGGCGACTCCAGCAGCAGCAGCTCGTCCCAGCGCTCCAGCACCCCTGTGCAGCCTAGACAGGTTCATCTTGTACAGGCAGAGCCGTACCAGCAGCCGCAGCCCACCTACCAGTCCCCACCATCTCCAGACATGCAGATGGTGGTATACCAGTCGGACCAGCCTCTAGCAGTACTCCCGCCAGCCCCCTACGATGCCGAACCGTTGATGGATGTCAACGGGATTTGGTATGACCGCCCCCAGCCTGGGATCCGACGAGACTATCCCGGATTCAGGTGGGGGAGTGGTGGTGCCCAGCCCCAGCAGCAGCCGTCAGGACAGGGAGGGCAGTACTCCCAGCAGAGAGATCACCAGCAGCCGCAGCAGCAGCCCCCAGCATACCAGCAGCACCAGCCATCATCCTTCGTTCCTCGTCCCTATCAGCAGCAGGAACAGTCATGGAGACGTGAGAAGCAGGCTCACCCAGTTCAGCAGCAGCACCCTTCCTCATACCCCTCTTACCACCACCAGCAGTTCCAGCAGCCTCACCTCCAGAGAGGCTACCCGTCGGGCTCCCACGAGAGCCCCGCCTTGGATGACATCGCCCGCCTCCTCACGAACCAGCAGGCCACATTCAGACGGGAGATGGACGAGTTCCGCCAGGAGATGCGGGACTTGGTGAGAGGGAAGGCCGCCATTCCAGCCCAGATCGAGCCGAATCCGAATAACCTCAAGAGGAAATCTGAGCAGGTAGTACACACTGAGTTTGCCACTCCTAGTGACCCGTTTGTTGATACATCTTCGGATCTATTTGATGCTGATTTTGTCACACTTAGGAGCGATAGGACCCCAGCAGGCGGCGGCGCCTCATCTGAGCTTCACCACGAGGATACTTCAGAGGCGCCACATGAGGAGGAGGAGAGCGGTACTGAGGCCACTCAAGATGATGACGGTGGCACTGAGGCCACCAAGGATGCTGATCCCACCGGCGGTACCGAGGCCGCTGCTTCACCAGATCGAGGAGGTGGTACTGATGCCACCCATTTAGCCGAGCCAGCCCGCGGTACTGATGCCGCGAGACGTCTACCAGCAGCAGCAGCAACAGAGCCAGCCCGTGGTGGTACTGAGGCCACCGGTGTTTGTGTTGAGAGAGATGTTGTCTTTCCTCGCCTTGATGTATCTCAGAACTTTGGTTTGAATAAAGGAAAAGGTTTAGTTTCTTCTGGTCCCACTGTGGTGCATGATGTATGTGTGGATCCGGTCATCGAACCGTCTAGGCCTTTTCCTAGTCCTTCATCTGCGAAGGACCCTGTGATCCCCTTCCCTAGAGCCCTTCAGATGGGGAGGGGGAAGAAAAAAGAAAATCCAAAAAAGAGAGAGCTTGAGGAGTTCAGCCAGAGCATGATCGATCGATTCCACATCCAGCTGACCCTCCAGGAGGCTTTGCAGCACATCCCCCTTCTCCAGCATTCTTTGAGAGACAGGACCACAGTCAGGAGGAGGAGGAGGAACCACACTTCAGAGATACATGTGCTGACGAAAGCCACGTGTTTTGCGATCCAGAACCGACTGCCAGCCAAGAGGCCAGATTCAGGGGACCCGTATGTCAGATGCCATATCAGTGAGCAGAGGTTCGACCGTACTCTACTAGATAGCGGATCGTCGATCAACCTTCTTCCGGCAGCCCTTCTCGACCGCTTCGAGTTGGGCACTCTTCGACAGAGCAGGACAGTCCTTCAGTTCGCTGATCGATCTGTCAAGAGGCCGAGGGGGTTGTTACGAGACGTTATCGTCACGATTCAGGGCCTGAAATTCCCTGTGGACTTCGTAGTGTTGGACATGGAGATCCCTGAATCAGTGACCGATACCCCCATCATCCTTGGTCGTCCGTTCTTGGCCACAGCCAAGGCGGTGACTGATCATGATAGCGGGAAGGTGTACTTTCGCGTCGAGGGCGAAAGTATACAAATAGAGACGGTCGAGGACTACAGAGCTAGAGAGAGCCCGCTCAGATGCGAGTACAGAATCGGAGCAGCTGACAGACGCAGAGCCAGACATCCACCAGGACTGTGATTTTGTGATCACAGACGATGAGGCAGCTTGGGCAGATCCTGCAGCACAGACCATCCTCTCATATTCAGATACAGCTGATGCCGAGACGATAGCAGAGGAGAGTCTGGAGAGCACAGCCCTGGTTCAGGATACCACAGAGGCAGCAGAGCCGGTCCTTGATCGCTACACGGAGTTCAGTGATGGTGGTGCTGAGGCCACCTTGCTTTACGGTGGTACTGATGCCACCGCGGTTGATACAGATCCCTCGGATTCAGAGTCTGATTGGGCCGATTGTGATGATCAGATGCCAGACCTGATTCCACCTGAGCCTACAGATAAGGAGAAGGCAGATGCAGAGCAGACCAGAGACAGTGCAGTTGAGCAGCCTTATCCCGATCCAGTTTGCGAGAGTGCGCTTTCTTTCTCCCAGGCAGATTTGGCAGACTTAGCAGCATTCACTCACTTTCTTCCGCAGCCAGATTTGCCAGCACCCAGCATTCCAGAGCTGAAGCCGCTCCCTACTTCGCTGAAGTATCGATTCCTTGCGGGCGAGCCAGAGATGTACCCAGTCATCATCTCCGCCGAGTTGACTGGAGAGCAGGAATCCCGTTTGATGGGAGTTCTTGAAAAGAACCGCAAGGCGATCGGATGGAGCGTAGCAGATCTCCATGGGATTAGTCCATCAGTGTGCTCCCACCATATCTATCTCGAGGAGGGGGCGAAGCCGTCGCGTGAGTTCCAGCGTCGTCTGAACCCCAACCTGAGAGAGGTCGTGATGAAGGAAATATCGAAATGGTGGAGTGCAGATTTTATTTATCCCATTTCCGACTCCAAGTCGGTCAGCCCCTTGCATGTGGTGCCGAAGAAGACGGGCATCACGACTGTGATCAGTGAGTCGGGAGAGGAGATTGCTACACGAGTACCCACCTCTTGGAGGGTCTGTGTTGACTACAGGAGACTCAACCAGGCCACCAAGAAGGACCATTTTCCCCTGCCTTTTATTGACCAGATCATTGAGAGACTGGCAGGGAAGAGCCATTATTACTTCCTGGATGGGTACTCGGGCTACAACCAAGTGGCCATCGCTCCTGAGGATCAGGAGAAGACCACCTTTACCTGTCCCTTCGGTACATATGCTTTTCGACGCATGCCATTTGGGCTATGCAATGCCCCTGCGACTTTTCAGAGGTGCATGTTGTCAATCTTCTCGGACAGGGTACGGGAGTGTTTGGAGGTCTTCATGGACGATTTCTCGGTCTACGGCGACGGATTCGATTCCTGTCTTGACTGCCTAGACCGGGTACTCCAGCGATGTATTGAGTTTCATTTGGTTTTATCTTGGGAGAAGAGTCACTTCATGGTGACTCAAGGGACGGTGCTTGGCCACATCATCTCCAACAGGGGCATGGAGGTGGATCCGGCCAAGGTAGATGTCATTAGGAAACTCGCACCGCCGTCCAATCTGAGGCAGCTACGGTCATTCCTGGGGCACGTTGGATTTTATAGGAGATTTATTCAGGACTTCAGCAGGATTGCCCGACCGTTGACTGACCTCTTGACGAAAGACACCAAGTTCCTTGTCGATGACAAGTGTCTTTCGTCCTTCGCGACTCTCCAGCAGTGTGTTATTGAGGCTCCTGTCCTCCAGCCGCCTGATTGGTCTCTCCCATTCGAGATCATGACGGATGCCTCCGATTTTGCCGTAGGGGCAGTGCTGGGACAGAGGAGGGATGGAGTTCCGTTTTCCATACACTACGCTAGCCGCACATTGGATTCCGCTCAGCGGAATTACACGGTCACAGAGAAGGAGATGCTAGTCGTAGTGTTTGCCCTAGATAAGTTCAGATCGTATATCATTGGATCTAGAGTGACTTTGTTTACAGATCACACCGCCATCAGGTACCTCATGGCAAAGAAGGATGCCAAGGCCAGACTGAATAGATGGATCCTTCTATTCCAGGAGTTCGATATTGAGATTAAGGATAAGCCTGGAGTCAAGAATGTGGTGGCGGATCATCTCTCCCGACTAGAGCAGCCTGAGGATTCTGAGCAGATTGATCCTATTAGAGATACCTTCCCAGATGAGGCGATCCTTGCTATCGCCTCACTCCCATGGTACGCCGATATTGTGAACTTTCTCGTTGCTGGGAAAGTCCCACAAGATTGGCCCAGGCAGAGGCTTGAGACCTTCCTCGTGAAGGCCAAGTCTTACCATTGGGAGGATCCCATCCTTTACCACGAAGGAGGGGATAGCGTCTGGCGTCGGTGTATTCCTCAGGAGGAACACCATAGCGTCCTCACTTACTGCCACAAGTTTGAGGCAGGAGGACATCATTCTGGGAGGAGAACGGCACAGAAAGTGCTCCAATCCGGCTTGTGGTGGCCTACCCTCTTCAAGGACTCAGATGAGTTCGTGAAGAGGTGTACTGACTGTCAGAGGATGGGCACTTGTGGACAACGCGATATGATGCCGATGCTGCCCATTCACTTCTGTGAGGTTTTTGACGCATGGGGCATCGATTTCATGGGTCCATTCCCTAAGAGTCAGGGATTTGAGTACATTCTGTTGGCCGTTGATTATGTGAGTCGTTGGGTGGAGGCTATCCCCGCCCGAGCCGCTGATGCGAGGACAGTTTGCAGATTTTTGAGGAAGCACATCATCACGCGGTTCGGGGTTCCACGAGTTCTGATTTCTGATGGGGGATCTCACCTCATCAACGATCAGGTGAAGGCACTTGCTAGCGAGTTCGGCATAGACCATCATGTTGCTACACCTTACCATCCACAGACGAATGGTCTAGCCGAAGTGTTGAATAGGGAGATCAAGACTATTCTGCAGAAAGTCGTCCGCCCTGACCGAAAGGATTGGTCACAGCTTTTGGACTCGGTCTTGTGGGCATATAGGACGTCTTTCAAGACACCTTTGGGCACATCTCCCTTTCGCCTAGTGTATGGCAAGCCATGCCATTTACCTGTTGAGCTGAGGCACAAGTCACTTTGGGCAGTTACAGATATTTTGATGGATCCAGATGGTATGGGAGACCAGAGGAGGGCAGAGCTAGCTGCCCTGGAGGAGCTTAGAGATGCAGCTTTCTCAAGCAGCCTACATTATAAGGAGAAAGTCAAGGAGTGGCATGATTCTCATATCAGCCACAAGCATTTTGAGATTGGACAGAGAGTATGGCTGTTTGATGCGAGGCTACGATTATTTTCAGGGAAGCTACAGAGCAAATGGAAGGGACCTTATCTGGTTAGGAAGGTACACGACAACAGTAGCATAGATATATCCGAGTTTTCTTCTGAGAGTACCTTTCGAGTGAACGGCCAGCGGCTCAAGCCATTTCTAGATCATGAGCCGCGGGCCGTTGATCTTGCCCCTATTCATTTTGCGTGAGATGTGGTCTTTGACTCACATCTAATGCATCTCACGCCTGAGTTTCACTGATCTTCCGCTTTGTATAGATCCAGATGTCCATATCACCACATTCTTTAGGCCCACATCCCTTTCTTCATCTTGTGATTATGCTATACTTAGGGTGTACTTTACCCTAAGTATAAGGGGGGATGTGAGACCTTTTGGGTATTTCTTTTGTTCCTGTCTACCCTTGTTTCTGCTGCCTATACTTAGGGATATTTCACCCTAAGTATAGGGGGGGTAGACCCTGTACATTCTGCACTCAGATTCTCCCTTAGTATACAGCCTGCTATACTTAGGATTACTTGATCCTAAGTATAGGGGGAAGACCTGAGTCCCTCTTGATTTTTCACTTCTTTGTATAGCCTTCCTTTTCACTTTCCTATACCTAGCACGAGTTATGTATTCTCCATCGCTCTTGACTCTGAGGACATCGTTCGAGCTAAGTATAGGGGGGTGTGTCTATATTTCATATATACTGTAGCCATAACTCGTACTTTGTGTGAGTGTGTTAAATAAATAAAATGGCTAAAAACCACAAAAATTAAATATTTTCATGTACATAATCTTCTTTTATTTGCACATACATAGCTAGTGTACAAATTATTTTTGTAAAAATGATTTCAAAAATCTTTTGTGTAAAGCTTGTGTAAATATTTTCTTATCAAAATTATGTATATAGTACAAAATTTTTCCAAAATGTTTTGAAAATCAAAAGTTTGCAAAAATCTTGTGTAAATGTGTGTAAATATTTTTTTTGCAAAACTTGCACTTCATGCATCATCATTTCATGATTTCAAAACATTTTTCAAAAATTTTGCATGATTGTAAAATTTGTGTAAATAAGCATCTTTTTGTACATATGTATATAGTTTTTCTGGATGATAGTTGACATTTAAACTAGCCTGGAATCAAATTGAGAAATGGAGCTTGATTAAGATCTTAATCCACCTAATTTCTAAGAGGAACCTTATAGGACTTAGGTTTAAGGCTTTTCAGGTCCACGGTGACTTAATTCTTTGAGTCCACTAGGCTATGATCACATGTCATCTCAATGAGCCTAAGTAGAGCACTTAAAAACAACACATGACTCATATAGATTATGGCTTTACTTGGACACCAGCACTATGCACCGAGCTCTCTACGGATGAGGTGGTGAGGAGGCAGTTTTCCTTGACTTGGGGTAGCATATGAGGGTAGTACTTCTAGGCGGAACCTCTCTTCTTCTTTTAGTGAAGGAAGCGCATCTCAACTTGGTCTGGTTGCCATGAGGTCTAACGACGGGAGTTGTGGGTTGAAATAAAGCTTCAAAAGAGGGATAGTCTACTGGCTCAAGAGGAAAACTCCTTGTATATATGCTGCACATGTATATGTTGTACAGATGCACTTGAAAAAAAAATGTGCAAAAAGAAAAGAACTCCAAAAAGTGGTGGGTCTGAGAGAAAATGATAATCCCACCGGAGTATATATATAGAGTGCAATAAGCAAAGCTTGGTTTCATGATCCACCTGTTGTAGCTTGCAGCAGGGAGACTTGGCTACACTGGCCAAGCTCCCAAGGGTACTTGGCTACACTGGCCTTGACCCATTCTCTTCTTCCCCCTCTTCTTGAGCCGGTTGTACTTGAACTTAGAAGGGAATACCCCGCTCCTCGAGGAAAGAGTGGCCAGATTGAGGTCATAGAGTTACCTTGTTGGGGAGGGTTGTCAAGTTGCCATTTTTGAGGTGGAGAGCTTAGACTTCACATTCACAGGACAAGAAAAGATTCATGGTCTTCAGGGTTTGTGATTGGTGACTTGTTCTGATCTGGAGCATTGAGGAGTCTTGATTATAGATTAGTGGAACTTGGAGGCTGTTGAGTTTTAAGCTTAAGTCTAAATAAGGTTCCGACACATTAAAAATCCAGAGATCTGATCGAGCTCCATATCCCAATTTAATGAAGGCAAGTTTAATAATCAACCTTGATCCATGTACCTCCTCTTTTTCTTTTTCTTTCTTTCTTTTTCACTTCTTTTTCAAATAAGTGTTTGCTAAGGGACTAGCAAAGTTAAGTATAGGGGGTGATGAATACTCATTCATCACTCTTTATTCTTATATTTTAGCAACAAAAACCTTTGCAAATGCATGTAGATATGTGTAAATAGGAATAATTACCAAAAGCATGCATTGTGTAAAAATCTATAATTAGCATGTTTTTGTGCAAAAATAAAAGAATAAAGATTAAAAAGAAAAAGAGGGAAATATTTAGAATAAATATTGAGCAACCTAACCCAAGGGAGGGCTCAGCATGGGCCTGACTGCATAAAAACCAAAGTAGAGGGAGATAGGGGCTCATGTGTAAATATTTATGTAAATAAAATAAAAATGTTTTCCTCACCAAAAATACACTTGTAAATACTTGTATATATAAAAAAACAAAAGAGAAATTAAAAATCAAAAAGATCAAAAATACCCTTTCATCGTGTACATAAACCATGCTTCTATATTTATTTAACCTTGTAAATAAACAAAGTATTTTCCAAACTTTTTGTAAATAGTCTATGTTATATATTGTAAATAAATAGAATAAAAAGAATCAAAATCAAAACAAAATAAAAATAGAAAAATCAAAAATACAAAAAATACATTGTACATATACCATGTATATAGATGTACATAGCTATTTATTTTACTTATGTATATAAATAATAAAAATAAAACAAAAACACCCTTTTATTCCTTATTTCATAATGTAAATAAATAAAATGTAAAATGGGAATAAAAGTGTATAAAAATAATATATAAAAATCAAAAATCAAAACCCTATATATAATGTATATACCTATACCTAGTGCATATTATGTATATAGCCTATTTTTATTTCCAAAAATTAATTAAAAATCACCAAAAAATAGTAAAAAATAAAAGAAAAATATTTCATGTTTTGAGTTTTGGCTGAATCGAGCCCTAGCCACCTCTATTTGTCACCTCAAGATTCAGCCACGTGGCAGAACCTCATTGGGTCCTGCGGATGTTGACCGCCCGGTCAACTGGCCCCCCCAGGACCACTTCTCACGGATTCGAGCTTCGGACCCAACTTCTTGGATTTTTCCCCGCTCGACCCGATCACCAATCCGCCAAACCCCGGGTCCGAATCATCCTCCTTGCATCCGGCATCCTCGCCGGAGCCGCCCCCTCGGGATCCGCGCGCTCCTGAGCTTGCCCGGACCCCCTCTTCTCGGACCCTTAGCCATATAAAGCTGGAGCTCAGCCACCTTCCCACGCTATCTTTGGCCATTTGCTTAGCCTTCCAGTGAGCTCCAGAGAGAGAGCGAGGTGACAGCTCGCATCCCCGACCTGTTGCAGCGAGGAAAGCCGGCGAATCCACTGATCCGGCGGGGTCACCGCCGTAGCTCCGCCGCCTGAGCGAGCTTCGAGCCTCGGGCAGAGACATCCCTCGAGGCAACGACCGGGAGCTTCCCCAGCTCCGTCACAGTCTATTCCTTCACCCAAGTAGTCCCTTAGCTTAGCTATTTCGTTCGATTTCAGCTTTCCCCCAAATCGCGCCGTCGTCATCTTTCTTCGATTCACCCCGGTTCCGACCACCGTTCGACCATCGGACCCGACCCACATCTTCGCCTTCCTCCGCCGCACGTTCTTCACCCACTCACACAACCCAGCTCGCACAGGAGCTGGGAACCGGGCTCCACCGTCTTCCACCTTCACCGGAGCCCGTCGCCCCGACGCACCAGCCGCCTCCACATCGCCTAACCGGGTCGAGGCAGTTTGCCCTCGACCCGCGAGTCTTCTGAGCCCCTTTGTAGGTCCTACCGAGCCCATCTGGGAGCTAGGTCATCCAGGCCGGGAGACCCAGCTCCGCCGACCGTGCCTGAGCTCCTCCGAGCTCGGGTCGATCATTGGAGCGCCGCAGCAGACGCAGGAGCGCACCAGCGTTCTTCTCCGATCATCAGAGCTCTCCGAGGAGGAGGCCAGCACCCGCACGAGCCTGGCGAAGTTCGTCGGGGACCAGTTCTTCCAGCACCCTCCAGCGTCGTCGGATCAGCTCCCTAGCTCCAGGTGTCATCCTGACCGTTGGTTCCTGGAGCGCCCGTGGACGTCAGATCTGAGGCGACTGATCCGGACCGTTAGATCCACACGTGTCCTGGCCCAGACCGTCGGATCGACCAGAGCAGCACCTGCGTTGAGAGCCGCCCCCATTTGGACCGTCCGATCTACACGTGGCAGCCATCCAGCCGCTCCGGTTAATAAAGGGTAATTTACCCTTAGGCCCTTATCTTTGTTTAATTTCGCATTAGTCCTGTAAATATTTAAGTACGTTGTTTAGTTTTAGGTTTAATTGCATAGAGGACCCTGAGCTTTAGATATTTGCACTTATACCCCTGCCTGTTGTGAGCCACGTGCTTCGTCACGTGTTTTGTTGGTGTATTTGCAATCTATGCCCTTGTAGTTCTGGATGTTTATGAATGAATGAAACTTTTTAGTTAATTGCATTTATACCTCTGTGCGTGGTTGTTTTGCACATGTGCGTTTTATTTTGGGTTATTTGCAACTGAGCCCCCTGGACTTTTGGTACGTGTTACCAATAGGTCCTCGGGACTTATTTTCCTTACATATAGGTCCCTGAGTGCCCCAGGCACGCGCTTGGTGCGTGTTTTGCTGGGTATTTTGCACCGGGACCTCCAGAACTTTGGGTATTTGCATTCTAGTCCCTGTACACAGTACCCTTTTGTTATTTTTGAATAAAATATCAAATCACCTCCAAATCCAATGAGAATTTGACACATGGCTCCTGCCATGGTGTAGGATTTTCAAGGATTTTTGAGGACATTTTTGATTTTGTTTGCTATTTTTAAAAATTCAAAAACCTTTATTTTTGTTACTGTCTGGATTGAAAAATCACAAAAAAATATAAAAACTCTCCTAAAAATTCTATAAAAATTAGTTACTGTTTAGTTTAGTTTGTTTGATTTTCTAGCCAATTTTGGCTATTTTTCATTGCTTAAAAACCTTAAAAACTTAAAAACACCAAAAAACCCATAAAATTAAAAATCCAAAAATAATAAATTTGGTACCTAAATTTTCCTTGTTTTATCTATTTTACAGGAAAATTACCTCCAGGCCATTTTGAGGCCTTAGGTATTTTATCTAGGGCTTCTTAGCTCGGCTGGACAGTACCTCTTGTTTTTGCTACTGTTTGATTTTTAGAAAATAAAATAAATATCAGAAAAATCCCAAAAATTCACCAAAAACATAAAAAAATTTAAAACACATAAAAATATTTTTGTTTTGATTTTTGGTTGAATTTTGTTGCTTTAAATAATTTGTTGAAAGTGTGCTTGTATTTGCTTTTCTTAATTCCTTAATCATTTAAAAATCCTAAAAAAATATAAAAACAATTAAAAACCACTAAAAAGATTTTGTTTCTTTATTTTATTTGTTTTTACTACTTCGTAGGCCTTCGGCCAATCCGTGCTCCTTGAGTTCGACCCTGGGTGCTATACCAGGTTAAACATATAGCAGGACTGCTTCTCGTATTTTAATTGCTTGATTTGTCATTAGTGGTTCGATTTTTCTTGATATACACAGTCGAGTGATTGAGGTCGCAACGACCGTCTCAGATACCTGATTGCCTTAGTCACTCGGGAAATTTGTGTTATCAGTCCCTCGTCATAAGCGCAAGCCTAGTAACATCGATCCCCCTTCCTGTCTCATTATCCAGTCATACGCATCTGAGTCGGCAGTTCGAATTTGGTTCATAATGCGTTCATGATCATACTTACTCGTCACTACCCCGGCGTTGTAAAATTTCTTTTGTATCCATTATTAATAAATCCAGCCCGATGCATATTCGCCTGCATGTGTCGAAGGCAGAAATGATTACAATGACCTCTCTCAACCGGAAAGTATTGGGGCAGCAAGTTCTTTAGACTTGAAAATCTATCGCTGATGAAACAGATACCATCTGTGGTCAATGATACCGGCCAATTTATGTAAAAAAACCCATGATTCTAACCTTTCACTCTCTACTACAGCAAAGGCAATGGGAAAGAGGTGACCATTAGCATCAACAGCAGTAGCAGCAAGCATATGCCCTTTATATTTCCCCCATAGATGGGTGGTATCAATTCTCAAGACCGACAATGCACAAAACCTTGGATTGAGGGGGTGAAGGCCCAAAATAGACGGAAAAAGGCAGCTCTTCCTTCTATGTGCGCATCGGTTTTACTATCAATCGCTGGTTGATGTTCGAACTCGTAGAAGGAACCGGGATTGCAGTATCTCATCGGTCACATGAATCGACGAATATCTGCATATGACCAAAACTAAAATCTTCGAATATCTTCTCCAAAGCTCTCTGCTTCCCATTCCATGCTTTCTTATATGAAATTTTGACCTTGTACTTTTCCTCAATGAGTGATTGGATGACACTTGGAGTAAGCGTCAAATTAGATCTAAGAGTGGCAAGAATAAATCTCCCAACGAATTTCGAAGTACAAACACGATTATCAACAAGCAGTATTGCATTACGGCAAGTGTGTTCTGTCCAGTAACTGCTTACTTGCCAATTATCACGATGACTGTTATACGCTGCATGTAATCTCCAAGAACAACTATCATGTACATAGCTTGTTGTGTATTGGGTGCTCTTCGAGGCATCTACCTTGAACTGGATGTACTTCGACATACTCGAAGTGAACAACTCGTCGATTAGGCTCGTCTTTGAATCGAAAAATCGATTGAGCCAGAAGTCGTTTCTCGATGCTCCTTCGCTCGGAGTACCATCAACTTCATTTAAAAATGGCACCTCCTCTGCAAAGGTACCAAATATCCAATTATCCGAACTGAAGAAGTTCGGTAGATCGTCTATAAGATCCAAATCCATCCCATAGTTCACCAGTGGATCATATAATCCCATAGTTCACCAGTGGATCATATATTGGTTCATTGTTTATTGAAGAAAGAAGAGATTCTTGACCGTAATTGGTCAATACTCCCACCCTGGCACCAGTAGTCCCCATGCAAGATTGTTCATTCACTCTTTCAGCTTCATTCACTCCTTCTTCTTCCTCATCGTAGTCGTCTTCATCTCCATCTTCACCATTATTTTCACCATCATCTTGAACACCATATTCCTCATATATGGATTGGTTAAGATCAAACCATTGTTTTGATGATGCTCCCACATTGACTTGAGATGGAGCGATCTCCGTTGCCTCAATTAGAAGCTCCATCATTCCCACCTGTTGACTCACTCGTAACATTAAGTTTGTAATTTTATCTGTGTCAATCATGATTGGACGAAACAAGCTGGCACTTGCAGGCCACTTGCACGTGATCTTAATATCGTATATATCAGGTGTATACCCAATAAGCCCATATATGTGAGCAAGCAGATCATCATAAGTGCTAGATACAGGCACTCCGATCATGTCACTATGACCTCCTTTATAAGCAATCTCAATATCTATGATTTTAATCCGTCCGCTCTAGAACACATATAGCGCAATAATATCAGACATTTCCTATACATCACTAAAAGTTATTACATGACGTACAAACTTGTACTCGAAGAATTCTACTGTTAAAGAAAATTGAAAAGGGCATGCACGAAAAAAGCTCTAAACCATGCCTCTATCCACATCTTCCTATCCCATCCCTATTCTCTATTCCACATTTTAGTTACAACTATTGTTCTTATAATTTACGATATTTGAAAGATCAAAAGTCTGAGAAGTTTTTATAGCTACAATTATTGATATGCTCCTCTTCTATCCTTACTCTACATTTTCATATCTCCATGACTAGTGTAAATGTCAAATAAAAATTAGCACAACTAGCAATATTATGGAGAATAGCACAACTAGCAATTTTGTGAAGGATAGCACAACTAGCAAAAATAGCACGACTACCAATATATCTATGTCTTTTACCATGTTTACTATTTGCAAGCATTATGTGATGTTAATTTATACAACTATCATTATTATATTTAATATTCTTTAAGTTAAAATTCTACTAAATAAAAAATTAAAAACAATAGATAAAAATACATACCTTAACTTGAAGAGGAGGAGATATCAAGAAATTGAGAGGGAGTAGAGAAGAGAGCGTGGGAGGTGTGTGGAAATGAGAGGGGGGGGGGGAGGGGTTTATATAGGAGTTTAGGGGGTCTCGGCGCGGCAAACCGTTTGCCGTGATCGCCTGGTCAACGGCAGCTTCTGCCGCGGCGAACGGTTTGCCGCAGCAGAGGCCATTCATTCCGCATTCACGTCCTCTTTAATTCCCTCGAAGACCGGAGCAGCCTCATCGACCGCGCCCACATAACCCGCAGCAATCTGTACCCATTCAGGGAAATAAGTTTACCCCTCATCTGTACCCATTCAGGGAAATAAGTTTACCCCTCATCTGTACCCATTCAGGAAAATAAGTTTACCCATTCAGGGCCCGTTCGGTAGGAGAATAAGCAGGAATAAGGATGGGGAATAAGGGGAATAAGGGTCTATTCTCCGTTCGGCTGGAGGATAGGAATAAGGAGAATAAGGTCAAATAACGGTAGGTAATGTGGGATAAAGATAGGAATAAGAGTGAAATAAGATGAAATAATGGGGAATAGTCGTACCACGGGGAACTGTGTTGGGGGCTTATTCCCCTTATTCCATTCTCCCTTATCCTCCAAACGAACAAGGCCTCAGGGAATTAACTCTCGCATCACATGCGTCTGCTGGGGTTTTGAGAGGCTTCACTCCCCGAGCCAGGATTTGGGATGTGTTGTACACGCATACGATCCTTTTGTCTCATCCTCATGGCAGATCAGTTTCCTGAATCGCATGCATCTTAAGTCAGGATTGAAGTACTCTTCCTGAATCAAACTAAATTATCCGGATTAGTTCAAGGATCCAATCTAGTGTCAGAGATAGTTACAAGTGGATATTATTAATGCAGCCATTATCAGACATATCTGCGTGTGTTTGATAAAGAACTTCTTATTCTGTTCCCAACAAACCAAGTCAATCATGTTAAGCATTCAGCGATCTACGGAACGAATTAGTGATGCACATGAAATTAAGGCTTCCTTCATGTTTCTCGCATATACGCAATATTTCAGTGCATGTTTGCCAGATCCCCAGATAAAATATATCAAACACCATGCGTACAAGTACAATGGAGGAGAATTAATGGATTTCAAAACATTGTTTTTGTTTTGTGATGGCTCCTCAGAACAAGCTGGGTATGGAGTTGATGGCCTTGGCGTTGACGCAGAACCTCACGAAGTCCTCGTTCCTCGTGGTCAGCAAGTTCTGCTCGGTCGCCTGCTTCTGCATCTTGGCCTCGCACCTCTGCACCTCCCATATGGCCGCCGACACGAAGTTGCACGCGTTGAGGCGGCCGAAAGGGGTAGCGAGCTCGTTGATCGCGGAGCGCAGCAAGACGGCGGCCTGCGCGTGGTTGCCCTTGCACTCGGCGAGGACCTGCTGGACCTCAACCGTGTGCGGCTTGTTGAGCACGCCGCCAATGTAGAGGTTGGCCATCTTGGTCAGCTTGAGAGCACCCTCGACCGACACGCGAGCGAGACCGGTGACACCCATGTTGATGGAGACGGATTTGGACGTGAGGACGAAGAGGCACTCATCGCGGAAGGGGACGGCTTGGCAGGTCTGGCTGACGACCGGGGATGGCTCGACGAGAGCCTTGTAATGGGCGTCGACGCGGAGGGAGAGGAGGAGGAGGCATAGGGAGGGGAGGAGGAGGAGATTGTTGGGAAGAAGAGCCATTGATTCTTTGCTATATATATACTTAAAGATGTTCTTCTCCTCCTCACTCCCTTCTCTTTATTCCTAATTAGATTATATTTGGCTCTTGCTTTCATAGCTGAGATGGAATGCCTTTATATAATCCCCCTCGACCTTCCAAAAATAGCAGAGATCTATCTTTGGCTTTCTGTTAGCGCCTGTTTTGGAGCATCTCGATCGAGTCTTCTATTTGAGTTTAAGGTCTTATTACATATAGTATGCATCTAAAAATAAATACTGTAATATACTCCGGAATTTACTGGTCAAATGCATGTATGCCCCCATTCTATATAGATGGCGTTAGTTTTCTTAACACAATTGTGCTTTGTTTGAGATTATAAAAAAAGGGTATTTTTACCCACGAATTCAATAATCAGTGTAGTTTACCTTCTCGACTTTATAAACATCGTTATTATCTCCTCGACTTCATAAAATTGATCTGTCTTACCTTATGAACCATATCATTAATTGAACATATCTTGGGTTAACTTACTTGGATTAAAGTTGAGTTAATCAAATCACATCAAATCCAACATTATCTTTTCTTCCACTCTCTCTCCTTCCTTCTCCTCCCTCTGTTTTTCTCTTCCTCTTTTTCTTCAATGCAACCCACCTACTTTACAATCCATGAGTTGTGGTCGAGCGACGTGGGGAGGGCAGGCAGACGTTTGACGGCGCACATAGGAGGGGGCAAAGAGCAGCAACAACAACCTGAGGAGGGGTTATGTTGGCGACACACGAGGTATGGGGGAGGGATGGGCAGTAGTAGATTGCTAGGCAACATGATTTCTTTCAATCTGATTCATCTTGTTTCATCGGGAAATCAAGAACAAACTTGATAAATTCATTGACTGGCCTCCCAAATATGCAAGCTTTAACTTTGATTCATTGGAGAAGCTAGGGCAGAAGGGATCAAATGCAATAAAATTGTGAATCTCATATATTCAGGCATATTCGTTTTTCCTAGATGGCATATCTCGTGGGGGGGGGGGGACTTCTCAATTAGATCACTAAATCTATCCCAGGCCTCGTAAATGGACTCTTAGGATCTCTGGGAGATATTGGCAATCTTGGATCGTATGAGATTAAGACGGCCGAGAGGATAGTTCTTGTATAGGAATGCGAATTTCAGATCCTCCCAAGTCATCATCACCCTCCCCAAGTGGTTGATCCAGTAAAGAGCTTTGTCCTGAAGGCTGGAGGGGAAAGCAGTCATCTTAACTACGCCCAACGTGATGTTGGGGTAGTGAGTGGTGTTGCAGATGCATCCTAACTGCTGCAAATGGATGTAGGGTTCCTCGTGCGGGTTTCTATGAAAGCTGGGGAGGATAGAAAGGAGTTGCAACTTCAACTTGAAATGTTTGTGGATCGACGGGATCTGGATCGACTCGGTGATGCGACGAGCTCCAAGATTGTATGTCTACTTCAAGGTTGGATTGGGTCAGCCTCTCCTTCCTTCTCCCTCACCTCCGCAAGATCCATCTACAGAATAATTATCCTCATCATCACCATGGAGATTATCATCACCTCCTCATTATTCATCCCTCACTTTTGGCATTCTCCTCAATTCACTCAACATATCCTGGAAAGAGATATGGGAAAGTACCTGATCAGTAAATTACTGTTGGATGGCCTAAATGGAGGCCAAAAGCTTGTTGTTCACCTCATTCTGATTCATGCCCTGCTCAATATTTTGCTCTGTGCTCGGAAGCTGACGTCCCTTACCTCTTCCAATAGGAGCCATCTCTGAATCAGACTGTGAAGAATCGAGCTCCAGATTGGGGTCTAGATCTGCAATAGGGAAAATACCCTGATCAGTCTGCATGCAGGCATCAGATGTTAGGGATGGAGAGATGTATGGAGTGAAATTAATCTCCATCAAGAAAAAGCAGAACTCGGAAAGAGAGTTTTCCCAGTATGTGGGAGGTAGAAGAAGCGGGGAGTCCTGAGGGTAGTTCACGGAGTCCGAACCAAGTACCTAGGAAGCATCCCGAATTATTGGGGATTTCGAAGTCAAGGACTCGATGTGGATGTCGGTGGAGTCCCGACCAAACCGTCCTAGAGTCGACATCTTGAAGGAAAAAGGAGATAGATGATGGATAAAAGATATGGTGACGAATAAGAAATGAAAGGAGTGTAAATAGTAGAAGACTCACACAATGAGCAAGGGTCAAAAAGAAGTGTAAAAAATGAGAAATGACAAAATCATGACACAAGTGCACGGGACTTGATCTTTGGATCCTAATCTAGATCAAAACAAACACCAAACAAAATGGGTTCACCAACTCAACTCTTGTGAAGCCGTGAAGGTTCGGTTATTTTTTATCTTTTCAGTTTTAGAGTTGTGATTCAGGAAAATATTCTAACATGTCCTTAAGCGTCTAGCTTTAGAGGAGAGTGTGTACTACCAGGAAAGTATCCATGTACTTGTTCTACCTCCTTTGTATCATGTGATATGCACTTTTTAAGGTCTTCAATATTCGTCTTGGAGGGTGATGAATCTCTGATTCGTCATCTTTATTCATTTATTTTAGCTTAAAATCCCTTATAAAATACCTACATATAACACTAACTCCATATTCTTATTAACTTGCATCTGTGTGTAGATATTATACACTTCTTACTAATTTTAACCTAAAATAAATAAAGAAAGAAAGGAAAAATAAAGAACAGAAAATAAAAAAAATGGAAGACTGTATATATGTAATAGATACAGGCTTACCTGAACCCCGAGAGAAGGTCAAGACAAGACCTGATCAACCAGGAATAAAGTAGGGGGAGATAGGATCCTTAAGCAGAAAATTCAAAAAAAATGTGTGTGTGTTGTTGTAAATACTTATCACTTATTTTGTATATATATGTATAAAACTAACACCTAATTTATTTGTGCCTTAATTGACCTCAAATCAAATAACGTTCAAAATCAAAGTTGTAAATAAAAATGTGTTCTAATTAATAAAAATAATTGCAAAATTAAATCATGTACAGAATAAAAGTAGCCACATTTGGAAAAAGCCACTAAGCACTAATCGAAAGACCAATTCCGGCTCCATATGAGCTCAAATTGAATCAATCACACTTCCATTGGATTCGAAATTTAATTATCTTTAAAATGGTTGTATTTTCATATTTTTTGGAGTTACGATTGAAAAGTCGGTTTTCCTAGGGTAGCTTGTGAAATTTTCCCATGTATTTTGTAAATATTGTATATATTTGTAAATTATTCTTACTAATTATTTAAAATTAAAAAATAAAATAATTATTTAAAATAAAAAAGTCTAATTTGCTCATTTACCCTTGTATATAATGCCATATACGTATATAGTGTATGTATATAATTACTATTTTTAATTAACCATCATAAAAAAAATAACATTTTTTAATTCAAATAAATAAAGTAACGAAAATTCAAAAAATTTGGATAATTGTGTAAATACTTTTATCTCTTTTTATCTTTACCTCTTTTCAAATTTCATCTATCTTATCTCTTTCACCAAAAAAATCAAAAATTCATTTCAATTACCATCTGCCCCCCCTCCCGCATGGAGAAGAATCAAGGGGCGGCGCCCCTGCATCCTTGCGATTGTGATTGAAAGAGACGAAGACCTAGGGCTTGAGATTAAAAATTTTTGGGAAAATTACAATTATACCCTGGAGATTCCAACATATTACAAAGAGGCCCCTGCTAGAGTCAAGTCACGTGTGTGGCACGAGCAAACTGGGTAAATTGCATATTTTTTCTCTCTTTTTATTTTTATTATTTATTTAATGCAAAAACCAAACTTATTTACATTTTAGTCCTTGAACTGCAGAACAATAATTTGCTTGCTCTCTTTGAATGAAATAAATGTTATTTGTGATCTAAAAATCTTGCAAAAATTATGTTATACTCCTGATGTGATTATCTTCTTAGCATAAATTTTTCATTACATTTTGATTTCATTGATATTTTAAAAAAATAAAAAATAGTGTCGTTTTGTCTTCATGAAATTCAAAAATTTGTAAAAATTCAAATATTGTTCTAAAAATTCCAAAAAAATTAAAGTAGTTGTATTTCATTATCTTTTAATTTCTTACAAATTTCGGGCATTAATTATCTAAAAACCCAAAAAATAGAAAAAATCAAAAATCTTCTAAAAATCATAAAAAATTCTACAAAAATCCAAAAATAGTGATTGCAGCTCCTATTTGTAGATAATTTTTTTAGTCTGTTTAAAAATAATTGTCAGGAGTTTTGACATTTAAAATATTTTTAAGTTGCAAATTACTCCAGGTTGTGCACATTTTTGCTTTTTCTCACTATTTGATTTTTAGAAAAATACAAAAACATCTGAAAATTCCACAAAAATTCTCAAAAATATTTCAAAACTTTTAAAACCCAAAAATATTTTCTTTGCATTTTTCTGAGTATTTTTGATTAATTGAAAAATTACAAAAATAGTTGGTGTGCGTATTTTTGATCTTGTGAATATTACTTCGTGTTATTTTTAAAAATAAAAAAATTACAAAATCAAAATCACTAAAAAATTAAAAATCAGAAAATATGAAAAAATTAGAAATAAAAAAATAAAAAAATAAAAAAAATCACAAAAATCAGGGATAGTTTTCCTGTGAGATTCTTGTTTTCTCTTAATTGATTTTCGATTAATTGAATAACCCTTAAGATTTGTAGCCTCCCTGAGTTTGACCCTATCTACTATATAGGTTAATAAATAGCAAAAAGAAAAAAAATATTTTTTGTTTATCATGGGATTTTTGGGGATAATGATAGCATCGACTGTTTACCATTAATAATTTATCCATCCTCTAAGATATCGTGCACAACAAAATGGCGCCGTTGCTAGGGAGGCACGGTGAGGGTAGTTAGGTTTCTCTTTTGACCTGTTATTCTTGGTTGTAAATCTCTATTTACGTTATTTGCCATTCACTTCATTGTTCATATTCACTGTTTCATTTCATTTTTCTTTTCTCATATTTGATAATTGTATTTCTTACACATTCTCTTTTCTTTTTTCTTGCGAGGGACCGTGGAGCGAAGGAGGCGATCCTAGGAGAGCCGAAGCACCCAAGCGACGTGGAGGCTACTTGATTCTTCACCAAGCCATAGGATAGCGTGAGAAAAGGAGAAGAAGAAAGAAAAAAATTTAAAAAGAGAGAGAGAGAGAGAGAGAGAGTTTTTATTTTCCATTTGAACTCTATAAAAGGACATTCATTTGTTGCGGGGTCTATTTCGCCAAGTGCTGGTGCACTTGGGGGACCTCACCGGTTTTGTTTTCATCGCCTTTATTTTCTTTGTTTCTCGCGGATTTCGTGAGCTACCTCTTGATTGCTTTAATTAATTTGCTTGAGCCAGGTAATTAATTAGGTCCAAACACCCTAAACAAGAAATTTCTGTGCCTATAGAATAGAGCGTAATTTGGACTTAGTCATATTAACTTGTTCTTTTCCGTTAATAGAAGTTATCATCTAGGACGGTTCACTTGCATTTGCATATAGGATAGTTTATTTAAATTCTACGCGGATCACTTGCATGTAGAGTGCTGGCAACAAGGTACGCATCTCTAAACCCTGCATGCATCATTGTTTTTAATCGCACATTGGCATTTCCGATCTCCTTCCTTGTTTTCACTCACATAAGTTAAAAAGAAAATTGGACACTCGGTAGGCGATTCATTGAAAATATTTTAAACCAAGTGATAATTGCTAAAACTGAGACTGCTAAAGAAAACTCGATCCTAAAAAAATACAAGGAAAATCATTGTTTGGGGGAGAGTAACCCCCTCATTGTTTGGTTTGCTTGAGAGAGAGAGCGGCCCGCACACTAGTATAGAGCCACACCCAAACTCTTTTCAGACTACTATCTTGGGTTAGTCGTTCTCCAGTGAGGATCTCTCCGGTAGCCGGTAAAGCGGCTCGTGACGTCCTTAACAGATTGAATTGATCGGGTAGCCGGTAAACGGTCCGCAATTCATACTGGCTGGGAAAGATCTAACTTTGGGATTAGACCAGTCTCCTGAGAGCATTGGGTTCCTAACATATCGCTTTAACCGCTCTGATAGATTGTATTGTCACCAAACTCTAAAATTGATAAGATAATTGACCGAACCTTCACGGTCTTCACTTTGAGTTGAGTTGGTGAACTGGGGGTTTGTATTGTGTTTGATTGCTTGTGTGCTTGCTAGATCCTTCTGTGCATTTGTGCCTTTTTTTCATATCTTTTGACTTGACCTTGTGCTCTCCCGATCCCGTCTTTTGTTTCAAAGATGGCCGACTGGAGTTATTTTAATCCGATCTTCGCGGATACCTCGTACTCTTCAGACGATCCACCTTCCTTTCTCTAGGAGGAGACTTTCCTCCTGATTTTTGTGCATATCCACCTAACCCATTATTTCAGGAACTGGAGGGCTTTGATTTTCACCCGTCCTCATTCAACCTACCCGATCCTGGGATTTTGGAGTCACCTTTCATGATTTCCACACTTAAGACATTGAACCAAATGATGGAGCATATGAATTCAAGGATTTCCAATTTATTTAACATAAATACGAGCCAAAATGCTGCTCCATTATTTGAGGATATTGATTCACTTGAGGATAATCATGAGAGCTTACAATTGCCCAAAATACAAAAAAATGAGAAAATTTTCAAAATCCAAAAAGTTTCTGGGAGACACATTATTGATTCATTTTGTGAGGAGAGGACCCAAATGCCCAATCATTCACCCACACATCTATTCACATCATGTCCCAACCTTGACCCTGAGGATGCCACTATACAGACTGCTCTCGGCAATCCTCGTATAAATGTTGATTCTGACCTACTCCCTTGTATGGATGAGGTCCAAAAATTCAAAAAAAATGCTGACTGAACCTGAAGCGGTAGACACCCTTCATGAGATCATTAAATCTCCACTTCAACAGGCCATGGCAGATTTATCTACTCCTCAACACAAGAAGAGAAAACGAAGGAGAAGATCTGAGCGTCACATCTTGACCATGGCCACTGCCTACGCCATCTCTCACCGTCCGTATTTTAAGAAAGGGAACACTGCCACACCTCTTGTGAGTTGCTCCATATCTGACTATTCATGTGATAACACTATCCTTGATGGTGGTTCTTCAATCAATATTATACCCTTCTCTATGGTACAGTCTCTTCATCTTGGCCTCTCAAGAAAACCATGATGATAGTTCAATTTGCTGATGGATCTATCAAGAGGCAGAAGGGTATGCTAGAAAACGATGTCATTCTTATTCAGGGCATGAATTTCACTTCGGATTTTGTCGTAATACCCATGGAGACCTCCACCCCTGTGGAGCACCCTCCAATCATCCTGGGACGACCTTTCCTCGTCTCTGTGGGAGCCGTTATTGATTATGGTTCAGGAGAGATTCGCTTCCGTTCTGATGTAGGGAGCGATGTGTTGATCACTACACCCACTACCGACCAAAGGCCTGCATCCCATGAGAGCCCGCCTGTGTTAGCCAACCCCAAGGAACTTGACCTCGAGGATAATATCAGAGATTCTTGTTATATGTTGGATGATAAGGAAACCCAAGAATTCCTCTTGAAGGAGGAAAACTCAGAAAGCAAAGACCTTGGAGTTCCCCCTTCTAGTATATGGAGATGCATTGATGACATCCACGGAATTTACACGATAGATACCCTAGAGCGGAAGGTGGAATCTGAAACTAGACAGGACGGACATGATTCGACTACTTCCACTGATGAGTCCATTCCTATTCACCCTGATGTAGATGAGACCAATCAGGCTAAATTTGATTTGATTGCTTTTATAAAGGAATTTGGGCCTTTCGATAAAGATGATGATCCGGTAGAGACTCGCCAGGCTGAATTTGATTCTACTTATTCTGATAATGATTTCGAGCCATTTTACTTTGATGTTTGCAAAACTTCACAGGTCAGACATGACCATACTACTTCCAATAACCAGTTTAGGCCTGCACAATCTGAAACCGCTGAGGATACAATCTTGGTCGATCCTACTCAGTTTATGTCTAATGATGATCCCAATATCAACCTACACCTTGTCAAATCCATACCTCAGCGATCCCGCAAGAAGGTTCGCTTTCGACCTTCTGACCTTTGTACATCCACTCCTCTTGTATATCCTTTCGTTTCACTCTTTCTTCTCCTGTTTTATCATTCACCCCTTTTCCGTGTGTGTGTGTGTGTGTATGCTATACTTAGGATGTGCTTTGTCTTAAGTATAGGGGGTGAATGATTTGGGCTGTTCATATTTGTCTTGTTCATCACTCTTGTTGTTGCCTATACTTAAGGATACTCTACCCTAAGTATAGGGGGATGATGTTGTTCATATCGTGTCTTTTTATTTTTGAGTTTGTACATTCTCTTCATCGGTTCTCCCCTTTTCTACACTCCACTATACTTAGGATTACTTGATCCTAAGTATAGGGGGGATCACCAACTTCTCTTCTTTTTATCTTTTCTTTGAGTCGTTGTAGCATAGGAGTCTTTTCACTTTTCTATACTTAGCACGAGTTATGTCTTCCTTTTTCGCTCTCTGACACTATGATGACATAGTTCGAGCTAAGTATAGGGGGTGTCGTATATATTGTATATATACTTTAGACATAACTCGTACTTTTAAATACATTTATTTGGGGGTTATGTGTATAATTTTGTAAAATCTACGTGTGTAAAAAAACAAAACAAAATAAAACAAAAACAAAAACAAAAAATCAATAAAAACAAAAAAAAACACAAAAAACACAAAAAAAACACACACATACAAAAAACAAAAACAAAAACAAAAAAATCTTGTATATACTTGTACTTCTTTATTACTAACCCTTTTCCTTTAAAAAAACTACAAAACCAAATATCTATAAAAACTTGCATAATTAAAAAACCTTTCTTTCACATCTGCATTTTCCTCCAAAAATTCATAAAAAGTTCAAAATCAGAAAATTGTTTTTAAAAAAATGTTCTTTTCATATGTGCATCATTTCTTTTCAAAAAAAAACTCTTTGCATTGTTCATATTTTGCATTTTCATGTGCATTTTTCAGGATAGTATTGACATTTAAACTATGTCTGGAATAAAATTGAAGAATGGAGCTTAGTTGGACCTTAATCCACCTAATTTTCAAAGGAACTTCACCGAGAAATAGGATTTTAGAAGCTTTAGGTCTTTGACTTAATTCTTTGAGTTCCACATGACAATGTGCAGTGTTTGACTCTTAGTGTCTAACCTGGTCTCTTCATTCTGGATATAACTCTGGAATAAGGAATCAATTTGTACTCTCGCACTATGCACTTAGCTCAACTCAAACAGGATGTTGGAAGACTGTGTGAGTTTCTTTTCTGGTAGCGTGGAAATCTAAAGACCGGAGTATGGGTTGAAATAAAGCTTCAGAAAAGGGATGGACGGTTGGGCACAATTTTTTCTAAGACCCCCAAAAATGTATGGAAACAAAAAGATTTTATATCTGTAGGGGCACAACAAGATCCAAGCAGAACCACTAAAAATCCAAATACAAAGAAGCCACTACCAAATAAATATCTGACCAAAAAGTTCCAAGCTTCAAGAAAACCTGTAGATCTTGGTGGAGACTCGGCTACACTGGCCAGCTTCACAAGGAGAGGTGACTGCACTGGCCACCCTCCAATTCTTTTCTCTTTCTTCTAACTTCTCCCCCAATTCGATTGTGAACACAGAACGACAGACCTTAGAAGAAAATACCTGACTCCCTGAGGACGAGTTACTGGAGAGGAGATTTACATGGTAGTCCGGCATTCTGTATGGGAAGAGCTAAAACCTTTCACACACATGAGTCGATTGTTCAATGTTCATAGGGTGTGCTTTGGGAAGAGGATTGATCTAAGATGACTTCTGAGCCGAAACGGTGACAATGATGTGTAGAACTCGAAGGCTGTTGATTTTAAAATTCTAAGTCTCATAGAAGTTCCGACACTCTAATAATCCAAAGGTCCGACAGAGCTCCAAACTACAATTTTATGAAGATAAGTTTAAAACTCAATATTATCCTACTTTCTTTATTTTCCCTTTCTTTTTCTTTTTCTTCACTTATTCTTTCAAATAAGTGTTTGCTAAGGGACTAGCAAAGGTAAAGCATAGGGGATGATGAATCTCCGATTCGTCATCTTTATTCATTTATTTTAGCTTAAAATCCCTTATAAAACACTTGCATATAACACTAACTCCATATTCTTATTAACTTGCATCTGTATATAGATATTGTACACTTCTTACTAATTTAACTTAAAATAAATAAAGAAAGAAAGAAAGGAAAATAAAGAAAAGAAAATAAAAAAATGGAAGACTGTATATATGTAATAGATACAGGCTGACCCGAACCCCGAGAGAAGGTCAAGACTTGACCTGATCGACCAGGAATAAGGTATGAGGAGATAGGATCCTTAAGCAGAAAATTCAAAAAAAATGTGTGTGTGTTGTTTTAAATACTTCTCACTTATTTTGTATATATCTGTATAAAACTAACACTAATTTATTTGTACCATAATTGACCTCAAATCAAATAATGTTCAAAAACAAAGTTGTAAACAAAAATGTGTTCTAATTAATAAAAATAATTGCACACTCAAATCATGTACAGAATAAAAGTAGCCACACTTGGAAAAAGCCACTAAGCACTAATCAAAAGACTAATTCCGGCTCCATATGAGATCAAATTGAATCAATCTCACTTCCATTGGATTCGAAATTTAATTATCTTTAAAATGGTTATATTTTCATAATTTTTGGAGTTACGGTTGAAAAGTCGATTTTCCTAGGGTGGTTTGTGCAATTTCCCATGTATTTTGTAAATTTTGTATTTGTATATATTTGTAAATTATTCTTACTAATTATTTAAAATTAAAAATAAAAATAAAAAAATTATGTAAAACAAAAAAAAAGCTAATTTCCTCATTTACCCTTATATATAATGTCATATATGTATATAGTGTATGTATATAGTTGATATTTTTAATTAACCACCATAAAAAATAAAAAAAGGGATTTTTACCCGGCAGACCCTGTAATCTTTTGCAATTACCGCTACGACCTTCGAAACATCCTAATTCCTCCCTCGACCCCGTAAACTTGCTAACCCTTACCCTACAGACCCTGTGGTTAACCCACGTTTATTTATCCGTTAAACTTAACCCGTTTCCGTTATGTTGTTTTATATTTTACTCATTTTGTTTATCAAATTTACGTTTAGTGCCATTCCATCATCCGAGTGGAGTCGATCCCCAGAATCCGCTCCCATGCCCCCCAGGCTGTCGCTGCCCCCCCTCTCAGGCGATGCCCCTGGTCGAACCCCGGCAGCTGCTCCCCATCTCCCCCGTACGTGCCGCTGCACCCTTGGACGGCAGCCGCTGCTCCCCCTCTCCCCCGCACGCGTCGCTGCACCCTTGGAGATGTCTCCCCCCAGCGTCGTTGCACCCTTGGACGGCAGCCGCTGCTCCCCTTCCCCCCCGCACGCGCCGTCGCTGCACCCTTGAAAGAGGAATAGCATTTGGCAAAGAAGTTACCCGAACTCCACAGAGCAACTGGAGAACATAAATCTTCTTCCAATGAAGTTGCCACGTCATCTAATATATACTGAGTTTCCATGATGGTTGCGGAGAGTGAGGATCCAGCGTGAAATGAAACTTGGGACATTTATATATCGTAATCTCTTCCAGGGGACATGGGATGTCATAGGGAGGCTCCATCTGCTCAAGATTCGAACATTCATTAACCTCGACTTGCTCCAGAGAAGGGAACTTGTAAAGCTGAAGTAACTCTAAGCTGTTGCAGTTCCAAATCTCAAGCCGCCAGAGCTTTGAGAAGGAGAATTGTTTCTCTTTTGTTAGATTCATAATGTTAATATCAACAGGTTCAATACTTCGGCCTGGAACCAATTCTTGCAAGCTATCCATATTGTATAGTGCAAGCTTGACCAAAGCAGGTAGTTGGTCGATGGGTGATAACGATGTGCAGCAATTCATCTCGCAAAAGTGAATTTCCTTCAGTTTAGTGAAGCATCCATCTCCCATCCAAGATGGAAGTTTGAATCCCCTGCAGCCACATATAAATACTTGTTCTATATTTCGATGAGGTCTTGACTGCTCAAAAACCCCTTCTTCACGACGGGGAATACCCTTGGACGGCAGCCTCTGCTCCCCCTCTCCCCCGCACGAGTCGTTGCACCCTTGGAGAGTCCCCCCCCCCCGCGGCAGCCGCTGCTCGCCCTCTCCCCCGCGCGCGCCACTGCACCCTTGGAGATGTCTCCCCCCAGCGCCGTTGCACCCTTGGACGGCAGCCGCTGCTCCCCTTCCCCCCACACACGCCGTTGCACCTTTGGAGATGCCCCCCCTGCGCCGCTGCACCCTTGGAGATGGACCCCCCGGCAGCCGCTGCACCCTTGGAGGTGGGGAACACCCCTCGCGTCGCTGCATCCTTCGAGATGGACCCCCCGGCAGCCGTTGCTCCCGTCGCTGCACCCTTGGAGCTGGGGAACACCCCCCGCGTCGCTGCAGCCGATGGTTCTAGCTTGAAGGATTCTTTTCTTATTTTTTATTATTTTGGTTCTTTTCTTATTTTTTAACCCGTCGCTGCACCCTTGGAGCTGGGGAACACCCCCTGCGTCGCTGCAGCCGATGGTTCTAGCTTGAAGGATTCTTTTCTTATTTTTTTATTATTTTGGTTCTTTTCTTATTTTTTAATTGTTTTGGTTGTAAAATGGTTAGGTTAACTCAAGACTAACCCAAGTAATTGACTCAAATATAGTTAAAATTGACGGCAGGGTTTGTTGGGTAAGACGGACCAAGTTTACGAGGTCGGGGGAGGAATTAGGATGTTTCGAAGGTCGTAGCGGTAATTGCAAAAGATTACAGGGTCTGCCGGGTAAAAATCCCATAAAAATAACATTTTTTAAATTCAAATAAATAAAGTAACAAAAATTCAAAAAAATAATTGTGTAAATACTTTTATCTCTTTTTATCTTTACCTCTTTTCAAAGTTCATCTTTCTTATCTCTTTCACCAAAAAAATCAAAAATTCATTTCAATTTTCATTTCTCTTTCACCAAAAAAATTCAAAAATTTATTTCAATTTTCATCTCTCTCTATCCAAAAAAATCAAAAATTCAAATTTCATTCCATCTTTTCTATTTATATGGCTCCTTCTCCCTCATTTCAACTTGATCAATCTTTAGAGAGAGGAGCCTAATCTCTGAGAGAAAATTTCATCGAGAATAGTGTCTAGCCTCCGAGCCGTCCGGTGACAGCGAATCGGCCTTGTCGAGGCGATCACGGTCCATTTCCGCTACTAAGGTGAGATCCACATTTTTCTTCTTGTTTTATCTTAGTTTAATCGTAGTTTATTTTGTCGCAATTTTTCATCATCATTTTCTTTCTCTAGATCTAAAAAAATTCATCACTATTTTTGATCCGCCACCGACTCGATTTTTCATCTCCCTTTCTCGATCTCTACGCATTCTATTCTATCGTCCACGATCTGTCAACTCCGGTCGCGTACAGTGGCCAGAGATTGGATTTGATTCTTCCATTTTACGCCGGATTCCCGTTCATTTTCCGATTTATAAATAATTAAAAAATAAAAAAAATTGTTTCTTTTTCTCTAACGTTTATTTTGCAGGATCATTAGAAAAATAAAAAATAAAAAATTTCTATATCTTTTTAAGTCCTATTTTTCGAATTTACAAAAAAAGGTTTATTTTGTTTTTTTATTTTTATTTACATCACAAACAGTAAAAAAATTACTAAAAAATTAATATAAAAAACACGAAAAAGATTGGACGGTTGCCTTTCCAGGCCCCGCCGCCCCCCACCGCCTTCAGGCGCCGCCACCAGCGCGCGGGCCTCCACGCCCTCGTCACCGCACGAAGCCGCGCACATCTCGTAGCCGCCTGCCACCATCGATCGAGCCTCTCGTGACCGTGCGATCTTCGACCCCAGCGGCGGCCATGCTCCCTCTTGCCGCCATCGGCATCTGAAGAAGGGGGTGGCGGCCCCGCTCCTCTGCTACCCGAGCGCAGCCCGCTCCTCCCGTTCGTCACCCGCTGCCCAACATCGGCCGCACCGCCCGCCGCCCTCCAATGCTGCCGCTTCCGGTGGAGGGACCCCGCTCCTCTGCTACCCGAGCGTCGACCTCCGTCGATCGCCCCGCCTCCAGACGTGTGGGCGCGCGCAGCAGTACGCCGCATCTCCACCCCGATCCGCACCCCACGCCTCGTCGTCCTCGCCGCTGCCCTTGGTGCTCCACCATCTGTCGCTGCCCCCTTGCGTGGAGAAGAAGCAAGGGGCGGCGCCCCTGCATCCTTGCGATTGTGATTGAAAGAGACGAAGACCTTATGGCTTGAGATTAAAATTTTTGGGGAAAAATACAATTATACCCTGGAGATTCCAACATATTACAAAGAGACCCCTACTAGAATCAAGTCGTACGAGCATACCGGGTAAATTGCATTTTTTTTCTCTCTATTTATTTTTATTTTTATTTAATGTAAAAATCAAACTTATTTACATTTTAGTCCCTGAACTGCAGAACAATAATTTGCTTGCTCTCTTTGAATGAAATAAATGTTATTTGTGATCTAAAAATCTTGCAAAAATTATGTTATACTCCTGATGTGATTATCTTCTTAGCATAAATTTTTCATTGTATTTTGATTTCATTTGATATTTTTAAAAAATAAAAAACAATGTCATTTTATCTTCTTGAAATTCAAAATTTCATAAAAATTCAATTATTATTCCAAAAATTCCAAAAAAATATAAAGTAGTTGTATTTCATTATCTTTTATTTCTCTACAAATTTCGGGCATTAATTATCTATAAAACCTAAAAAAATGAAAAACATCAAAAATCTTCTAAAAATCATAGAAAATTCTATAAAAATTAAAAAATAGTGATTTCAATTTCTGTTTGTAGAAATTTGCTTTTAGTTTGTCTTAAAAATAATTGTCAGGAGTTTTGGGCGCTTAAAATATTTTTAAGTTGCAAATCACTCCAGGCTGTGCACATTTTTGCTTTTTCTCACTATTTGATTTTTAGAAAAATATAAAAACATCTGAAAAATTCCACAAAATTCTCAAAAATATTTCAAAACTTAAAAACATAAAAATATTGTCTTTACATTTTTATGAGTATTTTTTAATAATTGAAAAATTACAAAAGGAGTTTGTGTGCATATTTTTGATCTTGTGAATATTACTTCATGTTGTTTTTTGAAAATAAAAAAAATTACAAAATCAAAATCACTAAAAAATGAAAATCAAAAAAAGTTAAAAAATCAAAAAGATAGAAAATTACAAAAACCAAGGATAGTTGTCCTTTGAGATTCTTGTTTTCTTTTAATTGATTTTCGATTAATTGAATAACCCTCGAGATTTGTAGCCTCCATGAGTTCGACCCTGTCCGATATACAGGTTAATAAGTAGCAAACAATGTATATTTTTTGTTTGTCACGGGATTTTTGGGGATAGTGACGACTTGTTTACCATTAATTAATTTCCGTCCTCGAGAAAACCGCTGCTCAATAGAGGGCTACTCAACCAAAAAATAGAGAGAGGAAGCCGATAGGTGAAATCACTACTTCCCTCAAAAATGTGGTACTCGGACGTAAGACGATGAGACAAACACACCCGTGAGGACATTGCTTATGCTCAATACTTTAGATCAAGTCGGATGCTCTACACAAGGTGAGATCACCGTTGTCGACAAGACCCTACTCGCCTTTGTATGATAGAAGCTTCAATACTTCACTAGTCCCTGGTGAAAATTGAGGCAGCCATAGATCGGATTTTTGGCTCTAATCCTTAAGGGTCATGCCTCACTCTATCTGGGGCATACCTGAATACAATGAGGGCTTTGTGAACCCCAAACAATGATGTGTATTACAGATTTTTAATTAGGTCAAATTTTATTTAGCACTCCCCTTGTTTTAATTTTTTATTTTCAATTTTTTGAGTATTTTTCAATATCAAGAGCTTAATGATTTTTTTTATTTTTTTTAACCTAAGTGCTCAAAATCAGAGGAAGCGGCCAAGCAATGCGAGGAGATACAAGGATGGAAATCAAATCCTTGTGTCAAGATGTTGAATGCTCAATCAAAGTACTTACATTGCTTCCTAGCTCTCTCCATGCAGGATGCACGACAAAAATTTATAAACCTAATCTATATGAAATGCAAATGGTGGAATAGCTCTATCCAGGAATTGCTATTAGCGTGAAGCATAAATTTGAGTTTGACTGGATCCAAACTAGCGTTATAGGTACGTGCAGATATTATGGGTGTGGACCTAGGTTACTCGATCAAGAAATCCTAAAATGCTAGAGGCTCATTCACAAAAAATAAATAAAAATAAGGTGGAAAGCACAAATCACGAAAAATAAATAAAATAAAGACAAAGAAATCCATGTGAGAATCCGGTGAGCCCCCAAGTGAACAATTACTTGGTAAATTAGGCATGAATGTTCAAGTGCCCACATGTATTATTACAAATTAACGGAAAATAAAGATTCTCTCTCTCTCACACACATAAAAATAAAATAAAAAGACTGTGTTATTATCCATCTTTGTATCTCTCTCATGCTCTCTCCAAGTGGCCAACATGAATAATAGTTATGCTCCTCGTAGTTCGGGTGCTCTGACTCCTTAGGAAGTTGCCTTCACCACGTGGTCCCTCGCAAGAAAGATAATAAAGAAAATGGACTGGCATAGATAAACAATTATCTCAAATAAAAGGAAATAAAAGCAAAAATATAATGAAGTAAAAATGGACACAAAAATCTAGCGTATGTGTTGCTCCCGACAACAACTTTATCTGATGAACACGAAAATAGAGGAGGGATCCTATCGTTCGATCTTGGAGGGTTTGTAGTGCTCAAAAAGTTAGGTCCATTAATTCTCTGTGTCGATCGCTATCTCAGCTCTCAGATATCCTCAATTAAAGCATTGTAATCAACAATTAACCCACAACTAGGCTCATGTAATGAATACATGTGAGCTAAAATTTATTATACCCCATAAAATGATATGTATAATATGCAAGTTTAGGGGTCGAATCACCAACAGGAATAGATCATAAAAATTGACAAAAAAAGTCAATGGACGTTTTTGTGTTTTTATAGGGATTTTTTATTTTTTGTGTATACTGAATATTTTATATTTTGGATTTTTAATTTAGATTTTTTTTATTTTTAATTTGTAATTTTTATTTTCTTTTTTATATTTTTTGAATTTTTATTTTATTTTCAATATATATAATATATGTGTATAAATATAGTGACTAATAATAATTGACTAAATTATTTTAGATTTTAAAAATAGGAAATCACCTCAAAATTTTCCAAAACTAATTTTTATATATAGTATATAATATAAATAATATACGGAAATAAAAACTGATATTTCTATAATTTTTTAATAATATTCAATAATTTATATAAGGTTTTTCAGATTCTTCAATTTTTAGAGTTTTTCATTTGAAATTTAAATAATTTTTGGTTTGGGTTTCAATAATACAGTAATAAAGACTATATTGTTTTGGAATTTTTCAAAATATTTTTCAAATTTTTATGAATTTTTTAGTGCCAATGGGCAATAAATGTAATGTTTTTTAAATTTTGAATATAGAAAAATATTTTTAATTATCTTACAAAAAATATATGTAAGTTAATATGATTAAATGTACTTAAAATAATTTTTCTATGAATTTTTGATGCAAAATGATATTTTTAATACAATAAATAAAAATAAAAATGATGGCAGGGACTTAAATGTAATTTAAACAAACTATAAATGCATTTCAGTATATAGATACAAAGTCCAGGGGTATGGGCACAAAATTTCTCAAATATTTAATGTATATTATGCGGGTAGGGGTATAAATGTAATATTCACGAAGCTACGGGGCATACAAGCAATTTAACCACAAAATATTGCACTTAACTCATATTTTACTAGACTAAATAATAACCAAAATCCGCAGGGGGGTCCCTCCAAAATGCCCACTGCCTCACATGTATGCGCACGTGAGGTGACATGGCAAGGTACATGAATGTAAATAAAATAAGAATGTGGTATATCCTACAAATATCACAAAAGTTTTGAACTACAACTTGAAATTACTTGACTTAAATGAAAATATAAAAAGCGAAGGTGGATTGTGAAAAATAGCCCCACATGTGCGTTGGTCGACATCTGAGATCTCTTTACTTATACATGTGTATGCTCCTTGTTGCGCGGTGTCGGTTAGCGGGTGAGCGGCTGGATTAGATCGCTGCTAGAGATCGGATGATGGAACCATGGCTCGATTTGATGGTTGGCATTAAATCTAGAGCGAAAGGAGGATCGGGCGATTGCTGCTCTTCATGATGAAGAAGGAAGAATATCTCCAAAGATGAGCTTCGATCGGCGATTTCTTCCTCCTCCAAGCTTCTCCGGTACAGCTCCAAGACTTGAAACGATCCTCACGACTGTCTGCAGCGGCTGAAGGCGTCAAAAAGCTCCAAAACCTTAGATGAGGTCCCAAGAGGTCGAGGAAGATATGGGGCAGCTGGAGCTTTCTATGGAATCAAAAACTCCTCATACGAGGCTATTGACCCTTGGACCCTTCATGGTTAGCTCTGAAATACAACAAGGGGTGTGCAGGGGTCGTTTTTAAGGAAATGTACAAGGATGGAGTCGATGCAAAGGGTACTCTGGTGAGCGACAAAGGTAGAGTACCAGTAGCTCGATATGGGGGGATATAGAGATGGATGAGGGTGCCTAGGGCGTAGAGCAGATGAAGGGGACGAAGATGGAGGTGTTAGGCAGGTCGGAGAATGGTCGGATCACAGCAGAGATGATGGATGGAGCAGGAGCTCCGGTGAACTACGATCCACAATATTATAGAAATAAAACTAGAAATTAAGAAAATATAAGACCTGATCTATGCTACTGCTACAGCTAGGAACGAAAATCAACACTATGTCTCTGCCTCCGAGGGGAGAGAGCCAAGGAGGTACTCCGGCGAGAAGCACGGTGAGCTCGAATTACCTAATCCAGCACCTCTTCCTTCGTGCCAAAACCTCAGGCATGGTTGTTGGTGTCAATAGCGACCTTGGGAGCCAAGACAACTGGGGATTTTGTAGGCCAAATGGGATCTAAATTCAAATGAGGCTTCGATAAAGTATATGTATAGGGGTTGTTTGGATTAGGCAGCGTGCTTGATTCATTGATCCTCAGATCGAGGAGAAATATTCACGTGAAAGATCAGTGATCGGGGTACAAAAGTCAAAGAGGAATCAAGCCCTGCAGGTGTATAGTATGACAGGAAAATTTCAAGGAAGAGGGGCAGTCGGCGAGGTCTGACAGAGCTAGGCCTGAGGTCAGGGGAGTTGACCGAGGGTCAATAGGAGACTGACCCTGATTGGGCCACATCCTTCGTTAGAGGACAAAATAGAAAATAAAAGATTAAAAATGAAAAATAACAAACGGTTTAATTAAAAAAATTCAAAACATGAAAATTTTTATTATTTTATGTAGTATTTCAATATGATTTTTATTTATTTTTTCGAGTTGATATATTGTATGTTACTTTTTACAAGTAATATATATATTAACATATATAATAGGTATTTTAATTTTATTTTCTATTTTAGACTTTATTATTTTATATACATAATGTATATATTTATAAATTATTTAAATATCACTAAATATATTTTTATTGTATTTTTCTGAAGTTATTTGTATACTTAAATAAATATGTATATATAATATATAGGTATATACATGTATAATTCATTTATATATGATAATATACTTATTTATTTAATATATCTTAATTAATTTATTTTATTTTAATTATGTACATGTATTATAAATAATACTTACAAAATTATAATAATATAAAAATATGAAAATATAATGAATAAATAAATTGATTATTTTATTCAGGTATATTACACAATGAGGACCCAAAACCTAACTTTTGCATATTAACTCTAAATTGAATGAAACTACCTTCATTAAATAGATAATATAATTTTAGGAACAATAAGGTGAGTTTGATGAACTTTGAGTTCATATGGAGAAGATATAGGTTTGGAAAGTTTTCTTTATGGCTTTTTTCTGAGTGTCTAGGGCACACTGTGCATTATTTTTATATGAAATAAATTTTGTATTTTTTTCGTATGTTTATATGCAAGTTTCATGTTCAACGTTTATTGATTTTAAGTATAAATAATAAAGAATAAAATAGGTCCCAAAATTAATTTATTAGGGAATAAAAATTAGGATTTCTTGTGATTTTCGGCCCTTATCTCCCCATACTTTATTCCTTGTCGACCCAGTCATCACGATGACTAGGTCTGGGGTTTAGGGTCATTCAATACTTATGGTATTTCATTATTTTTCTTTTCTTTTCTTTATTGTTTTATTTGGCTTAAAATCTATCATTTTATACAGTATTCACAGTGTAACTAATGAATGTTATTTTATACAAAATAGTGTTTTATACATGCATTTGTCTAGGGTTTAAAAGTCAAAATGAAAGAATAAAGGTGATGAAATGGAGATTCGTCACAATTGCATGTGGAATTAAGTGACATGTCACTTTGGACTGTGAATATATGTAACCTCGACTCACAAGAAATGTGGTTAGTAGAGAAAAGTGTATCTGAACAAACTCTTGGAATTCAGACATTACGTGTACGACAATAGTTTGATTTACAAAGAAAAGGTCCAACCCTGGCATGACAAGCATATCATAAGAAAGACCTTCAAACCTGCATAGAAAGTGTGGTTGTTTGATGTGAAAGTGAAGATATTTCGAGGGAAATTGAAGAGCAAATGGACGGGGCCGTACATAGTTAGGATTGTGCATGACAACAAAAGTGTTTTGATATCAGAATTGTCAGGTGATGCATAGCCTTTCATTGTTAATGGTCAGTTTCTGAAGCCATATTTAAAGCATGATACATTGATGGCCGTTGTCGACTCTATAAAAGTAATTTTTTATGATGAATTTACTGCTTAAACGACTTCAATGGAACCGGACAATGCTCCCAAAAATATCTTTGATTAAATTTTCTTCTTTTCTTCTTTTCATTTCAATTTTCCAATTTGTTCATTCTCTTGACTTAATCCTTTAGGTTCCATGAGACTATGTTCACGGGTCGATTCAATGTGTCTAACTAGAACCCTTCACATTATCTGTATGACTCTTGAGACAGTGGCCTAACTAGAAACCTCATACTTAACATGTATCTCAACCCAGGTGGATTATTGAAAAATCTTGGAGTCTAAGTCAGGACGATACTAGGCTGCTTCATCAAGGGTGGCTCAAGAACCATTCTTGGGGATTGACGAAATCGATACTCCAACCCACTTCTTTTGGTAGACAGGACATCTAACGACTGGAGAGTGGATTCATACAATGTTTCAGATGAGGAATGATCTGCTAGCGTAACTTTTTCCAAGACCCCAAAATGGGCAGACCAAAAGATTCTATATCCGTTGGGGGGAAAACAATAATGCAGAGCAATGCAAAGCAAAGAAAAATCCAAAAAGAATCCTACATCAAAAATTCTACAGAAATATTGAGCTTCCCGAAAAAGTATGCTTCTTGGTGAAGACTCGGTTACACTAGCCGAGCTTCACAAGAGAATGCGGCTACACTGGTCCATTCCCACTTCTTTTCTCATTCTTCTAGCTTCTCTCTTTCTCGGTTGTGAAACTAGCAGAACCTAACATTAGAAGGGAATATCTATCTCTACGAGGATGAGATACCAGAGGAGAAGACTCTTTGATAGTTTAGTGGTTTGTCTGGGAAGAGCTAGAAAATTCA
Source organism: Ottelia alismoides (assembly GCA_037367405.1). Lineage (NCBI taxonomy): Eukaryota > Viridiplantae > Streptophyta > Magnoliopsida > Alismatales > Hydrocharitaceae > Ottelia > Ottelia alismoides. Next base: position 416,806 of record JAZKJV010008767.1, read on the forward strand.
CAAACATGGTTCTATCATTTCAAGGTTGTGAGAATATGTGACTGAGAGGATGATTCTGACCAGACCATGAATTGAACTGGACAATAGGATTATGAAACCTAAAGGCTGTTGTGCCACAACTCCTAACCCTAATGTGGTTCTGAATAAACCAAGAATACAAATGTATTAAATTAGCTCTAAACTTTGACTTTAATAAGACAAGTTCAAGAGTCAACAATATTCCAAGTTCTTTCTTTTTCTTTATTTTCTTTTCTTGAACTTATTAGCATAAGTGTTTTCAAGGGACTAGTAAAGACAAGTATAGAGGGTAATGAATCTCCATTTCTTCACCTTTGTTCTTTCATTTTGTCTTAAATCCCTAGCTAAATGCATGTAGATAGCATTAATTTGTGAAAAATAATGCTTAATACTTCACATAAAATACTGTATAAAATGATGTACAATATATTATATTTAATACCAAAATAAAAGAATAAAGGAATGAAAAGGAAAAAGAAAGAAGTGTCAAAGACACTGAGTGACCCTAGACCTCGAGACCATGTCATTATGATGACTTGGTTGACAAGGAATAAAGTAGCGGGAGATTGTGCAGCCAATTGTACAGAAACCACAGCCTAAAAGCCCTAATTTTATAGCCTAATAATTACATTTTAGATCCTATTTTATTTTCCTTTTGTTATACCTCAAATCAACAAACTTTTAACATGATTGTACACAAAACTACAAAGAAAAATACAAAATTTATTTCATTCAAAAATAATGCAAAGTGTGCCTGGGAAACATAGAATAAATAATCGTAAAGAAAACTTTGTAAACATGTATCTTCTCCATACAAACTCAAATTCATAAAACTCAACTTTATTGTTCATAAATTAGATTATCTATTAAATAAAGGTGGTTTCATTCAATTCGGAGTTAAGATGTAAAAGTTGGCTTTTGGGCCCTCATTGAGCAACATACCTATATAAAATATTCATTATAGTTATTCTTTATATTTTTAAGTTTCTTATATTTTTATTTATAAATATTATTTAAAATACATGTAAATAATAAATAGAGAATAAAACCAGTAAAAATACATTAAAATAAATAATTTACTTTATTATATAGGTAAACATACCTATAATATACTTATAATATATATATACATAAATATTTAAGTATACAAATAAACTCAAAAAATACATTAAAATATGTAAAAGTGTAATTAAATGATATATATTTTCTATATTTATAAAACAAAAAAATATAAAATATAAAATAAAAATAAAATAAGCTAAATATAGGTATTTATACCTATATACATACATGTAAATATTAGCATGTAATAAATTAACTTATATAAATTAAAATCAGAATTAATTACTACATAAAATAATAAATATTTTTATGTTTTAACCAAAAATTAATAAAATAAATTATTATTTTTTATCGATTTTATAACGGATTTTTTGATCCCATTTTTCCAGTTGGTCCACGTGGACCAACCAGAGCCACCCAACTGTTGACCTCCGGTCAACAATCCTTTCTCTACCCACATTCGTGTTAGAGGTCATGGGAACTCTGACTTTCCCGAATTTATATGCCTCCTCCTTACCTCCTTCCTTTTTGATTCCTTTATAGATATTAAGCTACACATCTTCGACTACATCGCCATCACCCCAAACCTCACCAACCACCTCCCTACCTCATGCAATCTGCTTCCCCTTTTTGACCTTCACCACCTCTATAAAACCTGAGCTCCACCCCCTTTTTTAAAGTCCTTACTCGCATGTAACCCCAATAGGAACATCCCTGTCGAGTCTCGTTGGTGACAGCTTCGAGAACCAGGCCTTGTCGGTATGGATAAAGGTACAGATATGTGTGATCCGAGCTCTGACGACCATCGCCGGCGAGTTCCTCTTCTCCTTGCCCACAAGCAAGTAAGAGTTGTAGCTTTAAGTTATTTTATCGCTTTTCATTCTAGTAGCCTAATTTAGTCTTTAGTTTTGTTAATTATGTTGTAGTTTAGCTTTATTTTAAGAAGCAAATTGATCAGAGCACTAGACTCCAACCCCAAATTCGTCGCGATCGCCCTCTGTTCCTACCCCCATTCACCTCCATCTCCTTGACCTTGTGTTGGTCCATCTTTCCCCCTTGTTGGCCCCTTGATCGTGCACGGATCAAACTGGAGATAGACCTCAGTCGCCATAATAGTTTTGTGCAGGTTTGCGATCAAGGATACTCCCTGAAGTAGTACTTCAAGGCTTGAACAGAAGCTCTAGGATCTTTGGCCTCCAAGGCCCCTCCGATGTCCCGAACTTTTTGATGGTACTTGCAGACATGCACGAGCTCCAGGAATGTGGAGCGACTGTCGGCGAGGTGGAAGGAAGTCGTACGAGGGAGTTATTGATGATCAAAGCTCACCCCACGTGTTGTTCTTCGGAGTTCTTCAACCGAGCTTCTCCTCCATCCGATCGAGTCTCGAGCCCAGACCTAATATGGGTCCTCCATTCCAGCTGAAGCGTTACTCCTCCTAGGTTGTTCATCACGCCAGTAGAAGTGACAACGCCCTCTGATCTGTACCATTTAGTAAGGTAATTGCATCACATATCATCGTCTTTTGTGTATTTATAAAATAGTCTTGTAAATATTAATTTTAGTTCAAACTTTTATGTAAAAATTGTACGGACCCCTGGGCATTTATTGATTATTCTACTTAGGTCCAATGCCAGTTCAGCTCACATGGTCCCCATGTGAGTTGGTCATTTTTAAAGGGACCCCCTCTAGGTTCCGTTATTTTATTTTAATATATAAAATTTGTATATCAGCGTAAACTTTTGGGTTAATTTGCACGCAACCCTTGATTTTATATTTTATAACAAATCTACCCCTACTAGAACATTATAAATTAATTTATGTCTTTTTTTATTAAATTTCTTGTGTGCATATAAAAATGTGGGAAAATTATAGTAAATGCTCAAAATATTTCCTGTTCACGCTGTGATTTTTATTTAGCATTTTACTTGTATTTTCGAACTATTAAAAATCAATCAGAGCGTATGTATTCCCTATTTCATTACAAAAACTAGAAAACTTATCTAAAAATTCTGAAAAGATTATATATTATATATTATTATATTATATAACTCCATATCAAAAATCACAAAAAATACAAAAGAAAAACCTTAAACATTGAAAACCCCCTCCTAACCCTATAAAAATTAGCAAAAAATATATAAAATCCAAAAAATTATTTTCTTCTGTATAATTTTATCGATATTATATACTACATTTTAAAAATGGTTTTGAGTAATACATTTTTAAAACTCAAAATAATTCGACTTATTTATTAACTCCCTATTTTAGAGTATTTTAGACCTTAAAAATGCCTAAAATTGGAAAAAAATACCAAAAATCAAAAAATAGAGAAAAATATTTAAAAAAAGATAAAAATATATTATTTTATAATTTTTGAATATTTATTGCTATATTTATAAATATAAAATTCTATACAGTCTATATATACATATTATTACTTATATATTTATTATAATTATATTTAATACCTTAATACCTTAAAAATAAAAAAGGACTGCACTTAGGCATTAAATATAATCATATTAATACCTTAAAAATAAAAAGGACTGCACTTAATTATATTTTCCAAAAAAAATCTATATTTACTTTATTATACTTATTTTATAAATATTATTATATATAGATATATATAAATTGCATATTAAAACCAAAAGTAAATTAATAATTAGAAAAATATAAACAAAAAATAAAAATTATAAAATTTAAAATATAAAACATTAAAAATCTATAAAAATTAAATATAATTAAAACCCACAAAAATTAAAAAGAGAACAAAATACAAAAATAGTTGTTGTTCATTTTTATAGACAATAATTATTTTCCTATCAGTGTATTTGCTCTCTGTGGTTCGACACTCTACCTTATTCACTATACATATATTTTGTAGAGTTAAAATAAAAGTAAATTTTAACTCATACATTTTCATAGGTTTATCTTAAATTGTGGTTTGATTGTTGTCTTAGTTGGTTGTTCATGATATGAGTACTGTGATAGTGGTCGACAAAGTGATTGTCGGATCCGACTTGTTGGACACCGCAGATCCTCCAAGATCAGGTGTTAGGATCCTCTGAATAGACGATTAAACAATTATACAGTCAAAATTCTTATAGGTATTGGAGGAGAGGGATGTTGTCGCAATCTGGAAATAGATGCTTGGGGATCTTCCTTCATACTATGTGGAGAAACATCGTCATTCATATTCTACAAATGGTTAGCAACCATCACCAAAGATGGAGTCTCTGATGGCACTGATGGTGGAGCAGATAATCAAGCTACAAGAAGAATTCACGACTTACTTGTAAGAATTCTCCTTCTAACATGAAATAGATTGATATTTGATTAATTTCACACAAATATCTTATATATTACTTACTTGTAGATCGCAAAGGTCTGCATCCCAGTATCATGAGGAGATTGAATCTGATGAGGAGGAGGGTAGAATGACCCAGGAGAAGAGGCACACATGCACGTCAGGTTCAAGGAGAAGGAAAAGGAGAAGAAGAAACCAAAACAAAGTTTGATTTCAAAGATATTTAGATCCGAGAAGAAATGATTCGCGGACTTATTTATATTTAATTGTTGAATTTAGCATGTTTTCACATTTGTAAGAACTTTGATGTTTGTTTCATATAGATGGTGTTTTTAAATATGTAAAACTATTAGAACATCTATATTTGTAATAGAAAGTTATAGTTCTCTTATATATCATCATAAAATATTATCTATATTATCGATTCACGGTAAATTTTACAAGTATAACGAGACGTGGGATAGATGGTACTTGTAATTGCCCATCTATGGAATTAATTGTGAGATTTAAGGGGTTTTATCCAAGGTGTCCCGACTAAAGGTAGAAGGAGTCTTTTTGCACCCAAAAGGTTTCCATCCTGGAGATTGGTTCTCCTAATTCCCCCCCCCCCCCCCCCACCAACAGCAGTAGATTGTGATCTGAGTAAGTCTTCGGAAGCCTATGGACAAAGCTTCTAGGAAAAGTCGTTTGAAACTTTACGTTGATAAGGATTCGATCAAGGATAGACCAAGAGTTGTGATCCTGAGATCCCGACCAGGTGAATGTGGTCCCTCTTTCTTTATTGTCTATGAGTCCCATTCCATTCATCCAAGCAATAAAACTCTTATCGTGAGATTTCAAAGGTCTTTTTGAAAGACGATCCATTCTAACCCCAATTACATTAAAATCGCCGCAGAAAATAGTTGGTATATCCTGTAAGGTCGTTCTCCACAGGTGTAGGGGCATCTTCTTTTTTATGCAGATCCAGATCCACAATTAAGTTCAGCGGTTCTGGAGAGTGATTCTCCTCCTCCACCTCAGAGTTTGGTGGACTTTAGATGTGATCCCACATTGTTGGGTCGATTGTTTGACCTTTTCTTTGTAACCCAGCGAGGGCCTGCTTCATGTTTGACCTATCTGGTTATGCCCCGACTTTGATTTGTTTCTGAGAGGGTCCTCTGTGTGCGGGGAAAGGAATGATGTTCAAGTTGATCTTCTCCCATGTCGCAGCGGGCAGAGATCAAATCTTTCATCAAGTCCGATGATTGGCAAAAAATATGTTTGTATTTCTGAACCATTTGTGTGGTTTTCCTTGCTCTTCCTTTTCATGCTTGTAAGACATAGTGGAGTTGTGGAGCGTTAAGTTTCCATCAATCAATGGGGTATTGTAGTGAATAAATTTAACTCACAGTGGAGTTGTGGAAAGTTGAAGTTTCCACCAGTGGGGTGTTGTAATGAACAAATTTAACTTCTCGGCTCGTCGATGATGGCATGAATGAAACATCAAAGATGCCATCGTCTGTGATAACTTCCACGACCTGGGGAATGTTATTTAAGTCAGGGATGTTGACTAAAAGCTTGATGACGGACGCATAAGTATCTTCTGAATTCGCTTCTCAACTGCTTGGCCTCTTCGCATATTTCGGATTTCCAATATGGCATGATCTTCTTGCCGTGAACGTCCGTCCTAAATTTTGGGCACGAGTGAACGGACGGTGGCTTTGCTTGCCCAGGATTTGATCTTTATTGGGAACCGAGTTAAAGGATGTGTTGATTGCCGGTGCCGGAATCGGAGTATCGCTTGAGCTCCTTTCCTCATGCGGTGGTGAAGAGGATCGGAAGCGTCTCTGAGGATGGGGTGGGGCATGGCTTTTGGAGGATTTTTTTTAAATAATTATTTAAAAATTCGAAATTAATTAAATAAGTATCATAAAAAATATTTAAAAAAATAAGCATTGATCGGCACTTGAGGTGCCAATTTGAGATGGAGTCGTTGGCAAATTGCCAACGGTCCCTTTTCCATCCTCTTATATATATCTCCCCCTCACCCCTCATTCTTCACACTTCTCCCTCCCTCTCGTATTCTACTTCTTCCTTCCTTAATTCTAATTCTCTCATCTCTCCCAATCCATATTCTCAAATAACATTTCTCTCCCAATCTGTTATTCTTATTCGAGTAAGAATAAGATTTTTTTTCGTAAACCATTTTTTGTTATATTATTGTAGGTTTATATCAGCAAAGGCGATATATTATTGCGGATATTGGATTATATTTATTCTTTTCTTTTCGGATATGTCATCTTTATTTGAAGACACACGTTATTCAGGTAAACTTACATTTATTAATTTTATTTTGATTGCACTCACTAATTAGATGTGGAAAATTAGGTACATTTAAAGAATTTTAGTTCATTTAAATGGACACTAAAATTAGGATCTTTTATATGTATTTTAAATTTTTAGAAGGAATTACCCTACAGAAGATGAAAAATGTTTATATTAAATTTAAATTTATTATTAACATCAAAATTATTGTTAATGTCGTGGTTTTCCACCTTCTTTCATTTGTTTTCCTATTTTCTTTATTTTATGTGATTGAGCCCTAGTTGTAGGATTGTTTGTCGATAGATTAAGACCACGCACCTAATTATCACCGCATGCACATATAGTTGCGTTGGACTTAGTCAAATTTATATTGCTTCTCATTTAGATTTGGAATCGAGCATTGAGAGAACTTTATACATCGCTTGCAGGACTCAATATGGTGAGCATCGGTGAGCTCCCTAAGACCGGACTTTTGGATTCCATATCCAAGTGATTAGCAATATTGTGCTTCACGTTAATAGCAAATTCTCATCTAGAACGATTTCATCGAATTGCATTTGCATATAGATAGGTTTCAATTCTGCTAAGCATCCTTGCATGTAGAGAGATGGAGGCAAGGTGAGCATTTCTCTTTAACATACATCGTCGTTTTCATCTTGCATTGCTTTTTTGACTCTCTCCCTCTTATTTTGATCACCTAGTTTGCTAAAGAAATTGATTACTCGATAGGACTCGTGCTTGTCTTATTAAAAAGTAATATTTTTATCATGTAAAATAATTGAATAGTAAATACTTAATTTTAAAAATATTATTAATAATAACTTAATAATATTTAAATGTACATGATTGTTATGTTTTTATTTCAAATAAACTAATCAAATCATATATTTGATTCATAAATATGGTATCCAACACCGTTCTTGTCTTATTATATTGGGGTGGATCGGTTAGTGTCTCTGATGACCATGTAGAATATATTGGGGATAATAAACATACAGTCATATTAACATGCCAATTAACATACCTTGATCTACTGGCTCGAGTATCCGAAGCAACTGGTCTCCTGCTCGATCAGTATATACTTACATTAATGTGTAAGTGGGTGTATGAGGGATCAACATTCTTCGTAGTATCAACTCACGATGGCGTCTGCTATGTTAAAAAATTTACTTATTTTTACCATATTTTATTAACTTATTATATCATAAATCGAATAGTTGGATACGATTTTACATGGAAGGAACAACTTGGATGAGATTAGACGATCAATAGACTTGCCTTTGAGTATGAAGATAAAGGTCGAAGATGCAACTAATTACTTTGATGAGACAATCAACATGTTCTCATTGATGTATCCATTCCAATACTATGAGCAGCCGTACATACCCTCACAAGAGCAGCATACTTCGGGTGCATCAGGTGTTGTGAATTCTTTGTTATAAATTGATATTAATTTGATTCTCTTTCGGACGACTATTTTTTTTAATTATATGATGTAAATCGTATAGGTTTGAACTATGCAGAATGTGATGGGGAGGGATCGCAACAACCACCGACGTTTGGAACTTCATGTTTCAATTAATTCTTTATGTATAATTAATTTAAATTAGTGTATAGATTTTTAGACCTATAACCATAATTCTTTATCCATGTTATAGCATGATAAATTGGACATGAGTTTTCACAAGGTCAACCAATGGAGGAATAAATTTTTGGAACCTCAGGTTGCAACTAATTCGTTGTATGTTTTTCTTAACTTCAGTGCCCATATAATTTATTATTGAATATTATGAAAATATAACAGGAATGAATTGTACGGGATATAGCGGAAGGGTACCCACCAATTCAAATAGGATTCGGGTCTTTAGGTTGTTATAGTTAATTTATTAAATTGTATCGTTCTCGTACTAATACTTCCATTTAGGTGACATATAATATAATTAAAATCATCTAGGTATGAGCTACATAGAATATGCGCTCCAGGGTCTCAATACGGTGAAGCCGAATTTGGAGCTTCAGGTTTCAATAACTTATTTAATAAAATGACCAATTCCAAGAAGTTATATTTATCTTATGTAATATTTCCTAAAACATGAATATCTCATTCTTCCATGATATGGAGAAGCTTTTTGTTCGTCACAGTTTGCAGGATCATCATTTGTTAGTCCTTTGAGTTAGGGATATAGGGACAAGGGTTCCTGTTAAGATGTTTGTGTTATCTTGTCGTTCTTTATATCTTATTTATTTCTATTGTCCGGTCTATATAATTTACCCATAGAGCTTTTATACTATATAAGAGAGCTCTAGGGCTAGATAATAAACTATTCTGTTTTTTCCATCAACATGGTACCAGAGCGACGATCCTAGACCGGAGGCTATAACCTAACCCTAGCCCTTCCCCACCAAGAACCCTTCCTTCCTCACATCGACGCCTTATCACCCTCCTCATGCTGGTGCCACCTCGACGTTTCCCCACACAGGCCGCTCCTCACGCGCGGGCCTCCTCGATGCCGCAACTCCTCGCGTAGCCCCTGCCCATGCGTGGGGTGACGTCGCTGCCCCTCTAGGGCTGTCACCGACCCATGTGCTCTATGTTTCGTCCTTGATCTCGAGTTGGGTCCTCCTTTGGACTTTTATGGCATGGTGTGTTCATCTAAAACATGCTAGCCTCCAAAAGGCGTCGAAGAATGGAAGAGGTTGTGGTATAAGTCTACACCCACAACCATCTTCCTTTATGCTCGTGTAGACACAAATCTTGTTTGTTGCAAGTCCCAGTCTTGGTGATTGTCTTCATTATGGTTGATAACAAGGCAGATGGCTCGTCCATGGGGGGGCTTCAAAGGTCCACTCCCCATCGTCAAAATGGATGGCACTAACTATGAACTGCGGGCCATGTAGTTCATGAGTCTAATGCAGTGCAATGGCAATAAGTGCATCCTCACGATGGAGGAACCAAGTGACAAGACTGGGATAAACGCCTCATGGGAGGCAGATGATGCTTACGCATAAGTATGGCTATTTGGTATTGTGTCTTCTGAGATAGTTAATGATATTCTGAGCCAGCCAACGTCAAAGGCTATGTGGGACATTCTCGCAGCCACATACTCACCAGTGAAGAATGAGTCAAAGATATTGCAGCTCCAGCACGATATCTTCACATCCAAGCAGAATGGTCGTCCCCTTCATCCCTTTATACTTCCTTGAGGGGTATGTTTGAGAAGTTACATGGTTATATTTCCTTGACTGCTATGCCAGAGCAGCTCAAGGCATACAGAGATTCTGTGATGACTGGAGTCTTTCTAGCAGCTCTTGATTATGAGTATGATGTTGCTCGTGCCCATATCCTTACCGACTCTACTATACCTCCAATGGAGGAGGCATATCGCAGACTGAGTAGACTATCCATATCCTTAGGAGGTACTCTGCAGTCCCAGACATCTTCATCTTTGGACACCTCTCGTGGTAGGGGAAGCCATTTACCATATTGTGGTAGAGGGAGCTCTAGCCATAAAAGAGGAGGAGTGGTCGACCCCGTCAGTCGTGCACCTACTGCCATAGATTTGGCCACTCTGAGGATGCATGATATTCCAAGCATGGGTTTCCTGCTTCAGCATGGGTTGCAGAGAAGACACAACCAGTCGGAAGCCCTTCACCTGCTCTTGATCAGAGATTTGATGAGCTTGTTGCTCGACTCAGGGAAATTATTCCCACTATCGGTTCAACTGGCTCTCCTTCAGGATCCTTAGAAGTGGTTGCCTCGGCATCAGCATCTACGTCATGTACAATGTATGCCTTTACTACTTGTTACAAGGTAGACTTGTTAGAGCGGATCATGGATTCATATGCATCACATCATCTCTGTGGTGACAGATGTTAGTTTAGTATTTTTAGTCTTGTCCAGCCTGACGATCAGTTGTGATAGTAGATGGTACACATTCTCCCATTACTAGTCAGGGGGAGGTGCAGTTGACTCCTACCTTGAGGCTTTCTAATGTTCTCTATGCTCCTGAATTTTCTATGAATTTATTGTCAATTAGTCAAATCACCAAAGATTTACATTGTCATGCCATATTTGATCCATCTGCTCTTGTGTTTCAGGATATACTTACGGCAGAGTGATTGGAACTAGCCGTGAGCAAGGGGGCATTTGTCGACTTGTGCAGTCTCCGTATGCTGGTGCCTCATCCTCTCTACGCACAGGGTATGTTTCTCCGTATATGTGACATATGTGATTTGGTCACCTTCCTATGCAGAAGCTGGTTCATGTTCTTCCATTGATTTCTCCTCGCTCTACTTTCCACTGTGAGGCCTGCCAGCTTGGGAAGCATCATCGGTCCTCTTTCCAGAGTCGTTAGGGTCCAAGTGGTCATAGTCTGTTTGAGTTGTTTCATTTCGATATTTGAGGTCCTAGCCATGTCCCTGATCATCAGGGGCACAAATTTTATCTTGTTGTTGTTGATGAGTTTTATAGGTTATCTTGGGTTTTCCTTCTTAAGAGCAAGTCTGATGCTGGTCATGTTATTCACTCTTTTATTAATGAAGTGAAGAAGATTTTTCTGTCAGTTACAAGTACATACGTTCTGATAATGCTCTAGAATTCTGCAATAATCAACTTTCTCAATTTCTTAAGTCTCATGGCATTGTGCATCAGACAACGTGTCCATATACCTCCCAACAGAATGGGGTGGCTAAAAGAAAACACCACCATCTTTTGGATGTTACTAGACCCCTCTTGATTCAGAGTCGTGCTCCTCATTCCTATTGGGGAGAAGCGGGTCTAACTGCTTGTTATCTAGTAAATTGTATGCCTTCTTTGGTGTTAGGGGAAAAGATCTCGTTCTTGATTGCGTTCCCGAGAAGGATCTTTTCTCGCTTACTACTCGTGTCTTTGGATCAGTTGTGTTTGTTCATCAACTCTCTCCTGGTCTTTACAAGCTTTCTCACAGGTCTGTCAAATGTGTATTTGTTGGATATTCCAAAACCCAAAAAGGGTATCGTTGTTTTGACCCAGTTCGACGAAGATACTATGTCGGTGCTGATGTCACCTTCTTTGAGTATGTTATGTATTTTTCTCTCACAGGTGACAAGATTGCTCGTTCAGAGGATGGAGAAGATATCTATATGCCTCCTCCTCTGTCATTGCCATGTTCTACTCTCTCACCAACACCAACACCATCTCCTACTTTCTTTCCTCAGGTCTACCAGCGACAGCCTCCTGCTCATGTGCCTCCTCCATCATCCAACATGCCTGAGGTATGTCCTGAACATTTGAGTTCTTCTAATGGAACGTGTGACTTGCATGCACAGAATGAGGTACAGGGTGCAAATACTATCTCTACTACTCATGTTGATGATCTACATATCCTTATTGTACTTCGAAGGCAAAAGCGTGCACGTACGATGAACCCTAAATACAGGGTGGACTTTGGTTCTCATGTGTCCTTGGAGCATCCGTCCAAGGAGTTTCAGCACTTTGTTGTGGGCTTGTCAGCCGTACAGATACCACGGTCGTATCAGGAGGCCCTGCAGACCAGTCAGTTGCGTCAAGATATGGAGGAAGAGATGGCGGCATTACGATCGTGAGGTATGTGGAGTGTCGTCAACCCTCCACCAGGTGCGTCTATTGTTGTAGAAAATGGGTTTTTACTGTGAAGCAGCGCGCTGATGGTACAGTGGACCGATACAAGGCCAGGTTGGTTGCTCGTGGGTTCACACAGACGTATGGGGTGGACTATCATGATACGTTTTCTCCTGTGGCACGTCATTCTACCTTGTGGATTCTTATTACTGTTGATGTGGTTCGTGGTTGGCCACTTTTCCAGTTAGATGTGAAGAATACTTTCTTGTATGGTGATTTGCAGGAAAAGGTCTACATGCAACAGCCACCTAGGTTTGTTGCTGAGGGGGAGTCCGGTATGGTGTGCCGTCTTCATAAGGCTATATATGACCTTAAGCAAAGTCCGAGGGCTTGGTTTCAGAAGTTCTCAGAATTGATTGAACAGAAGGGGTTTGTCAGATCTACTGCAGATAATACTCTCTTTGTCAAGAGAGACCAGTGAGGTATTGTGGTCACCTTGGTTTATGTTGATGACATAGTTATCACTGGCAGTGATGCACAGGGAATTCAAGCAGCTAAGGATTTTCTTGGACGTCAGTTTGTTACCAAGGATTTGGATACGCTTCGTTACTTCCTTGGACTGGAATTTGCACGAAATCAACAGGGTATGGTTATGACACAAAGGAAGTATGTTATGATATTCTATCTGAGATAGGAATGACAGGATGTAGACCAACTACTACCTCGATGGATCCTAATGTGAAGCTTCACAATGATGGGTCTGAGGAGGTGGACAAAAGACGCTACAGAGAACTGGTAGGGAAGGTATTGTATGTTACTATTACTAGACCCGATATATCTTTTGTTGTGAGTAAAGTAAGTCAGTTCATAGAGCAACCCAGGTAGGCACACATGTATGTAGTATTCATGATTCTGAAATACTTGAAGCCATCTCCAGGTGCAGGTCTTATGTTTAGAAGAGATACGTCTCTCTCAGTTACAGGGTGTGCAGATGCCGATTATGATGGATGTCCTAATAATAGGAAGTCTACTTCAGGCTTTATTGTGTTTGTTGGCAGCTCGCTAGTCTCATGGAAGAGTAAGAAATAAACTGTTGTTGCTCGATCCAGTATAGAATCAGAATATATGGCAATGGCCCAAGGTTGTACTGAGATGATGTGGGTCAAATCTGTCCTAACCGATTTAGTGATTGAAGTACCTCTTCCTATGCCGCTCAAATGTGATAATCAGGCAGCTTTGTTTATAGATAATAATCTAGCATTTCATGAAAGGACAAAGCACATCGAGGTAGACTATCACTACACTCGTGATTTGATCCAAAAGGGGCTTATTTCATCTTATGTTGCGTCAAGAGATCAGATTGCAGACATTTTTATTAAGACTCTGGCTAAAGGTCCTTTTCATCACTGTTGTTTCAAGCTGAGCATGATAGATATATATGCTCCAGCTTGAGGGGGAGTGTTAAGACGTTTGTGTTATCTCGTCGTTCTTTCTATCTTATTTATTTCTATTGTCCAGTCTATGTAATTTACCCATAGACATTTTCTCCTATATACGAGAACTCAGGTTAGATAATAAACTATTCTGTTTTTTCCATCAAGAGTTCCCACTAATTCAATTAAGATTCGTATCTTCAGGTTGTTATAGTTGATTTATTAAATTGTAACCTTCTCTTACTTATCGTTTAATTTATGTGGCATCTAATGTAATTAATATCTTTCAGGTATGAGCTACATAGAATATAACACCTCAAGGTCTCAATACGATGAAGCCGAATTTGGAGTTTCAGGTTTAAACAACTTATTTAATGAAGTGACTAATTTCAAGAAGTTATATTTATCTTTTGTAATATTTACTACAACATGAATATCTCATTCTAGCAGGAATATCACTTACTGGTCTTTCGAGTCAATTTGACTATAGACCCTCTCAGCTCACACCGTCGACTCAATATAATTCAAGAGATTTACAAGCAGAATTATTTGCCAGTGCTCGGTAATTGGATACAACTGATTTTGATAGACACTTATTTGGTATACCCATGATAACATCACAACAACGTCCGGAGCCGTCTTGAAAACCCTCTCCGAGAGTAAGGATCAGTGAGCCTCCTCCATTAGAGTCGTCCTACCAGTCAACAAGCGTAAGGAGTATGAGAAATCGGGAAACTCAACCAGCCGAACTTCCACAGAAGTCTTCAGCTAGGCCGTATCCTCTAAGGTACATTCCAACACACTGAGAACAAAACACCAAGCAGAAGAAGAAGAAGAAGAAGAAGAAGACGAAGAAGAAAACATCAAAAGAGGAGAGTCACAGGAAAACGGAAGATGGTGGAAAAGGAATCGACAAAGGAGGAGTCGCAGGAGGTGGTGGAGAAGGTCAGAAAGGATTTCTTAAAATATGGAAACTATAAGATGTTGTAACATATTTTTTATTACACATTATTGCATTTTTATGATTTTAATAGAATAATTATATTTTTCCAAATTGATTAATGTTAAAATGTGCAATGTTGAGCTTTATAGATCATATTTGTCTAATAAAATTGTTAATATAATAAATCTAATTGACTCTTATACATCATTCATGTTTAAGAATGACGTGCTCGGGGAGGAGGAAGAGGAGGAGGTGCAGAAGGAAAGCTTCTATCTTTCCACCTCCAACGACGAGAGCACGAAGCTCCTAATAATGGGTCGAGATACTCGCGATGGAGGAAAACACCAAAAGCGTGAGGAAAGGTGATTCGGGTAGTGAAAGGCAACTCGCAGGAATATAAGTCAACTCGCAGTAATGGAGAATGAGATGAAGCGGGTCTCAGTTGGGAGCAATGTAGGAATAGGTGCCGATGTAGCACGCCACGGAAGTGTCATGGATGCCTATTTAATAATATATGTAATGCCTATTTAATAATATTTTTTTAATATTATTATATTTTTAAATAAATATACATGATGCATGTTTAATAATATACTAATTATTTAAAAAAATCTCATTCATGTCTAATATAAAAATTAAATATATTTATTATTTAGAGGATCGAATAATAAGTAAAAGGATGGCCAATGATCAAATAATAAGTAAAACGAGGGACATGGTAAAATACAATTTACTCAAGTCCAAATCGGCACCTGAGGTGGCGATTTGGAGGCCACATTCCAAATTAGCATCTCAGATGCCGATTTGGATTAGGCTCTCCAAATTGGCACATCAAGTGCCGATTGATGCACATCTTTTTAAATTAGCTGACTTCATGTCTATTTAATTAAATTCGAATTTTTTAATAATTATTTAAAAAACATCCCCCCGTTTGGAGTTTGGTTTTTATTTTTCAAGTGGCATGAAGTTGTTTGTGGACTTCGCGATTGCAACCAGGGGTATTCAAATATATTCGGGTCAATAGGTATCTCGTTTGACTTGTTGATTTTGAACTCAGTATTGCGGGTATTCATTTGAAAATGATGGACTGGATACCCGCTAATCATGACCCATACCCCATCCAAAAAAATCCATTTGGATTAACGGATACCTACGTGTACTCGTTTAGAAGCTTCCACTACCCAATTGATTCATACAGATATACATACATACATACATATATGTATGTATGTATGTATGTATGTATGTATGTATGTATGTATGTATGTATGTATGTATGTATGTATGTATGTATGTATGTATGTATGTATGTATGTATGTATGTATGTATGTATGTATGTATGTATGTATGTATGTATGTATGTATGTATGTATGTATGTATGTATGTATGTATGTTGTATGTATAAATATTGTTCTTATCTCTTTTAAAATATAAACATGGATGTGAATGCATATATTGGTAAATATGAAAACCAACATCACATACAGAAGTTCGCATCACCTCCCCCGCACGGCCCCTCCATGAGGTCGTCATGGTCCCGACCTGCAACCTCCATTGATTACACGACACCCACATCCTCCCCTATGCAATATCCACAAGCCTAGCCATGTCGGGCGATGCTGAGGATGCTCCAGCTGAATCGAGCGAGGGGTGGCTCCGGCTCAGTCTCGGTGGCTTCACGGCAGACATACGTAGACGTGGTTCTCTGTATTAAGGTTCAGGACTGGTGGTGGATCTCTTCCCGACGTATGCTAGTGCCAATTATTCTTACAAGATTTGCCAGCAACGTTAGGGGTTCGTTTGGTTGCAGGGTTGGACAGGGTTGGGTTGGGTTGGGTACTCCTGTGAATAGTAAACTGTGAGGAGGATTGGGAGGGTTGGAAGGAGGGGTACCCCGGGTTGGGCCAACCCAACCCTGCCCAACCCTGCAACCAAACGAATGACGTTACTGGCAAACAAGGGATTGTGCGCTGCCACCTACAACTCCGCATGTTGACCTTTCATTCACATTATGCACTTAGGATAATCAGTGAGTCAACAGTATTGGCCTTAGTGTTAATCTTGTCACTCTTCGTAACTCTATTCATGTAATTTACGTATGGGAAGTCCTCGGGGATAATTGTTCAACAACCTCCATCAGCTTTTCCTTTATTTTTGGGAACGAATAATAACAAACACAATGTTCATAGTTAAACATCGACAACATTGTTGTCAGCAAAAGTCCATTGTCTAGTTGTGAATATTCATAGTTTTCTAAATTATGAGTTGTGACCACAGAATGTGGTCACGGAAACTTGTGACCATGATAATTCTGTGGCCATTAGTTCCTATAACCACAATTATGTAGCCAAAGCCTTCAAAGATGGAAAGATGACATCCAACTCAAAACAATGACCACGAGAATTTATGTGATTACTTGTAATGGCCACGACATATTCGTGGTCAAAGAACTCTCACAAGGAGACTTGTAGCTAAGATACATGTCATGAAATGTTGTGGCTAGAGCCAATTCCGTGGCCACGAGCCTCAAATCCGTAAGCATATTTTTGTGGTCACAACTCATTTTCCTTGTAATGAATGTTGTCGACGTTTATGAAACCATTGATGAAGGCGGAGGACCATCGACAAACTACCGACGAATACTAACTTTAAAAAAAGCTGCTTCTAGCATACCCTTGTTCGCTATCTTACCGTAATGCTTCCAACCATCGTGGATGAGCTATGATTTTCAATCTAGGGAAGTCAAATGGATTAGGAAAAGTATACCCTTATGATATATAAATAGACACTGAATTGATGCATGCTAGTTATTAAATTACCAACATAACTACCTGAATACCCAAAATATTATAAAAAAAATGACCTTAATAAGACAGGGAATTTTTACAATTGTACCTTTATGAGTTTTTCCGTAACACTTATATCCGTAACTTTTTTACAATGACATTTATATTTCAATATTTTAAAAAAATCACAATGTTTCCATTTCATTAGTGTAATATAGTGGCATAAGTGCAATAACGAAATGACATTATTGAAATTTTAATTTGTAAGAATATACGAGACCAAATGTAATTGAAAAGTTATCAGCATAAGTATTATTGAAAAAATTCAGAAGGGCATATTTGCAAAAATCATATAATATAATATTCATTTCCATATCTTTCGATTTGATACAATTATAAATATGAATATACTCATTGCATAGCTATCTATGATTTTGAAATTCTCAACAAATATCATAATTTTTTAATAGCATTAATTTGGAAGTGATTAGTATAAAGTTTAATGAAAAAGTCAACAGATTATTGTAGTTATACAAATCTTTAGCAATAATCATGACATTTGGAATTACAATTATATATCACAACTTTGCAACGAATAATACTTATTGTTTTAAATTATCACTTAATGATGTGACAATGAAAATTAAAATTATGTGTTGCTATAAATACATTTTAATTTGATTAGATAATATCAAAATTTTCATACCATTATTTTTATCGAAAAAATATATTTTGACAAGTATTCCTTTATAATTTTGCATGATCCAGCAAATAAAAAGTAATCATGTTATAATAGTTTGAAATAAAAAGATAATAGAAAAATAAAGCACAGAATATAAAAAAAAGTGAATATAAAAAATTACCAGACATAAAAGATAACGAATCTCTATCTTCAATGAGAATATAAAAACGTGATTTTCAATTATAAGAAAGAAATAAACTATAAATGTTGGAGAGAGAGAAAATGTTTGAGAGAGACTGAGATTAGCAAATAGAGAGATAGATATTAATAGAAGAAGATATCCTTATTAAGTAATTAACTAAATTATTTTTTATTTTTATTTATAGTAAACATACAAGTTGGAAAATTATGGGGAGGAAGGCAAAATGTTTATATATGATAGAAAGTTTAGTCAGGGTTGGTTATTGAGTCATGGCTCGATGAGTCTTGTTGGGGCTCACCTCGATAAGGGCTCGTGAGCATGGCTCAACAAACTATTGAGCCAAGTACGAGTCAGAATTTTGAGCTTGATAGCTTAAGGAGTCAAGTTCAAGTCGAGCCCTGCTCGGCTCGATAACTCGATAATGGACTCGATAAGGAATACACATTATATATATAATACACACATAAAAACTAGGCCCTCTTGAACATGGAGAAGGGCCAATTAGCGGTTGGGCTTAAATATTTCCTTCTCGGTACACATGTTTTAGGGACATTTATAGTAATCTACATGTTAAACATTGTATTGATCAAATCCCAGTTTCATCGTTTTTGTAAAGTTTCGGGTTTAAAAAAATATCAAAGAGCACATGCTTAGAATATGTGGTTTATGGAATGGTGTGGTTTATGGAATGGCAATTGGGTGGACTATGATGTAGTCTTGGACTTCCTAGACTTTATATGTGTTCTTCTAGGTTATAATTAACAAATTGGTATTTTTTTTTTAGCAAACAGAATATAGTATAATTTATCTTTTGTTACGTAATTCAGATAGTGACCTGCTGGTAAGGAGTACATTCTCGAAAGAAAAGGTTATGGGTTTGAGCCTAGGGAACACACTTTTGCATCAAAAAATACATATTTTCCTTAACGAGCCTGACTTGGCTCGAGCCAAGCACGAGCTCGATAAGGGGCTCGGCTCGAGCCTTATCAAGCCCGAGCTAGCTCGATAAGGGGCTCGGCTCGAGCCTTATCAAGCCCTAGCTGGCTCGATAAGAGGCTCGAGCTCACCAAGCCCGAGCCTGAGCCAGGATATGGCTCGACTCGTTGAGCTCAATAGCCAGCCCTAAGTTTAGAGGTGGCGGGGAGACCTGGCCCTACCCACCTCGCGCACTCCCTTTGTCCTTGCCAACCATCATCTCGATCCACGCTAACACCACCGACCATCATCGTCGTTGTTATCCATCAT
The DNA here is from genome assembly GCA_037367405.1 of Ottelia alismoides. Lineage (NCBI taxonomy): Eukaryota > Viridiplantae > Streptophyta > Magnoliopsida > Alismatales > Hydrocharitaceae > Ottelia > Ottelia alismoides. The sequence continues at coordinate 436,371 of JAZKJV010008767.1, forward strand.
CATAGTATGTTTAGATTTGTTCTTTATTAGTATGGAATCTAACCATTGGTGTCACCGCCATCTCCCAATGCTCAAGCACGATTTGTCAAGTATTCATCATCACCTTTTATAACTCACTCTCACAATCTGCGAGTATTCAATGTGAAACTATTTTCAGGGTGGAGTTTGGGGGTTCTTTCTCAAATGGAATAAGGGAGAGTAGGATAGACCAGTACTTGCTTGCTCAAAAAAATCGGTTAGCACATTCCATAATCTCATTACAAAAATATGTAAGCACATCTGACACGTAGTTTTGACATGGTTAGTAGCTGATATACTATTAATATCTCATTGGATCCATAGTAGATATTTGTTGGTTTTTTCTGAATATTTATTTAAGTTCACTAACTTTTTAAGTTATAGATGTTGGATTATAACATTGTGGATGGCAACATGTTAAATGCTTTGTGTAACTTTTATCGATATTCGACAGAAGTACTTAGGTCCACTTTAGCCTATATAAACTTGCCAAAGATCATAGATGATGATTATGATCTTACTATACGGGCATCTTGTATCTTATACATGTTTCATTTATACATGTATAACATAAGTTGTTTGTATAATTTTACCTCAAGTATTGGCTTTCCTTAGTCTGAAGCTCCTAGACTGATCGGGTCTAATCTAAAGACTTGAATATGATTATAAAGTGGTGTTTGTTGCATTAACATTTTCTTCATATTGTAATGTGGTCATTGTGTTTAGCATGCAATGTCTATTCGTTTTGTTATTCTTCACGCGTAGCGTTGTACATCATAACTCTGTGGTGATGTAGCTTCTTGTAGCTCCATCAACTTCATCGCAACATGATCTTTATCATCTCATTTAAGCTATTATTAAGATGGTTTGATTACTAGATACAAAGCCAGACTGGTAAATAGAGGCCTATCACAGACATACGAGGTCAACTTCTTTGATGCTTTCTCTCATGTAGCATGTCGTTCTACATTATGGATTCTTCTATTTTAGTAGTACATCTTAGTTGGCCACTTCATTAGCTTGACGTGAAGAACATCTTTCTCTATGTTGATCTACAAGAGGACATCTATATGCAATAACTTTTTAGCTTTGAGGATCGGGGGGAATGTCAGAGGGTATGTTTGCTAAAAAGGCTTTTTATAGCCTTAAACAGAGCCATCGAGCCTGGTTACAGAAGCTATCAGAAGTTCTTGAGAGCGAGGGACTTTTCAGATCTTCATTAGATGATTCCATGATTATGCAGAAAAAAAGGAAAAGCATTGTTATCATGTTGATATATATGGATGGCATTGTCCTCACTAGTGATGACTTAGACAGAACTATGGAAGTAAAAACATGGTTAGCAGAGTGATTCATACTCAAAGATCTTTGAATATTGTTATACTTCCTTGAGATGGATATTGGTCATTCTAAACGAGACCTTGTTATGTCCCAGAGGAAGTACACTACCGGCTTATTACATCAGACTAGGATATTGGAATCCAAGCCAACCCAAACTCTAATGAATCCCACGCATTGACGAGTTTGGAGATACAAGCCGTTGTAGATGGTTGGTCGGAAGATATTGTATATGACTATCATTAGACCAGATATATTGCTTGTAGTTGGCAAACTCTTTCAGTTCATGGATTTTCCTAATCAAGCCCACTATAATGCATGCATGATGATTTTGAGGTATATTAAATCCTCTCCACAACAAGGATGGGTGTTCATCAAAATAGTGTGGATCTTATAGCCTATTCCGATGTTGGTTATGGAGGAAATCTACCGGATAGAAAGTCCATTACTTGCTTCTATATATACCTCGCAGGAAATCTGATCACTTAAAGGAGCAAGAAACAATCATTTACCGCTACAGTGCAAAAGGCAAGTAAATGGGCATGGCTCTTGTAGCAACTGAGGTAATATGATTTTCATATGTACTTACAAATTTACATATAACTCCTACATGTGTGATATATTTTAGATATGAGAATGAAGCAGCTATGCATAAAGCCAACAATCTCATGTTTCATGAACACACGAAACATATGGAGATTGACTGTCATTATACCTGAGACTTGATGAGAGAGGGTTTACTGCACATATCTAGTGTGACTTCAAATCATCAAACTATTGGCATTCACCAAGCCTCTTGCCCCCACTCAGTTTGAGAGATGTAATACTCAAGGGTACACTTCTCTTTTCTATGTATGATAACTCTTTCATGTAATCTTATACCTAGGCCTCCAACTACATAAGGAGCCCTATTCTACATATCCAAGAATAACTTGAAATAATCCTCCAATTCATTTTTAAAAAGATGCGTGGATACATATCAACATTTGCAGATAATGTAGATATGAAGTGGATATGATGTGAATAATCCACAGCTGTTAACATTCATCTCATGAGTTCACAACCATCACAAACATGGAAATGAGAAGCTGCAAATCCCAACAAACAGGGCCTTTACTCTCCAGCTTGTAAAAAAGGTTATTTTAACTTACATTTATACTGAGTTATTCCAAAACCAGTATTATCACAGTAGACAGTACCCGCAGTTTCACATCTATGACTTGAGAAACTCATCAAGCGGCTATTTTCAAGTCATCATGACCCATAACTCTTCTTTGAACATTTCCATTCATCTTCAAACCTTAATGATAGATTAAGCATTTGAATTTTGTGTCAGCTGAATAAAAAACATCTTAATTAACACGTAAGCTGCTTTTGCTCATCATTGAATTTGAATAAGAGTGGATAAATACAGGGGATTCTTCAGGGGGGGGGCGTCTCACTAATTGGAGACCAGTATGGTTATGATACATGGAGTGAGTGAAAGTATATATCCACACTATTGATCTTGCGCTGAGTCTCTGCTCCTGTAGTATCAAGTTTCATCAGCCTTTGGTTCAAGAACAACAGGTATTTTCTCTTTCTTGTCACCGCGGAGGACTTCAACAGTTACCTGAATACAAAAATGGATTCCAGCAAATTCACTTCAGTGTTAAAATAAGATTTGAATTGTTTTCTTTAGAGACAGTAATATGGGTCAAAGAATATAGACTTAAGCAGTAGCACGCGGTACAATATTGAGAACAAAATGTATTTTTTAAGTAAATTATTAGAAATGTTGAAACTGGTTTAGAATGATTAAATGCAAATATGGTTATGATAATACTGCCTTCGACTAGAAATCCAATCCCATCAGTTCAGTTCACTACCACGACAATTTAGGGCTCCCTAAGCTCCTTGTATGTCATCATTTTTTTGAGGTCAGAGGACGGCTAACCAAGAAGGAAGCCATCCAAACATCATTAACTAGACATTCGGATGGCGGAAAGAGCGAGAGCGAGAGCGGAGCGAGCGACGAGCGACGAGCGACGTTCGGTATTCGCTGGCAGGGGGAGCTTGCATGGCGGAGGTCATCAACCGGAGGTCGCAAGATGGGTAAGGGTGGCTCGCGACAAGGGGAAGAAGGTCCTTCATTCCGAGAAACTATTCCTTGTGATCTCTCTCCAGATGGTGCGTTGGGAAAGACGGAGGTGGGTGAGTGGATGGAGGTGTCTCATAGGAAGCTTGGCCCGAAGTGCTTCAGATGCGGCGGCAGAGGGCACCTGGCCTCCTTCTGCTACCTCCCCCCAAGATGCTTCGTCTGTGGGAAGGTCGGTCATCGCCAGGCCACCTGCTTCTCGCGCAACAAGGTGGTGACTTCGGAGCCCACACCACGTAAAGCCGCTACTTTGGATGATCGCCGGACTGGCAACTCGACTACTATCCACCATGGTGGTCCTACCTTTGCGGAAGTGGTAATGCAAAGTGCTCGGGGAGGTCGTGCGGCGAACCGTCTACCCTCCGTCACCGAGGGAGGGGAGGCGGGGCCTTGGCCAAACAATAGGACTACGCCGATTCCTACGTCCTCGCATGCAGCTATTGGGTACGCAGCTAAAGGGGTTATCGACCTAAAGATCGTCAACTCGCATCTCTCCGGGTTCTTTGGCGCTCGGTTTACAGGGGATGTGGTGTTGCTGGGAGATCAAAGATGCTGTGTTCGGGGCTTAACAGAAGCCCAGAGGGAGCGATTGTTACGCAATGGGGACGTAGGCGATGTTAGCTGGAGGTGATTGCGTTTCGTTGATGGTTCCTGCGAGGAGCTAGAGGTTTGCATGACAAGGGTGAAGGGAGTTCCGTTCTTGTCCCGGTCCGTCGAATGCCTGCGGAAGGCCTTGCGGCAGTGGGGAGTTGTTCATGAAGTGATCGATAATGGTCTCAGGCTGGGAACCGCGATCGACGTTACGACCATCCTGATAGAATGTTCCAAGTCCTTCCTCGACAGCATTGGCGACAGGAGATGCTTTACGGATCTAAAGATCGGTGGGTACTCCTTCCCGATCGAGCTGATGATCGACATCCCTCCGCCTCCCGCCGAGGAAGCGCGAACGGCGTCAGTTCAGGGGGTGTGGGCCGCCTCGGGCGTGGAGACGGCAGTTGGGTTTCCGAGACGTCCCTTATACAAAGAGTTACGGCTTAACTTCTCTACGCGGCAGTTCGAGAAGTTCCAAAAAAGATTGCCCCTGCCCCCAACTTCATTCCTTTTGCATGGCAACGTGGTCGATCCCTCGGTGGGCCCGCCTTTTCAACCGGCACGTGGGACAATCTTCGTTACCTCTGCGGGTGAGGGGCATGATCCGATTACAAACCCTATCCTGGACACATGGATCCCCTCGGAGTCGGGAAGTGGAAGGACGATCCATGTGCCCACTTCAGTGTTGGGGGCGTCATTTTTTTCGGGTCAGACACCTTTATTGGCCCATACCAGTCATTTCCCTTCTACGTGGGCGGAAGTGCCCCAGTCTCCGCTGTTGCGGCGCCTACTCATATGACTTTCGAGGAAGGGGCTCGCCTCCGGTCCGATACACATTCTGCGGCATCGCGGTCCGAGCCTCCTTCACATGAGAATCCATCCGATGAGGGTACCTCTGTCCAGGTCCAGGAGGGAGAGGCCAGCGTGGGAAGAAGCGCTAAGCGGTATCGAAGAAGGAACAGAGCCAAGGCGATCAGGTCCTCAGCGCAGCCAGGATCCACGTTCAAACTCCTTGTGGCGGAGGCAGCCGATGTGGTGCAAACTAGGGGGAGTGACGAAGGTTCCAAATGGAGATCTTATCTTGGAACATGAGAGGGTTGGGGGATCCTGACAAAAGAAAGATGGTGGGTACACGGTTCGTTGAGTGGGGTTGCGACATTGTCCTCCTTCAAGAAACGAAGCTTCACGGTTTGACGGAGCAAGATTGGAAGGGGTTCGGCGCCGGGGAGGTTGATCAATTCAGGTCCCTGGAGGGGACGGGGCACTCAGGTGGGGTGATTGTGGCTTGGTGTTCCTCGAGGTGGGCCTTCAACTCCATGTCTCATGGGAGGCACCTCTTAACAGTGATTCTGGACAACACTAGGTCCTCTCTGCAGATCGCGGTCTCGTGCGCTTATGGCCCTTGTGAGGCGGGGGTACGTCCGCAACTCTGGGAGGATTTGCTGGAGGCGGCTCGGTTCGTGGCTGGGACCCCCTGGTTGGTGGGGGGGATTTTAATGTGACTCTTTTATCTTCGGACAGGCCTAGTGGTAGGGGCAGCCAGGATCCGGGCTCTTCCTCGTTCGCGGACACCATTGACTTGCTTGGTCTCGAGGTCCTGGACGCCACGGGTATCGGTTATACTTGGAGGAATGCTAGGTCTCGTTCGCGCCTTGACCGCTTCCTTGCCTCGGAGGAGGCCGGTGAAAGGTTCCCCTTAGCATCTGTGGAGGCGAAGCCTAGGGTGTGCTCTAATCACAACCCTATTTTGTGGTGGTCGGGAGACTCCCCTGTTCAGCGGGGTCTATTCAGATATGAGAAATGCTGGATGCAGGAACCTAACTTTCGGGAGGTTGTGATGTTGCATTGGAGGGAGACGGTGGTATCTGGATCTGCTACGCAGAAATTCCATGATAAGCTCTGTTCTTTGAGAGTACGTCTTGCGGCGTTTAAGAGGGAAACGAGATCGGCTAGGGCGGCGGCTAAGTCGGAAGCGGAAACGACCATCCATTTGCTGGACGTGCTGGAGGAGAGCAGAGATCTTTCTACCGAGGAGCTCGCGACTCGCGCGAAGGCCCAAAGAAAGCTCATCATTAAGGAAAAGAAACGCATTGCGGAGTGGAGGCAAAGGTCAAGGATAAGGTGGGTTAGGGAAGGGGATGCAAATACCTCTTTCTTTCATCGTTGGGCCAATGGGAGGCGTAGAAATAACTCTTTTCGTTCTATCACTATCGATGGGACTCATGTGGAAGGTACGGGGGAGATGGGCACTGCCATTTCTAACTACTTCAGGGAGGTTACCTCTACAATTATTACAAGAAGATGGAGGTGGCGGGGTCGGAGGTCCAGGTCGGTGGCGAGGGATGCCTGCGAGAACTTGATATGTGATGTAACCCTGGAGGAGCTGAAGGACGTCGTGTGGGACCTCAACGACGACGCGTCGTCTGGTCCTGATGGGTTCTCGATCTCCTTTTATAAGGATTTTTGGGATGTTATTGGAGTGGAGGTGTTGGAGGTTGTTAAAGAACTTTGTACGGGTAACGCGGGCTTTGATAGAATCAATCGCACCCACCTTGTCCTTCTTCCTAAGTCTTCGGCGGCCTCCTTGATCGGGGACTTCCGGCCTATTGCCGTATCAAATGCTATATACTTAATCACGGCGAAGGTTTTCGCTCGAAGGCTGAATATTATCCTCGGGAACATTGTATCTCCGGCTCAGGCAGCTTTCATCCCCGGTCGTCAGATCTCTGACTACGTATCGCTCGCGTCTGAGATTATCGCGGATTGGAAGAGAGGGGGTACCAGCGGCATTCTTTGAAAAGTAGATTTCTCGAAAGCATATGATACATTAGATTGGAGATTTCTGTGGAGCGTGCTCAAGAGAAAGGGCTTCCCCGACATTTGGATCACTTGGATGCGACGTTGCATTTCTACGGCGTCATTCGCAATTCTGGTCAACGAGAGCCCGGAGGGGGGTTGGATCCAACCTCGCAGGGGGTTGCGCCAGGGCTGTCCCCTCGCGCCTATGTTATTCATTATCGCAGTTGATGTCCTTTCTGACATGGCGGAAGGCGTTGCTGCGCACGGTCTGACTAGAGGCTTCTCGAAGAATGGGCTGGAGGTACCGATCGCCCAATATGCTGATGACACTCTATTCTTCATCGAGGGGGGTATCGAGGAGGCTTCAGGCATGGCAATGACGCTTGAGCTTTTTTCGGAATTATCGGGCCTGACGAAAAACAACATGAAGTCGGTGTTCATCCCATTTGGGCAGGCGGAGCTGGCATCGGAAAATTTGGAGGCGGTGTTGGGTTCGGGGAGATCCTCCCTTCCTATTGATTACCTGGGGACTCCTTTGTCTCAGGGGAGGACTCGGATACGTGATTGGTTGAGAGTGGTGGAGAAGGTTGAAGCGAAGCTTGCGGGATGGAAGGTTGCGGTCCTATCGAAGGGGGATCGTCTGGTGCTATTGAAATCCGTTCTCTCCTCCATCCCTATTTTCCTTCTCTCAAATCGCAAGATGCCAAAGGGGCTGCGGACGCGGCTGGAGAAACGCATGGGCGCTTTCCTATGGGTCAATGGTGCGGCCAGGACTAGGGGGATTCACTTGGTGGGCTGGAAGGAGGTCTTACATCGGAAGGATGACGGGGGCCTGGGGGTGAAATCTCTTGAACAAATGAATGAGGCTCTTCTCCTCAAATGGGCTAGCAGGATCTGGGGTCCGGGTAATGACCTCGCTTGCACCGCGATTCGCAAAATTTACGACGTTACCTGCGCCCCTCCTCCGTTGATCGTTGGCAGCAGCTCTTCGTCCCCGTTCTGGCACAGCGTGGTGAAGGCATTTGTGAGCAACCTCGCCCTTTTTACACCTGTTTTCGGGCAGGGGGAGTCCTTCGCCTTTTGGACTGATGATTGTTCGGGGGGTGGGGCGTTGCGCTCTCGGTTTCCCCGGTTGTTTGCAATTGCAGGTGACAAATCTTGCTCGGTCGCGTCTTGCTGGAGAGATGGCCTCTGGTGCCCCACCTTCGCGGCACCCCTTTCTGATCAGATATTCGACGACTTCCTGGCTTTTCTGGATTCCCTTCGGGAGGTACGTCCACCTGGTGAGGGCAGGGACCACTAGGCGTGGAGGGAGGGCTCCTTCTCGGTGAGAGGGGCCTATGGTGCAATTTCTATACCCCCCCCCCCCCCGGCTGGCTCGGAGTTGCTTTACAGAGATTGTTCGATGATATGGGCTCTGAAGCTCCCGGAGCGGATAGGATATTTTTTATGGCTCCTTAGGCGTAAGCGCTTGTTGACGAGGGATAGGTGCATGAGGTTGCTCGGGGTAATTTCTGATGTGTGCCCTCTTTGTAATGCGGCAATAGAATCGATCGAGCACCTATTCTTCTCCTGCTCCGTGGTAGCTCAAGTTTGGTTAGAGTTGGGTCCGGCTTGGTGCAGCAGCGGCGACTTCCTCTCCTTTTGGGATTCGGTCCATGCCAACATGCATAGAACGCGGAGGGAGCGGGTTCTACCTATGGCAATTCTCTGGCGGTTTGGAGGGGAAGAAACGACCTTCTCTTCTCGGGTCAATGTTTTTACAAGGAAAATGTGTGTGTGTTAGTTAATCGTCTGCTGGTCGATTGGAACCTGTAATGGGTGGGGCGCGGCCCTTTGGGCTCGCTTGTTACTGTTTTTTTGTCCCTCTTTCCCTTTTAATATATTTTGGGGTGGACACCACTGAGTGTTTCCCCCTACCTTTTAGATTTCAAAAAAAAACATCATTAACTAAGAAAAGATTACAGAGCAAGCGTGCCTAACACTGTTGGTACAAAAACATGGCATGTGTGTGCAGAAAGCCTTAGCACTATGGACACTGGTTTATTCTCAGGGGCTACGGTTTATTCTTTGTGCGGAAACACTATAGCGTTCCTCTGCATCCACAGAGCAATGACATCGCTAATGGTTGACGGATTACACTATCTTATGTCTACTCCCCTTCATTCTTTAAGTCCTAAAGATTCTCCAAGTCTCGTCAAAACCACACATCCAACCAAGATATTCTTGTTGCTCTTTAGACAATGTATGCGAACAGGACACATGAAGAAGAGATGCCCACATCCTCGCAGTCCCACAATACAAAACATCATCAAGGGTGAGGCTTCACCTACTTGTAAATATGTCACACACCTCTTCCTATTCATCAACCAAAATATTGTGTGTAGTTTTAACCACAAAAAGTATTCATCAACCCCCATGCATCCATCAGCTCACCTCTTGGATCCATATTGTTCAATTGTAACATCCCGGGCTTAGGACCCTGGACCGTTATCGAAGAAAACTGGCCCTCACAATTTGTTGGGTTCGGCCACGAATGGACCCGTTGATACATTGACCACTCAAAATGCTTAAGCACAAGTGATCAAATAGTAATTTCCAACTTTTATAACACACTCTCACACTTTATGAGTTTTAGATGTTGGATTATATTTGATGGGTAGGATGTTGGAGTTATTATATTTACATTTATGTTTGTAACCCTTTGAGTTCCATAACCTCCCGTGACCTTTCAGGTTCCGTAACCCTTGTACTCTCTAGAGTTTTCTCTCTATATAAGAGACCCTAGCTCTATGGAATAAACATCTCATTTTGTTCATATTCTCAACATGGTATCAGAGCAACGGTCCTAGAACGAAGCCTAATAGCCTAAATCTGTCGCCGCCACCAGCCCTCTCTCCGCCGATAAGGAGAGAGGGTTGGACCTCCTACGTCGGTTATGGATTCGATAGTCTTGCGCAAGAGCAGTCCGAGTCCCCAACAGCACTAGTTGCTACCTCCAGCGACACCTAAAGATCGCCTGAGGCTCCAACAGCTCCAGTCGCACCTCCTGCGTCGTCGGCACCACCTGGAGCCCCTCCTCCCCCCCTCCAACAGCCCTTGCTTCACCACAACTTGTTTCTCTCAACTTTTTATTTCTCCCAATTTGATGTTCCATACTCTTTATTCTATCAAGTATGGGAGAAAGGGGGAGTCAAATCAGGATGTATGTTACCCTACCACGACTGACAGACTGAACACAAGACTACTATTCAGATCATCTGTCTTCACCGAGCATCGACTTCTTCGTTAAGGCATATACTTCTTCTTTTACGACCCGACTACTACTCCGTGTTGGACTTCTACAACGATTCTTCTCCAGGCACGACAGAGATATATTCCGGTGACCTGAATGCATGACAGAGATACATTCCGGTGACCTAATATCGCAGTGGCTCTACAGGCATGGCAGAGATACATTCTGGTGACCTGAAAGCTGCAGACCCATCCTCGAGCGAGGTCTTCTACCAGTAGCGGACATATGTTCTTATGATGCATCGTGTGAAGATGCGGTGTATACTTTTTCTTTTTATTACACGCTGCAGCTTTCTCAGCTCCAGCTTGAGAGGGAGTGTTGGAGTTATTATAGTTACATTTATGTTTGTAACCCTTTGAGTTACGTAACCCCCCGTGACCCTTAGGGTTCTGTAACCCTCTGTGACCCTTCGAGTTCAGTAACCTCCCGTGACCCTTCGGGTTCCATAACCCTTGTACTCTCTAGGGTTTTCTCTCTATATAAGAGACCCTAACTCTATGGAATAAACATCTCATTTTGTTCCTATTCTCAATAGATGGGTGGGATGTTACAACGTCCCCTACTTATTTTCGCAATGTCCCCATTGCGCTATCGACCATCACTTATTTTTCAGTAATAGTGATGGTTGCGCGCCCCTGAAAGCCCTTTATTCATGTCTCTTTGTCAGGGTGGCTCAACCTCTCGAGTAGTACTTTCTACTATCAACGTGAAAGTCAATTATTTAAAAAGTTGAAGTTCTTAAAGAAGATTATCGATGTGAAGTTAAGATATAGAATACTACTTTATACCCCTGGCCCTTTGCACCTTATTATTTTTGGGTCTTTTCATTGCATTCACTTACAATAAGAAAGAACCAAGGTTCGGAAACTCGGTATGCGGTATTCGTTCGGTCAGGCAGTCTAAAGCGAGTAAGCAGGCAGGCGGAAGTATATGCGGAAGTATATGCGGACTATGCGGTTTCTATTATTTTAATGAAAAATAATTAGCAATATAATAATAAATTCAAATATTAGATATTTTATATTTAAAAAACATAAAATGTAAGTATTATGATGTGAAGATTTTCAACTTAAGGTCGAAAGTATTTCCAAAGTTGTCTATTTAGATAAGAGAGGGGATCATAAGATTCATAACAAAATATCTATGAATGACAGCTCAAAAAAGGTTCATAACAACTCAAAAGAGGTTCATAGTTAATAATTCATTATTTGTGAAATATGTTAGTTAGTAACCTAATAAACTATTATGAATACTAATGACATTGTATTCACTATTCGAAGAGTTATTATACCAAGATATGAGTTAAGAAAACATCACATTGGTCTGTTATAACGAGAGAACTGGCAATAAAATATGTAGAAATATGATTCATAACAATATGTAAACAATTTTATTATTTTTTTCCAAAATTTAACCTAAAAATTTCAAGCACTTAATAATGGACAAAACTTAACATTCGATTAGGGATTCATGTAAAGATTACCTACAGATAGGTGGAGGAGAACAGGGTGGAGGAGGTCCAGGCGGAGGGGGTTCAAGCCTCAAGGCGAGGTCCAGGCGGAGGGGGTCCAAGGCGGAGGAGGTCCACGCGGAGGAGGTCCAGGCGGACGAGCTCCCACTGGCGAAGGGGGTCCAAGCATCAAGGCAAGGTCCAGGGCCCAGGCGAAGGGGGTCAAGGGCGGAGAAGGTCTACACGGAGGAGGTCCAGGTGGAGGAGCTCCTACTGGTGGAGATGAGAAGCATCGGAGGAGGAGCGTTGGAGGCGGAGGCGGCGGAGCGTCATCGAAAGTAGATGCTAGGGCTTTGCAGTATCGTCGAACGTCTCGAGCTCAGCTCGTTAGGGAAGGGTCGAAGGGATTTTGTTTCTCTATTCGGGTCGAGTCGACTGCAGATAATCCTATCACAAAAGCGGTCGCATATGCAGAATACTCGGTCCGAGTACACTGGCTCGGCATATATTCAACGTCTAGACCATATGTGATGCGCTCTATGACCCGCCTCCGCATATGCGGCCGCATATACGTTGCCTAGGCCGTTTTTCTGAACATTGGAAAGAACCACCAGCATTGATACCATTTGCAATGTCTCGGGCTTACATCTCCAGAACATTATCGACGAGAACTAACTGACGAGCTCCAAATCACCCTTATTAATTAATAACAATTATGTCGAAGTTGTTGTCATTGGGCAATTTAAAGATCCGTAAAAAAAGATCGCATCGAGAGAATGATATGGCGAATCAAACCTCAATGTGGTCAATTTATTTATTTTACTTGGGTAAGTCCCAAGGTCGAACTCAGGGAGGTAATATGAGGGTCTAGAATTAATTATTAAATAATCTAGAAATCGATTTTCAAAGAAGAATTGATTATTTTTTATGTTTTTGTATTGTTCCAATTTTTATTGGTATTTAAATACACAAAATGTAATTAATTATTAAAAGAAATATGATGCATGAATTTTCAAAATATTTTAAATGCATAAAAATGCTATGCTATGTCGGACAAGAAATAAATAAATGCAATGTTTTTTGTGATTTTTAAATGATGAATGTAATATGAATGCAATGCAAGAGATGATAAGTGCAAGTGGAGATACAAGCTGTCAAGTCAAGAAAAATCAGTCAAGCCAAACAATTAATTAATGCCTCCTCCTTATTTCAGAAATAGTTGATTCAGTGAATATCAAGTTAAGTCTCAGAAGAAGTTCTCCCAATTTTTCATAATTTATTGAGCAAGAAATGTCAATCACAGAAAATATGAGTGCTCAATATTGACAAATAAACATCATGAATTTATTAATGTAGAATATTGTCTCTAAATAGAAGTTTGAGCACTCTATATGATAAACAACACAAAAAGGATCAAAATGACACCAAGAACGTAAGAATCGGTTACAGAATGCTCAAGATATGATCAAATAGATTTCTGAGGGCATAAATGTAAATAAATTAAATAAAATACTCGCAAATGTACCCTTATTGGGACCTTTTGTAATTTTTCAAAGTTGCTGGGACATTCCTATAATTTACCCAAAGCACAGGGGTATCTTCATAGTTTCCTGGAAGACAGGGCACTGGCAAAAAATACCCAGGGTTACGCGGGCGGTGCACGTCACTAAGGTTCTTGCAATTGTTGATTCGAGGGAGGGCTTGAGTGCAATTTCCTCCCGCTGCGCGTGTGTGGGCAGATGAGGTGAGGTGAGGCTCAGCAAGGATGGCTTGGTCTCCGCACCTCCACGTGGCGACGCTAAAAACTTCGGGCTCCTCGAGGCAATAGGCTCGAATCCGAGTCTTCCAGATGATATGGGGTATTCTTCCTTCGAATCTAACGGCCGAATTTTGGGCGACAATGGACGACAATGATTGGGCGTGTTCTTGATTTTGTGGTGGTTGTAGTCCCAAACATGGGCCTTCGTCTTCCTCCACATATGCCTGCAAGTAGAAGATGCTCGAGGTATGGCTTCAACCAAGGCTTGATGCACGAAGAAGGGAAGTGGTTGCTCATGCGTAGGCGATGGAGAGGAGTGTGCTCGATGGAAGGATGCGAGAGGTAGAAGAAGAACTAGAGAGATTTATCGGAGATGGGTGGTATTGAGTGATCGTGCGGGAGTATGAAATGAAGGAGTGGTTGTGATGCAAGAAGATAAAGGAGAAGAAGAGGAAGATAAATGGGTCGCCCGGGATCGGAGTGGCGGCGGACGACTCTTGTTGTCGCCTCGAAGTCCGACGATGGAGGACTAAAGCTATGTTGGTCTCGTATAGTATACATCAGCAAGGTGCTTGAAGGGCACCTTGGATCACACCTGGAGGTGGATCTTGGCCACGAGGGTCCGGCTGCAGTCACCAGCCGCACCTCGAGCTTTCTCTCTCTCTCTCTCGTTCTGGAAGAAGATAGATTGGCGGATTATCGTGATCTGAAGTTGGATCGTAGTTGAAGCGGGGGTCGGAGTAGGTGACGATGAGGATACGAGGGGACGTCAGAAGAGAGGGGAGGGAAAGATAGAGAAGAAGACAGAGATGGGAAGATCTGGATGAGTTTCCACATCGGTGACGTGTGGCGATGTGACGAAGACGAAGAGGATGGAGTATGATGCGAACAGTGAAAGAACGAAAAGAAGGAGAGGAAGGGGAGAGGGTATCGCCTGGATATGGAAGAGGTAGAGGCCCTCGACTCTTGTTCTTCGCCTCAGATGTTGGGCGAAACCACCCTGAAGCTTGGCTACTTCTGGGAGAGGAGCAGCACGGAGGATAGCCTCTGAATCATGCCTCAGAGCGATCCTTGCCGGAGAAGACAAAGTGATGTCACCACCTCATCCTCACAGCTCGCTCCCTCTCTTGCTTTCGATTAATGTCGAATAAATTGAACGATAATTGGAGAGAAGATTAAATAAGGAGGCGAGTCGTGGAGGGCTACGATCGGTTAGAGGCGATTGGAGTAGAGGATGAAGGTGATCAGGGAAGGTGGTTAGAGTCGACAACGATTGGGTTTAGGAGATAGAAACGATTAGGATGAGGGATTTGGGTTTGGTTGGTTCAGCCATTGGAAGAGGAATGGAGATTAGGGAAGTTGGGATTCAATTAATAGGTTCCAAAGATGGAGTCCGGTGGTTTGGCGATTAGGGTCTCGATCATTGGGTTGTGGGAGAGAGGGGGTATCAGAGATGGGTTAAGTGAGACGCAGCGGCGGAGGGGCAGCGCAACTGGAGGTCAGGGTTGAGTGGGTGGTCGAGAGCAGTGAGGCAAAGCTGCTCATCGGAGATGGATCTCCAGGAGGGCGGTGTTGCAGGTGTTCGATCGAAGGTGGTGGTGGAAGGGGAACATCAGCGACCGTTGGATCTTCCAAGATCCAAGGTCGAAGATGGGTCTCGTGCGACTCACGTGAGGGGAGCTGAGCGAGTGTGGGGTTGTGGACGGCCATTGGGTCGAAGTTGATCCAACGACCCAGGGTCAAGGCGCAAGAGAACAAAAGAGGGCGTTGACTGGAATAGGTGGCATGGACCAAGGGCTTAGGTGGACCAATCAAGCCCTGATACGTGGCTGATGAATGCTGACCATGAACTTTGACCGGTGTAATAAAAAAGAGAAATATAGATTAAAAATAACAAATGGACTCGAATGCAAAAATGCATAAAATGAAAAATGTTGCCCTGAATGAGATCTATAATGCTCGTGAAGGGCTCAAATGCAAATGAGATGGACTGTGCCAGATATGATTTCTTTGATGATATTTTATGTACATAAAATATCGATTTTTCTTAGTTTTGTAATTTTTATTTTGATTTTCTGTAGATAAATAATGCATGCAAAAAAATATGATGTAAACTAATGCAATGGACTTGAATTTAATTTTTTAGAACTTTGTGAGTTAACATTTATTAGAAAATTTGAGGCATATACAGATGAGTTAGTCAATCATCTTAGGTCAGAATGTATATTTTTCTTTATTTTTTCTGATCTTTTTTTTACTTTTGATGTTTATGTAATTAGTTAGAATATGGAATGAAATAAAGAAATGAAAAAGAAAATAGTCAAAAAGAGTTAAATATGTACATGAAATAATAGGTCAAAATCAGTGAATATGTACAATGAACAGTTAGCTCCCAAAACCCAATTTTCACAAATGAACTCCGATTTTTTTTGAATTTGGTCTTAATTTGTGGATATTTGAATGTACATTAATTCAAAAGTGAGTAGAGTAAAATTGGACACTATATGAGAGAGATATCATCAATTACAGCTTTTTATCCTGAAATTAGGGTTTGGGTTTATTTCAAATATGTACAAGTTAGTATTTTTTAGGATTTTCATTGATTAAGGTTAGCTATATATACACAATGGAGTCTGTTTCATGTCAATTGGAGTTAGCATGAATTAATTAAAATGGGTGAATTCATGTGAAATACACATATGATTAAGAATGCAAAATGTTATGCTAATTTATACAAATTATTTACAAGTACATGAATGTTAATTTTATGATATAAACATATGAATGAACATAATTTCTCAAAACGAAATTCTATTTTCAGCTAATTAGAGTGATGAGTCACATATTTATCAGTAACCCTGACAACGTATTGGGTACGTGCTCAATTGGTCTCATTGACAGCTACCCAAAATGCTTAATCCCAAGTTGCCAAGTAGTAATATCCTATTCGTATAACCCACTTACACACTTTGCGAGTTTTATATGTGGGACCATATTTGGAGGGGGAGGGAGAGGAGGGATGTTGCAATCATTGTAATATCCTAAACATAGTCCTACATTTAAAACTCACAAAGTATGAGAGGGGCTTATAAAAGCAGGGGATTACTACTTGACAACGTGGGCTTAAGCATTATAGGCAGTTGTCAACGGATCAATTGGAACTGAACCTAACAGTTATCAAGGCTACTTTTCCTCGATAATGGTCCAGAGACCTAAGCCCGGGATGCTACAAATAGTATCATAGTGGGTTCCTCTAATAGTGGAGAGAGTTACTCAAGAGATGGAGCCACCCCTACAAAGAAATAGAAGGAAAAAGCTACATGAATCGTGCAGTCACCACTATTACACATAATAAGTGAGGGATCATATCGCAATGAGGATGTTGTGAATATAAGTAGGGAAGGTTGTAACACATCAACTTAGTTCCACGTCTAAAATTCATAAAGTGTGAGAGTGGGTTATAAGGGGTGGGGATTACTACTTGATAACTTAGGTTTAAGTATTTTGAACAATCGTCAATGAGCTCATTCGAACCTGAGCTCAAGAAGTTGCCAGGGCTAGTTTTTCCAATAATAATTAGGGGATCTAAGCCCCGATGTTACAATGTTATCAAGGGAGGAAACTCTTGTACCCTCTTATTTGAAAGAGGAGAATCAAGATAAGTAACTATACTCCACCTTTACATACACTCATGCTCCAACATTTTATAGTTGATGCCTATTTATCTGTTATTTTATAGTAAAAATATTTTATCTCATCAAGAATTCACACCATCCAAATCTATTGATTGGACGAGAATGAATCCAAAAAAGTTATACTACCAAATATCGAATTGAAAACTTGAGTTCATTGGATTTGGAATACTTTATGTCAATCAAATAACATGGGATATGTATATGCAAATACTCTTATTATCACCCATCATAAAATTGGAATTTACCCCATTACCTAAGTGCCACCTTTGGCATTAACTGAGAATGAACATCCAAAATACATATCTTTCTTGGTAACTACTTTTTCACCATAAAGATGAAAATCTTCATAACATACCTCTATAGCCATATCATAAAGATCCTCACCCCTACACAAAAGCTTCAACACCCATTTTTCCATCAACTTTATTAGAATCCTTCTAACTCACTAAAGAACAACGAGAGAATTCCATGTTATCACAGTAGTTTATAAGGTATCCAGTAATGAGTTTGTGTATTTAACTCCGCATAGGGACCATATAAAACTCTTCTTTTTAAGAGGAAGGGGGTGAGATGTCGCCAAGACGCCCACTTAAAAAACTTCTATGTTTTCGATTGGCATGTTCCATCACATTCACCCCATACATTCTCTCGTCCCGAAGATAATCACATCTCGTACCAACCACAGGATCCAGAGAATATCTGCAATCCCAACCAAGTCAGGTTCGGATCCAGATCCCACTAGGTCAATAGATTCCCAGCTGACTCCCAAACATTCCTAGACACCTCCCAACCAAAGAATAAATGATTGACATTCTCCACAACATCTGAACATCGTTGGCACATCCCATCATCGCCAGGGAAGACGTGTACCCTCCTCTCAATAATCAACAACGGGTCCCTCCTCATCAACCAACTGAAAATATAGACCTTAAGAGGAATCCTCCAACTCCAAATCTCCAGTTACTCAATCGATGCTATCATCGAGCCAAATATAGCAGCTGCATAAAAGGCCTTATATGCTTTTCCAAACGTAAAACAATCATCAGCCCAAAGACGAGGGCATGTCAACATCTACCAAAGTCTCTAAGAGCAACATGAGCTCGATAATACACTGATCTGATAACTCCGCCAAAGTCTCTTCTATTGTGGCAGCATCTCACGGTAGAGGAGATTCAATACAGTTCAAAGGATGTAGTGTTCGTGGTAGAGGAAGTTGTCGCCCTTGCCCATAGTGTGTATACGATAGCCATATAGGACACTCTGAGGATACAGGCTATCAGAAGCATGGTCGCCCTACATCTACTTGTGTTGCTGAGCAATTTGAGCATACTTCTACTCTTGTTGGTCATAAGTATGATGGTTTTGTCTCCCACATGAGGGAGATAATGAGCCCTTCAACCGATACTACTAGTGCTCCTCTTGTCCCATATAACATTTTTACCTCCGCTAGCACCTTATGTACATATTATGCTCTTACCACCTATCATAGTGTAATCTTTCATATCCTACAACAAAAGGATCATGGACTCTAGAGCATTTCATCATCTCTGCAGTGTTAGACAACAATTTACATCATATAGTATTTGTTCATCCTGACCGATCTATATTCATTGTCGATGGGAGACATTTTCCTATTATAAGACATGGAAAGATCCAGTTGATGCCTTCCATGCATCTGCAAAATATGCTACACGATCTTGAATTTTCTATGAATTTATTGTCTATCAGTCAACTCATCCATGATCGGTCCAAGCTCGAGTAAATTGAGGAGGGTTGCGTGTTAGGTAGCTGACAACTGCACAAGGCATTCCCTACTAGTGACGTGTTGTATCACCCGAATGCAATGAGAAATTGGCAAAGGCCGCAACATCGTTGTTCGGATGTAGTTCAAAATTTGCTAGGGTTCTCGCATGAGGAACACATGCGAGTAATTAAGCTAGTTCCGCTGCATCGCTGCCCGGATGCAGTCCAACTGTCCAAAATTTGCAAGGGTTCTCGCATGATGGACACATGCGAGTAAAGAAGTTAGTCCAAAAGAGGTTGCAAAGGAAGTTACGGATAAGTAGTTGGAATATTGGCACTTTGACTGCCAAATCGATGAAGATTGTAGATACGATGAAAAGAAGGAAGATTCATATATTATGTCTTCAAGAGACAAAATGGGTTGGAGAGAAAGCAAGGGAGATCGAGAAGACGTGCTTTAAACTTGAGTATTCATGTAAAGATAAGAGCGGAAATGGTGTTGGAGTAGTTGTTAATAAGGATTTGAAGTATTGTGTGGTTGAGGTGCAAATATTCAGGGATCGGATTATTTTGCTAAAATCAGTGCTCGAAGAAGAAATTCTGAATATCATCTCAGTTTATGCACCACAAATTGGTTTAGATGAAAGTATTAAACAAGCTTTTTTGTGAGGATTTGGATAAGATTATGCAAGGAATCCCATAAAGAGAGATGATTTGCCTAGGTGGAAATCTTAATGGATATGTGGGAGAGGATGCTTCAGGGTATGCTACTGTTCATGGAGGCCATAGTTTCGGGGATAGAAATGAAGAGGGAAAATTCATTCTGGATTTTGTAACAGCTTATGATCTTTTTGTAGCAAGCACACTCTTCAAGAAGAGGGAGGATCATTTAATTACTTATAAGAGTGGCCCGATTAGAACACAGATAGATTGCCTTGCGTTGAGGAGAAGAGATCGGTTGTGTTACAAAGGCTACAAGGTAATAACATGAGAGAGTTTGACAATCCAACAACGCTTGTTACTCATGGATGTACAAATAAAAGGACCGGTAAGGAAAAGGAGGGTTTCCAAGATCATTAGAAATAGATGGTGGAATCTTCAATTGAAGAAATCAAGATTCAGGGAGAATGTTTTAGAAGACTTATCTTGGGATTGTAAAGGAAGTGCAAATGAGATGTGGGAGGCGGTGGCATCTTGCATCTGAAGGGTAGCCAAAGAGATGCTAAGCGAGTCAAAGGGAGGAGCTCCAGACCAAAAGAAAGCTTGGTGGTGGAGTGGAGGGGTGCAAGAGAAGCTCAAAATTAAAAGAGCACGCTTTAAAGCCATGTCTACGGATAGAACAGAGGAAATGGTCACAAACTACAAAATAGCAAAGAATGAAGCAAAGAAGACTTTAAGCGAAGCTAAGTCAAAAGCTTATGAAGTTTTGTACAAAAATCTCGATTCTAAGGAGGGTTAGAAGGATATATTCATGTTGGCCAAAGCAAGAGAAAGAGAGTCCAAAGATCTTTCTCAAGTGAAATGCATTAAGGATGAGGAAGGTCATGTGCTTGTTACTCATAAGGATATAGAAAATAGATGGAAGCAGTATTTTCATAAGCTTTTCATTGGGGATGGAAATAGAGAGGTCACTTTGGGAGATCTAGCTAGTAGTGAAAGTTACTTGAATCGTACAAGCTATAGACAAATACAAAGGAAAAAGGAAAGGAGGCTTTGACGATTATGAGACCTGAGAAAGGAGTAGGACCTGATGACATTCCTATAGAAGTATGAAGAGTTTTAGGTTAACGTGGTTTGACTTGGCTTACAAATTTATTCAATGTTATTTGGCTAAGCAATCTATCTCGAAAGATATTGTCAATGAATAGAAGTATGTCTTGCTCATTAACATCCCCGAGATCGACTAGAGTTTCTTCGAATATAAGGAGAGCCAGGAAGTCAAACCAACTCTCATACGAGCTCCTGGTGGCTCATTCATCTTATCGTAGACTAGATTTGGATTCTGTAAGATTTTCTTCGTTAATCACTCTGGATTCTTTCATTTCCCTATAAAGAACATTTCCTTAACGATTACATTCGCCTGCTCCGCCAAAGCCCCAACCCCCATGAGCTCTGAAGATTGGAGAAGTATCGTGGTACCTCTTTATAAGAATAAAACATGGCCTCAAATTTCAACGAAATTCGGTCGAATTTCTGTCGAATATCGATATCCTATCGAAATCGAAATTCGACCGAAATGGCTGAAATGACCGAAATATGAGGACCCTAATATAAAAAATGACCGAAATTTCGGTCAAATTCAACTGAAATTCCACCGAAATTCCGTTTCGGTGGTCACCGAAATGGTGAACGAAACCGACATTTAGGGCTTTGGAATAAAGGAGACATTCAAAATTTATTCAAATTACAGAGGTATCAAGCTGATGAGTCACACTATGAAAATTTGGGAATGTGTGATAGAAAGAAGGTTGAGGCAAGTTTCCAAAGTAAAAGTAACCAATTCGGATTCATGCCATGACGCACAACTATTGATGCCATCCACTTGCTTAGGAGAACGATGGTGATTTATAGAGCTAAAAGGAAGAATCTCCATATGATTTTTATTAATTTGAAGAAGGATTATGATTCCGTCTCACAGGAGATATTGTAGAGAGTTTTAAAGAAGTGACAAGTACATGTCCTATACACTAACCTCATAAAGGATATGTATGATAGGGCTTCATCTTGTGTAAGGGTCCGGTCTAGGAAGACTGATTATTTTGACATTAACATTGGTATGCATCAAGGTTCAGCTTTGAATCCATTCCTTTTGCTTTGATTGTGGACGAGTTGACAAGTCACATTCAGGATGAATTGCCTTGGTGTATGTTATTCGTTGATGATATTGTGTTGAATGATGAGACTAGAGATAAAGTAAATGAGAAGCTTGAGGTCTAGAGACATGCATTGGAAACTAAGGGATTCCGTATAAGTAGGACTAAGAATGAATATATAGAGTGTACTTTTGATGGGAGCAATGGTGAAGGAATCGAGGTGAAGAATGGTGACGATAACATTCAGATGAGAGATTATTTTAGATACTTGAGATATATTTTGCAACATGATGGGGAAATTAATGGAGACGTTACTAATAGAATAAATGCAGGTTGGCTAAAGTGGAGAGGAGCCTCTACTATTCTCTGCAAGGACTTAAATGTCGAATTTCGGTTTCATTTTGGTGACTGATCGAAACGAAATTTCAGCCAAAATTTCGGTCATTTCGGTTGGTTTTTGAACTTGGGCCCTCAAATTTCAGCAGATATAGGCCATTTCGACCGAATTTCGACGAAATTTGTTCCCATGGTTCTCTGTGATAAAAAAAAATTTCTTTGAAAATCAAAGGAAAGTTTTACAAAGCAACCGCGAGACATGCTATGATCTATGGATCTGAATGTTATCCTGTGAACCATAGACATGTGTAGAGAATGGCAGCAGCAGAAATGAAATACTGAGGTGAATGTGTGGACACATCACGTAAAGATCGGATTCAGAATAATGCAATCAGAAGGAAAATTGGTGTAGCTCCGATCGAGGATAAGTTGCGAGAAAACCGATCGACCATTTGCAAAGAAGGTCGGTGGATGCACCAGTTAGGGGATGTGAGTTTTGGGATGTTGAGCTGGTTAAGAGAGAGCGATGAAGGCCCAAGAAGTGTTGGAACGAAACTATACAAATGGATCTTAGTTTTTTTGGATCTAAGTCCGAGATTGACCCAAGATAGATCTGAATGGAAGCAAAGAATCCATATAACTGACCTACTTAATGTGGGAAAAGGCTTTGTTGTTGTTATTGTCTATCAGTCAGATTAATAAGGATCTCAAGAATCGTCTCAGTTTTTACCCTTCTCTTGTATTTCAGGAGATACTCACGGGTAAGGTGATTGGATGTTGCCGTGAGCAAGGGGGTACATATTGGTCCAGTCTCTATATGCTAGCAGATCTTCCGTTCCTACTAGACAAATCTCTCTGTACATGTTCCTTTGCATAAGTTGTGTATAGTCCCTCCATTGGATATTATCTCAATCCAATTTCGAGTATGAGGCTTGCCAATTTAGGAAAAACCGGCATACCAATTTTCTCGATCATTAAAGTCGTAGCAATAATTCTTTATTTGAATTGTTGTATTTTAATATTTGGGGTCCCAGTCATGTTCTTGATCACCAGGGAATATGTTCTATCTTATCGTTATTGATGAGCTTTCCAGACTTTCTTGGATCTTTTGATAAAAAATAGGTTGAGTAAGGTTTTACTATGCAAACTTCTATTATTAAAGTAAAGAATCTCTTTCATGCTACTGTAAACTACATTCACCCTGACAATGTTTTCGAATTTTGTACTGGTCAGTTATCTCAGTTCTTCAAGTCTATTGAGATTCTCCATCAGACTTCGTGTACCTACACTTCCTAGTAGAACGGTATTGTTGAGCACAAGCACCATCATCTCTTAGATGTTACTAGCACTCTCATAATACAGAGTCATGCTCCTCATTCTTAATGGGAAGAAACTGTCCTCATCGCTAAATGTATGTTGTCTTCTGTGTTAGAAGAAAAACTTCGTTATTCGATTATGTTTACTGAAAAGGACATTTTCTCTCTAACACCTCGTGTCTTCTGTAGTGTAGCCTTTATTCATCACCTGACTCCTGGTCATGGTGAACTCTCTCCTAGATCTGTCAAATACTTCTTTGTTGGTCATCCCCAGGACCCAAAAATGGTATTGATGCTTTAATCATGTCACACGGAAGTATTATGTAAGTGATAACGTCACATTCTTTAGTAATAGTTGATGGACCTATTTACGCCCACAAAGGCTCAACTTCCATCGTAAAAGGATAACTTAGAACAAAAATTATTTTTGATTTAATTAAAATTATTACATCCGGAAATTTAGTACAATGTTTTACATATTCCTGCTGCCACTATCAGTGCTTGCAGAAATTGCATAATGCCATAATTACGCGAAATCTGATTTTGTTGTTTATGAGATACGCAGACATAATAAATACATCAGCAAACATTCAAGCATGGGAAGATTCCAAAAATGTACTCGGTAGGATAAATACATTTGGTCAGCATTTGGAATTTACTTACCGTATCACCAACTTTACATTGATCCAAGATTCTGTATAAATCACCTCCATTTGTGACCTGTGTACCATTAACAGAAGTTATTATGTCACCCAAAATGAGGCGACCATAAGGATCTCGTTTAGTAGGTAGCAACCCCTGCACATAGCAACATCACCTGAGTTAATATGAAAAAAGAAGGAAACACTTTAGGCTATTATTTTCATTTTTTTAAAGGCAAAACACTACTTTTATATGTGTATAGATTATAAAAGATTCACACCGTACACTTAGACTCACACCGCTAACTTTTAAGGCAAAGTGATTAATACAAAATGATCTATTCCATGCAGCTATAGAAGAAATCTATAGTTTCTGCAGGGGCGTATATGACACTTTTTTAAAAAAATAATTTGCAACCTAGTCTTGACCTGTACTGAGAGGTTGTTGGCTCCCTTAGAGCTGTGTTATAACTCACAAGAGGGGTGCTTATGGTCCCTTATTATAATATGGGTGATTTATACGGCACACAATGGAATTATATTCTATCAAAAGAGGTAGTATGCAGAAAATGTAATGCAGCATGCCAAGGTTCTTTGTGAATCTGTGATCCCTGTAAATTCACTTGTGAACAACGCTTTAGATGCATGACCTTTTTCTTGGAAAAAAACTTTGATTAAGACATATTGATCAGATGATTGTCCATTGCTTAAAAGGAGGGAGAAATGGGAAAGAGTGGGTCAAAGGGTGGGGCATGGACATTGGGCGATTGTATGTGTGAACCCAATTTGGTGTCATCTTTGTCACTACCGTCCTCTTGCATGAATCGCGGGGTTTGGAGTTGGATGTGGCTGATGGGAGTGTTGACACTTGGACGGTGCCTGCAGGGGTCCAGCCCACCTGAAGGGCGTTGCAGTCCGTTGCTTGGTGATGTGTCAGACTTTGATGGGGGATGGAGTCAGGGGTTTGGGACATGACTATAGATAGCTGGTCTTGCTCTAGAACATTGTCGAGGTTGCCCTATGCTTCGCTTCTGGGGGCCCTATGGGGCTGCGATGGAGATGGCTCTCCCTATCAACAAGGAATAAAAGCATGTGGATCTGAAACGAGTGTTTGACTACCATGATGATTTGAAAGGAAGTGATGGAAGCGG
This sequence comes from Ottelia alismoides, assembly GCA_037367405.1. Lineage (NCBI taxonomy): Eukaryota > Viridiplantae > Streptophyta > Magnoliopsida > Alismatales > Hydrocharitaceae > Ottelia > Ottelia alismoides. The sequence continues at coordinate 461,453 of JAZKJV010008767.1, forward strand.
TCGGCGGGACTGGAGGACTAAGCGGCGACACGAGCCCAGGTTGAGATCTGCAACAAGGGAAGTTGTGGATGTGAGGGAGGGAGGTCTATGAGGGGGTTGTGGGTGTAATAGGCAAGGAAGGTAAGGACTATGGAGGAAGGCATTCGGAGCAGCAGGAGGATGACAGGAGGTAGTAGACGAGCTGGCTATGGTTGACTAACATGTTCATAGAAGTAGGTTTACTGGTAAAGCTCGAAGATTTAATAGGTTGATGACCTCGGTGGAGTTTGTTGAAGATATCCCCACGTCAACGCTCGTTCACATCCAATATTTTCCATACCATACACTGTTGGTTTGTTTGTTCTAACATAGGACATGAGATGTGACACCAATTTCAAGTACAAGAGGCTTGGATGCTGGAGCTGATTTTCAACAGTTGTAGTAACGGCAAGGGGTGCAGATTAAGATTGAGATAACATGAATTTTGGTGGTAAGACCCACGACATTTTGACTCTTCTTGATTGATTACAAGAAAACCCTAGGAAGGTGGAGGAAATAAAATGTCGGAGTTGTTGCATGTGGTGGATCATTCGGACAAGGGTGAGGATTGTCGGTGGGTCATGTCAGTCCATTGTGGAGTTTAGTGGCGCCATCTTGACGTGGTTAAGGAGTATACAAATATGCAATTTCAACATAGGCAGAAGTCTAGAAAGCTCTGTTTAGAAGAAAGAGATATCGATATGTGATTCTTCCACTTCACAACTTCAAAGAGGATTAAGAACAACAAGAGATTAAGGGTGGGTGAGGTGGAGGAGGTAAATAAAAGAGAGGTCAGGTATGTGGTAGTGGAGCACGTCGTTCAGGACAAGACAGTTGGTAAATGCTTAGCAGTGAAACGATGAGCCAACTAATAGGGTGTTGGAGGCACAATGAAAAGAATTGGTAATATCGATTATGAAAGAGATTGCCAAGGATGCTCTGGCGACCTTGAAACAAGAGGGCTCACCATGTTCATTTAGCTTATTGGTTTTCTTCTTCAAGGAATTTGGAGGCATCGTTGGCTTGTACGTAATACTAATGGTACCACAACTCTAGGTAGAGAAATTTGAGTTCAAGAGGCTAAATAGAGTTTTCTCTTTTTACTCTATGATCGTTGCTCTGGTACCATGTGAAAGGAATTGAGAATGGATGGAATGGTTGACCGTATGAGTCCAGCTTAGTCCACTTTCATCGCCGGGAGGTTGTTGGACAACTTTGTGGTAGAATGGTTTCATGCTAGAGAGGGGGTGATATACCTAATATGAAAGGTGGACCTGGATAAGGCACATGCTACTTTGGATTTACCTTCTTGTTGAGTGCAACAAGAAGAGGTGCTTCCTGTTGCTTTTGCTTACATGGTAAAAAGGTGTATCGCGATTCACGACAATCTCCTTTTCAATGATGCCTAATGGACGGCCAAAAAGGGGGAGGAGTATATCATGGGAGAGGGCTCAAATAGGGATATCCGTTGATACCATGTTTGTTTTAACAACAGATGTTCGTATCTCCGGCTATGTTTAAAAAATGCAGTGGGATTTGTTCTCCGACTTCTCTGTGGGACCGATAGGAGAGGTACAGATGCCCTTGCTTTAGTATGCAGAGGATACATTTTCCTTCATGTAGGGGTCACGTTAGCACGTATGGAGAGTTCAGTTTTAGTGGAGACCTTCAGTGAGGCTTTATGCAAAAAGACCAATGATTGGAAGTTTGTTCTGTGGCTTTTTGGCATGGATAACTAGGAGGCATCGGCTTGTTATGGAACTTTGCTTACTGATTAGGTGCAGTTAGCACCTACATAACCGAGACCGACCTTGGCTACTGACTTCGTATATATTGTTATTCTATATGATGGTATTTATATGACAAGTAAAGCCCGAGAAGCAGATAGACAACCTCCATTGGAGGTTTTTGTGAGGTAGGGTTGAGGATGAGCAGTTGTTTGGTAAAGTCGGAGGAGGTAAAGGTGGGTTGGGACTCAGGTACTTGAAATACTTTAACGAGACACTGATGGCAAAGTTGTTATGAAGTTGCAAAGAGGAGTGAGTGAGCTATGTGGTGCGGTAGCTATGACAAGATCTACAACAGAGACCCTTGATTCTGGAGGGGGTCAATCCACTTACTGCCAACTGTAGGCCCTTTTTAGGAGATAAGGCAAGGGGTTATGGAGGATTTCAGATTCTGACTGGATGAGTGGATCTGACAGAACTTTTCCTCCAGTTGGTTGCTATTTCAAAGGATGGACAGCTGGCAGTTTCTTGGTGTTAGGATGAATTCATATATCTAGAATTGTCGTGCCACTTTCAGAGGAGAAAGTCAAAGACCATGACGATGGTCGTGCTGCTAGAAAGACTGAATATTTTATCTCACCATCTTACGTCCAGATTATCATTCAGACCTTCATAGTAAACTCCTATGGTGTCCATACTACATAATATATTCAGCAGTGTCGCTCATGTATAACGAAGGAAGATGTGAATCACTTGTTCTTTATGTATACGAATACAGATGCGATGCAGGGAACACTCATAATCATGTGGATTGATATGAGGGATGCGGACACCTTTTAAGCTTAGCAGGATAGGAGCTAGCCGATATTGGTCCTTTGGGCTATTTGAATAAAGAGAAATGCTGTGATTTTCAGGAAGGAGAGGTATCATGCAGATAATGTGATGCCATCGTGGGCATGTCTACACTTTCAAAAGTAGTAGTCATGGTATTGCTTCAACAAAATTAAGATGAAATCCCACGTTGGATTATCATACTTTGATTTAACAAAGAGATGGTTAGGATATGCTCAGTTCAGGAAAATTATAGACCATGGGATTAGATACTGAGACTGGTGTGTTATGCCAGCTCAATTACATCAAATATTTATTAGAAGCACGTGATAATAGATGAAGCTATAAGCTTTAATCAATAATGACCTCAAAAAAAAATAATGACCTCAAAAAGCATGTGAAAAAAGTCAATACCAAGAACAAGGCATCTTTTTAACAAAAAAACAATTCTAGAAAACATTAAAAGAAAGATTACTCCAAGAGAGCTTATGCCCAGGGTTGCTATTTTTAACTGGAGAAATGTATGCTTATACTTATATTATATGGATAAAACAATACTTGCACCATCAGGATACCAATTGTGCCGACAGATAATATACATGAAATGGATCTTAATTAAAACCAATCAACATGTGCCTCGATCAGAATGGAGAGTACAAGATGTGGTCAAGCTGGCATGGTAGTGTGTATCACCATTATAAATATAATATATCGGATATAACACTTCCATTTAAACTTCAAGACTTTCAGCATGAAAAACTTTTTCATAATTGCTCACTTTCAAGAAGAAGAATCTGAATTTTTGAAATGGACAACTTTAAAAATTCAATTGATTCTTACAAAGGGAAACGGCAGTGATGCAGATATCGATGTGCCCATGTGACCTAATATGTGTTTCTTGTTTCATTGCATGCCTAAATGCAGGGTTGGAAAGCAGCTCATGCAACAAGAAACAAATTCTTGACCCAATAAACAGAAAACAAGAATGCAATCATAACAGTGACAGGATGGTTGATAACATATTTTTTACCGCTTTGCCAGCAGGACCATTTGCAGGAGCATCCAGAACAAGAACCCCACTGACACCCAGCTGTTCCATGGACTGATCAGGAGCAAATTTTATCCCTAATATAGGTCTTGTCACTTTTCCATATTTTACCAATTGTTCAACAATGCCACTTACCTGAAAATCAGGGAAATAGTTCAGACATTTCAAGAGGGACAAAGAAAAGGAACGCAAAGAACAAGTACATAATCAAAATAAAAATGATCTACATAGCTTTTGTTGGAGGCATGAGCTAAGGGAACTGGAAACATACTGTGTCAACAGGGATGGAAAATCCAACACCAGAGGATGCTCCTGAGGGGGAGTAGATGGCTGTGTTTATCCCAATCAAGTTCCCAGAACTATCAAGCAGTGGTCCTCCACTGTTACCAGGATTTATAGCAGCATCAGTCTGAATAACATCCTGAATTGGGCGTCCCGTGGCAGCAGAACTGATTTCCCTTCGCAGTCCACTGCAAAATTTGAAAATGAATGACCTCAACCCCACCAAGAATACAAAACAAAAGCCAAGTATTTCTCACATTAATTCAGACAGGCGACATGGATTCAATGCCTCCACTATAATTTATCCTCCATGCCATGTTTTCAGACTAAATACAAAGCATCGTGACTAACATTTTCCTTCCAGCACTCTCCTTCAACCACACTTCCGACTCATTAACCTACTTCCGCACTTTTGAAACTCTCTAAAATATTATGGGTCAAGAATATTTATTGATCATTTTGTGCAGAAACAGCTGAACGGATTCTGATGTTGCTTCCATGTATATATAGGTCATAGTCAAAATAAATAAATCGAGGATAACACCTAACCTGATTACGCCAGTTGTAAGAGTGTGATCAAGGCCAAACTGCAGTGAATTGGAAAAAGAAGAATTATCAGAGAGAAGAAGCCCACGAGATGCATGCAGTACAATCAGATGCACATGAACTTAAATTTATGTCTACTCTAAGAAAAGTGACTTGAAATAAGAATTCGGGATGAGCTTCTAAGAGATAAAAAGACATCAGGCAAGCAATGGTTGCTGAAGAGAATCTTAAAAACAAGCCATGCCAAGAAGACTACAGGAGGGTTGATAAATGCAATCCATATCAGCAAGTAATCATTCCACTCTAAGACTTTCCTTTATTAAAAAAATCAAGAAGGGGAAGATGGGCAGTAATCATCCTAATGTCCTTAATGGTGCAAGGAAAATAATATTCCAATTTTATATAGATTAGAATTTGTAGCAATCAAGAAGAACAAGCAACGCACAAAACAGAGGGTTTACGTGAAAAATGCTCGTAATAGAATTGGAAACCCATAGGGAGAGAGCGCTCATAGGCCGCTATTGTTGTCTTCACTTCCTTAAGAAATGAAATGGGAGAATGCATTACAAGAAAAAACAATAAGGGCCCGTTCAGTTCGGGAATAAGCAGGAATAAGGAGAATAAGGATCTATTCTTTGTTCGGCTGGAGAATAGGAATAAAAGGAATAAGATGAAATAAAGGTATGTAAGGTGGGATAAAGATAGGAATAAGAGTGAAATAAGATGGAATGAGGAAAAATAATCGTACTACGGGAAACCGTGTCGGATGGAGAATAGGCCCCTTGTTCCAAGGCCTGTTCTCCAAACGAACAGGCCCTAAGAAGAAAGAGCACACCGTGAAGTTAAGTGGTTCGAGATGGTCCCGAAGGACCATCCTATTCCACGGGAGAATATCCTATAGGATCAGATATTGCTATTAGCTTTCTTAAGAGATATAAGTGTGTGACTCTTCAGTTTATATAGCCCAGTCGAAAGTCCCACCACTGATCAATATGGGACTAAATATGAGACTGGTGTAATTGAATCTTGGAGAGATTCAATTACCCATCTACATACTCCTTTTGAGTCAAACCATCTGTTGGGAAACGTGAATGAGATGTTCTATTCCATAGCCCTAGACTCTCTTATATAGGAGAGTAGCCTATGGGTAAATTACATAAAGAGAATAAGAAGAAAATAAAATAACAAAGAGATACAATTATCTTATATGCGTCAACACTCCCCCTCAAGATGGAGCATAGATATCAATCATGCTCAGCTTGGACGCACGCTTCTGGAATGGGCCTCTAAGTAATGCCTTGGTGAAAATATCAGCAGTCTGATTCTCTGATGTGACGTGAGATGTAGCAATGAACCCCTTCTGAATCATGTCACGTATGTAGTGACAGTCGACCTCAATGTGCTTGGTCCTCTCATGAAAGGCTGAGTTATTTGCAATGAACAAGGCGGCCTGATTGTCACATTCCAACATCATAGGAAGAGGTATATCAAGACATAGATCTGCAAGTAAGGATTTCACCCACATCATTTCTGTGCTAGCCTGGGCCATAGCCCTGTATTCAGATTCAGCACTGGATCTAGCTACTACTGTCTGCTTCTTGCTCTTCCACGAAACTATAGCATCTCCAACATAGACTGCAAATCCTGATGTTGACTTCCTGTCCTTGGGGCATCCTGCATAGTCTGCATCCGCACATGCTGTGATAGAAATCTCCTTTCCTTTCTTAAATAGCAAGCCTGCACCTGGAGATGATTTTAAATATCTCAGAATCATGTGTATTGCATCCATATGTGCCTGACGTGGTTGCTCCATGAACTGGCTCACACGACTCACTGCAAATGATATATCAGGTCTAGTGATCGTGACATACAGTAGTTTGCCTACCAGTTCTCTGTACCTTCTCTTATCCACCTCTTCTGTGTCATCATCATACAGCTTCATGCTAGGATCCATTGGTGTCGTAGCAGGTCGACACCCTAGCATACTTGTCTCACTCAGTAGATCTGTAACATACTTCCTCTGTGACATGACTAATCCATATGGATTTCTAGCAAACTCCAGCCCCAGAAAATATCTAAGGACTCCCAAGTCCTTGGTGACAAACTCGGTCCCCAGCCTTTCCTTTGCCTGCTTAATGCCCTGGTCATCATCACCTGTAATCAAGATATCATCAACATAAACCATGATTACAATGATACCTCTCGCCGTCTTCTGTACAAACAAGGAGTGATCAGCATTGGAGCGTTTATATCCTTGTTTCTCAAAGAGGTCTGAAAGCTTCTGAAACCATGCTCTGGGGCTCTGCTTAAGGCCATAGATGGCCTTATGTAATCTGCAAACCTTGGAACACTCCCCCTCAACAGCAAAACCAGGTGGCTGTTGCATATAGACTTCCTCCTGCAAGTCTCCATACAGAAATGCATTCTTCACGTCCAGTTGATAGAGTGGCCAGTCTCTAGCAACTGCAACTGATAACAGGATCCGTAGAGTGGAATGACGCGCCACAAGGGAGAACGTGTCAAGGTAATCTACCCCATATGTCTGTGTGAAGCCCCGTGCAACTAGGCGTGCCTTGTACCTGTCAATGGAACCATCTGCATTGTGCTTAACTGTAAACAACCATTTGCAACTCACCGGGCTAACATCTGGAGGTATAGGAACCAAACTCCAGGTTCCTCTAGACTGAAGTGCCGCCATCTCTTCTTCCATTGCTAGCCTCCATCTAGCATCCTGCAAAGCATCATGGTGGTTCCGTGGAATGTCTGTAGCTGAGAGTGCCAATGCAAACGTCCTGAAGTCTCCAGATAGCCTCTCAAAAGACACAGCTGCTGATAATGGATATTTGGCACAGCTTCTCTTCGGCTTGCGTAGAGCGATTGGAACATCCAGATCATCTGTGTTATCGCCATGCTCCTGTAATGCATCCTGCTGAGAAATGTCGTCAGATCCATCAACATTAATATTTTCATTACATACCATAGGCGAGCTAGTTGACGGGTCAGGACCATGAGCTGGAGGAGGCCTGCGGGTGTAATGGAATGGTAGCGGGGATACTCGTGATGGTGGTGGTGGTGGCGGTGGTGGTGACGGTGGTGTTGTTTGTGGCAATGGTGATGGTGGTTCCATGAATACGGCATCAGGGAGATACAGGTGGTGGCTGCATGTTTCCGGATTCTGAAAAATACATAACAGATTCAAAAAATGTAACATCTGCACTGATCATATACCGCCGACGCACAGGATCAAAACACTTGTACCCCTTTTGAGTTCTGGAGTACCCCACAAAGACGCACTTGACAGCCCTAGGAGAGAGCTTGTCAGTACCAGGCGACAACTGATGGACAAATGCGACTGACCCAAACACACGAGGGGTAAGAATGAACAAATCCTTGTCAGGGTAAATGAGTGAAAAAGGAATTTGTTCATTCAAGACAGACGAAGGCATACGGTTGATAAGGTAACATGCAGTAAGGACTGCATCACCCCAGTAGGAGTACGGAACATGACTCTGAATAAGAAGTGACCTTGTGACATCAAGAAGGTGACGGTGTTTTCTTTCAGCAACCCTATTCTGTTGAGACGTATGAGCACAAGATGTTTGGTGAATAATTCCTTTTGAGGAGTAGTAATTGGCTAGAATGTTGGTGCACAACTCTAAGGCATTATCACTTCTCACAATCTTGACAGATGTGGAAAAAAACATTTTGAATTTCATTTAGAAAGTGGATAATAATATTTCCTGCTTCAGATTTATTTTTCATTAGAAAGACCCATGACGCTCTAGAGAAATCATCCACAAATACAATATAAAACCTGTGTCCCTGATGATCGGGAACACGACTCGGACCCGGACATCGACATGAAACAACTCAAACTTGGAGTTACTACTCCGACGTTGACTACTGGGAAAAGACGACCTGTGATGCTTTCCCAACTGACATGCCTCACACTGGATAGGTGTGTGAGAGAGACCATAGGGTAGAACTAGACGCAACTTCTGAAGCGGTAAATGACCAAAATGCAGATGCCACAGGAGAGGAGATACTTGTCCAGCAGGAGAAGATGTGGTTCCGGCAAATGGGGTCTGGTTCAGACGATAAAGGCCTCCTTGCTCATAGCCATGACCAATCACGTTGCCCGTACGGATGTCCTGAAAAATCAAAGAAGATGGATCAAAAATAGCTCGACAATGGAGATCCTTCGTAATCTGACTAATTGACAACAGATTCATAGAAAAATGTGGTGCATGTAGGACATTCTTGAGCTGCATAGAAGATGTCAATCTAATCTCCCCCTGACCCGTGATAGGGGAGTGTGTGCCATTGGCAATCACTACTGTCCGTCCTGGAGGAATCTGAGTGTATCCTGTAAGTAGACTCTGGTCGCCACATAGATGATGTGTAGCGCCCGAGTCCATGATCCATGGCAATGTATCAGATCTACTACTGTGGAGTGCAAGTGTACTACCTGAAGTACTAGTAGAGGCAGAGGCAGAAGCCGCAGCATCAGTATGACTCTCTGTAGTCGGTGCTGGACCAGATGGTGGGATAATGCCCCTGAGGCGGGCAACTAGATCATCAAATCGTTGATCCAGTGTAGCAGCAGACGGGGGCTCTATCTGCTCAGCGGCTCGTGCAGATGCAGGGAATCCATGCTTCGAGTAGCATGTGTCTTCAGTATGTCCAACTCGGTGACAATATGAGCATGTTGGCCTAGTGCGGCCACCCCTTCCACGAGGAGTACGTCCACGGCCCTGGTGATGAAAACCGCGGCCTCTGTTGGCCGCCATAGCTGAGGGATTCTGACTCGCAGCTGCTGAAGGTACTGTGATCCTACTCAATCTGTGAAAAACTTCCTCCATGGGAGGAATAGTCGAGTCCGCCAAAATCTGTGAACGTGTTGCCTCATACTCTGGATCAAGTGCAGCGAGAAATACACCCACCATCGTCGCATTCCTGTACGTCTTCTGCTGTTCTGGCGTGGCGGTAAGAGGCATGAAGCTATAGAGCTTCTCGAACATCCCTCTCAATGATGTATAGAGAGAATGTAAAGGACGGTCGTTCTGCTTTATTGTGAATTTATCATGTTGTAGTTGCAGGATCTTCGTCTCGTTCTTTGCCTGAGAATATGTCGCTGCCAGGATATCCCACATGTCTTTGGCTGTAGGTTGATGTAGAATGTCATTGGCGATTTCAATAGCCAATGTGCCAGATAGCCACACCTTGGCATATGCATCATCGGCCTCCCATGAGGCATGGACTCCAGTCTTCTCTGCAGGCTCGGGCTCAGTAAGAATGTGCTTCTTACCTGTAGACTTCATCATACTCATGAACTGCATTGCCCACAGTTCATAGTTCGTACCATCCATCTTGTCAATGGGCGCTGGACCACGAAATGCGCCAATAGATGGGATATCTGCCTTGCTTTCTGACATACTGGAGACGGAAGACTGGAGCGACTGAGAGAAGATAATCTTTGTCTACAATGACATAGACGGGATTAGTTGCGTGTGTAGACGTCAAGCAACTAACCCCATGTAGATCAAAATGTGTGTGTGCCCTAGGGTTTGGGGCTTAGGGCACGTAGGCACGTGCAAGGAGCACGCGCGCACGCAACTGGAGGTGCACAGAAGATCAGGCAGGCGTCGGGGCTGGCGCAGGCGCTATCGCGTGCACTGGCGCACGCTGTCGCACAGCGCGCAGAGGTGCGAGGCGCAGATGCGCTGAAGGGAGCGTGCAGCAGTGCGCGTAGGAGTGCGCACAATCGCGCAGAGGAGATGCGCGAGAGGCACGCAGAGGTGCGCGAGGCGCGCGAGGCGCACAGAGGCGCGCAGAGACGCGCGAGGCGCGCTAAGCGCGAGAGGCGCGCTGGGGCACCGCAGGTCGGAGAAGACCGCCGATCGGCTGAGGTGGGCGGCGTCGAGTAGAGAGAGAGAGAGAAGAGAGGCCGGCGGGTGGGGTGGGTTAGGGTTAGGGTTTCGAGAACTCCGGTCTAGGACCGTCGCTCTGATACCATGTTGGGAAACGTGAATGAGATGTATTATTCCATAGCCCTAGGCTCTCTTATATAGGAGAGTAGCCTATGGGTAAATTACATAAAGAGAATAACAAGAAAATAAAATAACAAAGAGATACAATTATCTTATATGCGTCAACACCATCTAAATACTTTAACACTCCCTCTTGAGCCAGAGCTGGAAAAGCTGCAACTTGTAACAAAAGAAAACAAACAACAAATTTCACTCAATGCATCTTCTTTAGAGTCGGAAGAAGAAAGCTCGAAGTAGTCATTGATGGGAGGAGAGCCATGTGGAGGAGATAGCACTAAGTGAAAACCCATGCTTGAAGTGAACGCTCAACGAAGACAGTCTGAAGGTAATTTTTTAGCGTCAAAAAAAAGTTGGGGTGTTAGTCTTCATGCAGTCAAGTTAATGAGCGACAAAAGTCTAAGATGACACTAAGCAATAGTAGTAGAAGTTGATATCGAGCATAAAAAATAGAGTGATTTTCACCCATATGAAGACCTCGAGAGTGGGCCCCTCCTATACCAGAACTCGAAGAAAGAGCATCTCCCATACAAAGTATCAAGAGTAGCTTCTTTCATATGTTGGTCTCAAAGAGTGACAAACATTGAGAAGGGTTTTGGCATAGAAGTCTCAAAGATGAGATCCCATTTAAGGGGGCCACAAGCAGAGGATGATGGACAAATGAGTCTAAACTAGATGAGCTCAAGTAGAAGAAAAAGTGTGACATACTCTCTCCTTCCCTCTTTCTTTATTACTTGTCAGAAATATGAAGCTTACCGGCGAAATTAGGAGAAGAAGAAAAACAACAGAGAACAAAAAACTTCTATTATTTTCTTTTTCTTTTTTTATTATTTCTTCTCCCTCTTAAACAACCCTCTTCTTTCTTTCTTTTTTATGGACCTTTTTGTTGTCACTACTTTCCTCCTCTTCTTTTTATTATATATTTTTCTTTCACTCTTTTATTTGAAAAAGATGACCTTGGGCAAAAAAAACTCAAAACAAGACATAGGGTTCCAAGAGACACATTTTTGCTTGTGTCGACACCCTCGATACACATGCTACTAGAGATGGGTGTAATCTCTGCTCAACTTAGGTTGATGTCTTTGCTCCGCATACAGCTCATGCTTCCATCTAAACGTATCGTGTAAGCTGCTTGTATGGCCAGTGTCGGTGCAAGTCCCCAAAAACCCCATAATTGGTTATTTGTAAAGGACTAATCTTTCGGGTCAAAAGGGGGCAAATTAAACATGAAGAGATATTGTGTCTTGAAGCACATGCATTATGCATGTACATGATACATGTGTTGTGCAAAGCTTTGGATCCTTAACTTTGAGCTACAACTGCTAAAGTTGATGACATCTATTATAAGAAGCTCAAGTAAAACTTTAGAGAAACGCTAAAAAGGAACTCAAAGCAAGAAGACATATAGGAGTTCGAAACAAAAGAAACTCATTAGATGCTCAAGTTAAAGCTACGACTAGAAGCAATGAGAAGCTCAAGCTAAAGCTCCAACTCGAAGCAACGAGAAAACTTGAAGCCGTTTTCTTATCTTGTATAGTTGTTGTTTTAGTCTTACAAAAATATAAAAAGCCTATCAAGACATGCATACATCATAGGCACCAAATTAGGATCATATCCATTTATAATTCGATCATTTTTACATGTTTTTTATAGCTTGGACACCGGTACACGATATTTTATACTGATACATCAAAGTTGATGCATCAGTACACTTTGAATTTGCATAGGTACATCAAGTATGAACGGTAAGTTTCATTTATTGTTTAAGCATGTACGGTACACATATCCACTCACCGGCATACATGACCTTTAATTTTTTAAAAGGCAAAAGGAAGGAAACATGCGAGGGTGCCCGCCCCAATAATATTAATGAAAAAAAGAGAAAATACTTATATAAGCTAAGGCTCGACAAAAGTCCTAGCTAAATGAACCATATTTCCTACATAGAACCACTAAGCTCGAACAATCATTCCATTCCGAGTGAGCCACAACACCTAGATAGTAGTAACGGCAACAGCTCACTGTATTCGACAAAAAACTAGCAATGAATAGAGAGTCATAGAAGAGCTCCAAGCTAGCATCGTCCACTCATGAAAAAGGTTCACCTCAACCCAAACGATTCTAACCTTCTCACATTCTAGGCATAAGTGCTCCACCATCTCCGCATCCACCCCACATAAGACAACAGTTATCGTTGCGCCCTTCTACGCGTTAATAGCCATAAGAAGACCTTGATTTATTGTGGAATGTGCATATCACAAATGAATATGCAATCACAAACCAACTCACTAGCAGTTGGCTCTACATGCATCTCCAGTGCTCGATATGCTAGCTTCACTGAGAAAGATCTTTGTCACCACGTTTAATGATCACGACCCATAGAAGGGCTCAAAATGGTTAAGAGCCTCCAAAAACTTCAAGATATCTTGGAAGCAATTTTTTGAAAAGTCTGTATGGAACATGGCAACCACGTGCCATCAACCCAGTTCTCAGCAACATTTAGCTTCTAGTCCAATGCCAAAGAATATAGTTCTAGTTAGTGCCTCGCCAAATATCTTTCGTCAGCCCCAGTCATCCTGCCAGAATGCAGACGAACACCTATCCCCCACCACCAGCTAAACTAGTATAGAGAGTTGGGGCAATTTAGAAGAAATTCCCTTCTAGAAGGCAGAAGTAGAGTTTTGTGGAGGGGACAGCAAGGCATGTTGCACATGGATACCATAGATCCCACGGACTAGTTTACAACAAAGATCCTCGCTATCACCCCAGACTCTCGCCACCCACTTCATCAATAAAGATATGTTCATTATCTCCAGTTCAGAATGCCACCATCCTCCTTTGGGAGTGTAACGGTATTGCAATCCACTAAATGAATACCAACCTCTTTGCCCATTGGTTCCCCAGAAGAATCTTCTCATGATCTTCTCGAGTCGATGACGAATCCCACTAGAAATAGCCCGAAGGACATAAATAAGATTGGAATTGCTGCAAGGACTGCCTTCACAAGCATCGTGCTCTTTATTATTTGCATATATAGATACACCTAGCACCTACGTTGGTGTATTTGTTGGAACGTGTGATAGTTCATTTCTTTTTTAGTAGTCATATTTTTCTCACCAATATGCCTATTCCTAAAATGATACAGCTTGATTTCATATTGGTAGATCAAGTACACTTTAGTTCAATCTTCATTACATTTGTTGAAGTTGCACTAAGACCCTTGTTCTATGTGCCACTACATCTTTGCCAACTAGCCTATTAATTTTTCCTTAAGGCTGCCTGAAGGTGAAATATCTTCATTCAAGATATCTTACGACAACTACATTATCTATTATTTTTTACTCTACTATTGATATTAAGCCAAGTCTTAATCTAATCATTCATTGATATTACATTCATGGTTAAATATTTTAGTTTTAATTCTTATTATAACCATTCATTTAAAATCTATTTTAGTTATATTTTAATTCAACTATTAATAACCATCCATTTCAATCCAATTCTTGGATATATTTTAAGCAACTTTCCTAGCCATCCATTTGTTTTCTACTCTTAGTTAGTACTACACTTGGAATCTCCCTTTGAGCTATAAATGTAACCTTAAGCTATCCATTGGAAACAACTCAAACAATACTTCTCCTCTCGTTTCTTAAGCATATTTAAGGGAGAATTCTTTAGGATGCTTTGTTGTACATTCTCATTCTAACACTCATCTTTAATATCCATCTAGCTTGTTATATCCTTGGTTTGAAGTTATATTCTATTTTAAGCATTCGATTGCATCTTGATAGCCTTTACATATTCAAATTGCATTTCATATTTGAGAAGATTATAAGTTGATATTTGTATTCATTGAGAAGATTATAAGTTGATATTTGTATCCATCCTTATTCTAAGCTAAGGGACATTATGTATAAAGGTCTTTCTTCATAAATAGAAGATAAATGCTCATAGAGATCATTCAAGCATTCTCGGTGAAAGCCTTTCTTCTTGTTTAGAAGATAAACTCCTTAAGGTTGTGTACCTCGATATGTTCTTTAAGAAAGCATTTTTTGTGTAGAAGATAAATTATGGTAAGTTGTGTGTTTGTATTGTAGTTTGAACTGCATTTGATGCAGAACGAAAATCGGCGTCGACGAAAATATTAATTTTTTTTATGGTGGATTTTTTTGGTAGAAGAAAGAGAGGGGTTGAGAAGAAGAACTGGAAGGGTTGAGAAGAGAAGACACGCCGGATGCGCGGGGTTAGAGAAGAAGAAACGCGTAGACCGCGAGGGGAAGAGAGAAGAACGATATAATGATAATATATTTTATGGTGGATTTTTGGTAGAAGAATGAGATGGGTTGAGAAGAGAAAGAACTCGTCGGTAACGAGGGGTTTTGGAGAAGAAGAAGCGCGGGAGATCGCGTGGGGAAGGAGGAACGAGAGAGAGATAGAGAGAATAATTCTCAATCTTGATTCATAATTGACTCCCTAAAACTGATGGACTACCCTCTCTTTATATAGGAGAGAGGATTTACAAAAATAGTAAATAATCAAATTACAACTAATTTAACCCTAATTGACCTCTAACTAACTTAATTGGACTCTAATTATTTAATTGACCAACAATTATAATTAAATTCTACGAAATCAACGTTGAGATCACAGGCGATCTCAATTATTCAATTAGACCCAAAAAACGTAAATAAAATTGATAATTATCTAATTAAATAAATGTGGCCCCATAATTTGGGGTCACGCTGCATCAACTCTCCACCGCTTTCAAAAATTCGGCTCCTGACGAATTGCGTGATGTAGGTGGTTCGTTGAAGAAATCATCCTCGAAGTGGGGCTTCAATTTCCGCCAATTAGATCCCTTTCAACGTTACGTTTGTAGTTCTTTTCAATTGAAGGGCGTCCCTGCAATTTTCGTACCCCCTCAATTTTTCTCACATTCCTTTTGTCCTTTTCTTTTCTCATGCTTCTTCGGACTTTTCTGTAAATAAAGGGTTCAGGAGGTTTCCGTCTGCAAATTGTCCCACTTACACGCCACTCCCACATGGCATGGAGAACAAGTCCCGCAATTAGGGGTTTCCCTGTTAGGGTAGACCCGACTTCTTCGCCTATATGGGGAGGACTGGGGCGGCGGCTTCCTGATGGCGTGCGGAACGGGTGCGGGCCTGGCGTTCGGGCAAGGGCAGCAGCCGCGCAAGGCGGCACAATCGCAGGGAGGCTGGAATCGCGTGGGAGGGCGCAAGGTGCCGGGGAGGAAATGGGGTTGCAGGGAAGTCGGTGGACCGGGGGGTTGGAGGGGAAGGCGGATGGCGAGGATAAGGCGGGTGAGGAGGCGGCACAGGTGGGATGGAAGGGGAGGTGGCGTGCGAAAGATAGGAGCGGTGTGGGGGGGGGGGGGGGGGGGGGGAAGAGGTTGGTGCGCGAGTGGAGGAGGGAACTGGGGTGGGCGCATGGTTGGGGCGGCTTGGTCATGTTTGGCCGAGAAAAAAAGGCAGGGGAGGGGGGGTGCGCGAGGCTGCGCGAGGGAGAGGGGGGGGTGTGTGGCGGTAAGGCGAAGAACTGGGATGGGCGGAGGGGGGGGGCAAAGGCTGATGCGCGGGTTGAACAGCGGGGGGCGATGGGTCGAGCGTTGGGGCAGCGAGGGCAGCGGGTGGTAGTGGTGGTGTTGACGGGGTTGGGACGGGGATTGTGGTCGAGGAGGAAGGTAGGGGAGTTACCTGAGGTAGTTTGGGCAACGTCGGGACGACCGGAGGGGCCGTTGGAAGCGATTCCGGCGGCGAACTAGGGTCTGGAAGGTGCTGGACAGCAGCCGAATCGTCGAATTTTCCTTCTAAAATGATCTGGACAGCAACCGTTTGGTCTTCTTCCGCGTCGTTTTCTTCGTCAACAGTCGCGGTCGCGGCTTGGGTGGTTGGCGGCTTCGCTTGGGCGTCGCGGTAGGCCTCAAGGTTGGCCGTGAAGTCTCGAAACGTTGAAGACATGGCTAGGAAGTTGTTCTGCAAATCACATAACATGCGCTTCGTTTCCTTGTCGTAGGCTTCATTGGCTTGCCGTCTTCGTTCGGATGAATGATGGTGTCGGTGCGGACGCCGGGGCGGATCGTTAGATTGTGAGGACGATCTAAATGCCATGCTCTGATACCAATTGATGCAAAATGAAATCGGCGTCGACGATAAAATTAAAATAATTTGGAGGTGGAATATTGGTGGAGAAAAGGAGAGGTTGAGAAGAAGAAATCTCGTCGGTAACGAGGGATTGAAGAAGGAGAACCGCGGAGATCGCGTGGAGGGAGAAGGGAGAGAGAGGGGATAAAATGAGATAAACTCAATATTTCATTAATACTTGACTCCCTAAAACTGATGGACTACCCTCTCTTTATATAGGAGAGAGGGTTTACAAAAATAGTAAATAATCAAATTACAACTAATTTAACCCTAATTGACCTCTAACTAACTTAATTGGACTCTAATTATTTAATTGACCAACAATTATAATTAAATTCTACGAAATCAACGTTGAGATCACAGGTGATCTCAATTATTCAATTAGACCCAAAAAATGTAAATAAAATTGATAATTATCTAATTAAATAAATGTGGCCCCATAATTTGGGGTCACGCTGCATCATGCATCAGCATTATAAGTAATTCTTATAGAGAAAGTTCGTAAACCCTGAGTAGGACAAGCTTGGGCATTGGATGTAGCCCTTAAGTAGGGTGAGATTACATGCATCCATGTGTATCGCAGTTGCTTCTTTTTGTGCTTGTTTTTATACTTATATTTTTAGTGATTGTTTAAGCACGAGTTTCAAATTTTTATAGCATTCCACGAAACACTATTCGCACACCCCCTGTGCATATTCAGCTAATGCAACCTATATTTCTATGTGCCTTCTGTTTGTGTTGATGCCGCCTTCGATGGTACGCTAAGGAGGAACCATATTTGTGTGCACTGATAGAGGAAGGGCATCTCCCCCTCAGTGCTTTTGTTTTCATGCTTCTCGTACGGAGGTTGTCGGTGACAAGCTTCATCGCTAATTTCGTGGTCAATTCATGTGTCACACCTTCATTATCTAACAGTCATTCAATGGCATCCAAGCCTTAACATGAAGATGTACCCACCTTAACCACCAATGTTAACCCTAGCATGGGATGATCGCATATTGTCTCTTCTTATACAGAGGCACAACTACTTGTACTTCAATGAACTACATGCCACAAACATCAATAAACTTAGATACTAACAAAAGTTGAACCTTGAAATGAATAAATTATGGATTGACTTGCTTTGATACCATGTGAAACTAAGAAATATATGCAACAGAACAATGATAAGAAAGAACACAAAAATAATTTGTGTAGTTCAAGACGGTCTTGAGGAACCGTCCTACTCCATGGGAGAACCTTTTAAGGTGGATAATAGATATTAGATTTCTCAAGAGATACAAGACATGTGGGACTCTTTATATAGCCACACAACACACCTAAATCCCGCCATTGAATAATGTGGGAGTAAACATGAGAGGAGTGTAATCGAATCTTGAAGAGATCAAGTTACCTAACTAACTACAACTTTAACAAGTTACATTTAGTCCCGTAAAATACCAAAATCTCACCCATGGTGAACTAACCTGTATATAAAGACAATTCAACATTCCCTCCTAAGTTGGGCATATATATCATACATGTGTAACTTTCCCATATTCTTCTCAAAATTGGACGTTGGAAACCCCTTACTGAAGACATTAAGAATCTATTTTTCAAATTTTTATATACAGCAGCACAAACTCCCTTGAATCAATTGTTTCTCCGGTGAAGTATTAATCAATCTCAACATATTTGATTGTAGGGTAAATTACAAAAAAGGGACTGATCTTTACATGGATTCCCAAATTAGGGACTGATCTTTAATTTGTAACAAATAGAGGACCAAAGTTTAACTTAACGTTGCAGTCCCCAATGCCGTCAATGGACAGCCCAATATATGCTTTTACTTGACGAAACTACCCTCACCCAAAAGAACTTCTGCTTGTGGAAGGGGGAGAGGATGATGGCGGCGCTCCCACGCCCACCGACCTCACCGATCCTTCTCAACTCCTCCTCAACGTCGACGCCCACACCCTGAACATCATCCTAGCTGCCAACACGAACCCATCTTTGCAACCTCTCCAGGCTGATACGATCTGACGCCTACACTTTATTAACTCGAGAACGAGCTTGAGTTGCAGGCTCGGTCTTATCCGAGGTCCTTCCAGTCTGGTACGTCGTCTTCAACTGTTTCTACACGTAGTACATCGTCTTCAACTGTGACGTCTCCGCTTATGTAGATCGCATGATCCTCGCCACCCAGTTTCTCGCAGAGTTCCCGCCCGAGTTCCTCTTTCAAATCGATGATGCATAGTTTAGCACCATATTGCCAGAGTAGCCTCGTGATGCTCTCGTCGATGCCGGAGGAGCCACCGGTGATCACCGTGACCTTCCCCTCCAATCTATTATTGTTCATCAACAAGAAATTACATACTGTATAAATAAAATTCGATGTTTGTCATTATTCGAAATGGGATAATTGACATGATATCTATTTGTTGACATAAGTTGAGTACATTTGGTCTTCAAGTTATCATCAATTTGCTACCAGATTTTGATATTTTCATGGTAGCATATCATCAAATTAGACTGAAATCATAACTTAGTATTTCCAAATTTTTTACAGGGGAGATTATTTAGAAACCCGGACGATTAATTGATCTTGCTTCTTGAAAGAACGCAATTTATACATCAAAAGCTCAGATTAAACGCCGACGAAAGACAGAGATCAACAAATGAGAATGCAGCGGTTGTTGAAAATTGTGACCCCATGATATAGATTGCCATCGATTGCGTTATATTTAGGATCGTATTGGCCTGGAGAGGTTGCAGAGATGGGTTCGTGTTGACGGCGAGGAGGGTGTTCAGGGTGTGGCCATCGAGGTCGAGGAGGAGTGAGAAGGACCGGTGAGGTCGATGGGCGCAGGAGCGCCGCCGTCGCCCTCTCCCCATTTCACAAGATGTTCTTTTGGGCGAGGGTAGTTTCTTCAAGTAAAGCATGTATTGAGCCATCCATTGACGGTGTTGGGACTGCAACGTTAAGTTAAAACTTTAGTCCCCTATTTGTTACAAACTAAGATCAGTTCCTAATTTGGGAATCCATGTAAAGATTAGTCCCTTTTTTTGTAATTTACCCTTGATTGTATCATGCAAGACAAGGTTATTGATAAGTTTATTGCAACCTTGTTGCCACAAAATAACTTAATAGGAAGCTCAGGGTTTATTTTAGTGTCTGGTAGAATGATCTTAAGCACCAACATCTCTACAACTCCTATTTCCACAACCTTATACTAAAACTCAAAACTAGACCTTACAAACATTTATTGTTTCTTTCTCATCCAAATCATAAGGTTGTTGTCTAGATACACACAATACCCAGAGGTGGATCTTCAGATGCCAGTGCATACTATCAATCTACCCTCCGATCTCAAGTTTTACATCATTAGTGAAAATGGGACCTTTCTAGCCTTCTTTTTTTAGTGTAAAGAGGGTGGAATCCCGAGATGGGACCCTCCACAGAAATTTATATTATATTATCAAAAGCCCAACACTCATACATGGACTAAACAGACAAAAGGGCCCTATAATGTGCCAACGCATTTTCAGGTTGAAATGCTAATCCCGAAAAATAGTCATTTCTCGCACAACAAATAACCTAAAGAATAGCGAAGGCTGACAAACAGTTCTCTTAAGAATTGCTGCAAACCGATCTGACCTTCTTTATGTAGCAAAAGATACATTTTATAGCTTTCCTTTGCACATAAATGAACTTACTCATAACCATGTCTAGTTAAAGTGAGGTAGACCAACTTCTATACAAGTCTCTAATATTACATGTTAGAGCATTCATTTAACTTGTGATTTCCCTCTACGGGTGTAGAGGCATGTTAACAATCCAACTTTTTAATGTTCTTTAACGGGATATTGTTATGCTTTTTATAAAGAAGCAAGCTTTCATTTTCTCTTATTATCTCATGTCCAGATTATAATTCAGACTAGCAAACCCTTCGTATTAAACTCCTATGTCATTCATAATACATAAAATATTCAGCCAGTGTCGCCCATGTATAACGAATGAGGTTCTGTGGGAAATACTAATATTCAGTGGACATATCATGTTGTGTGCAGTATGGGCACAAGTAGTTTAAGAGCTATCCCTTGAAAAAAAAACATGTCATTTCCATGGCATTATCAGAACAATGGGTTTTGATGGTGGTATCGAATTGAGACTTGTGCTTCATCAAAAAGACCCACGAGCAACAATGATGCAGCGTGGAACAGGAATATAGGACCGCATATTTATTTAATTTTTTCCGTTAATTTTATTTACGTTTATTTGAGTTGTCGCAATTTTAATAAAAAAAACGAGATTGTCTGTGCTCGATTAATTAGTTAACGATTTGAATTTCGAAATTAGTCGGTTATTTAGTTAGAGTCAATTTATGGATAATTAGTTAAATTTTTATTTTGGTAATCTCATCCCTCCTATATAAAGGAATGATAGACCACTTAAGTAATCAGTTCAGTTGATAATTAATTTGAGAATTATTCTCTCTCTCGTCTCTCTCCTCTCCCCTACGCGATCTTCACGCTTCTCTCTCCAAGCCCTCGTTTTCGACGAGTTTCTTCTTCTCAACCCCTCCATTTTCTTCTACCAAAAAAATCCACCAACAAAAATTATTTTTTCATCAACCGCAAAATCCGATTTGCATCATTTGGTATCAGAGCATGGCCTACAGATCGTCCTCACGATCTGACGATCCGTCCAGACGTTTGCACCGACATGCATCAAGGGACTATCGTTCGTCCGAACGAAAATGGCGAACCGACGACGCCTACAACAAGGAGACGATGAGGATGCTTCGTGATTTACAAACCACATTCCACTCCCAGTTTCAGATCTTATGGCTAACTTCGAGGCCCTACACGCTGCCAAATCAAAGGCTCCAACGATACCAATCACCGAAGCCGTTATCCAGAGTATTGACGAAGAACACCTCGCCGTTAAGGAAGACGCGATCGCTGTCCAGGCCGTTCCCAAGGGAAAAAACGGCCAACTGCTTGCTGATCAGGTACTTTCGAACCTGCAAAACCCCCCGTAATCGATCTCCGCCCCATCCTCTCCACCCATGGTGAGGCCCCAATGCCGCCATCGCTACCATTCCTACTGTCGCAACCCCCACGCCCCCAGCCCCCATCCCCGAAGCCCCTGCCCCCGCAGCCACGGCCCCCGTACCCGCTGCCACCCCCCTTGCCCCTCACCCTCCCAGCCCCGCCAACCTTCCCCTACCCCGTCACCCGCCTCGCCTTCGCCCAACCCAGCCCCGCACCCTCGCCCCCCCTATTCGCAGTCCCTGCGGCTCCAACCCAGCCGCCAGCCCCACCGACACCAACCCCGGTCTCCCCGACCCTCGCCGCACCACCCCAGCCCGCCGCCACCCGCACCTTTCCGGCACGCCTCCTTTTCCCCAGCACTCGCTGCCCTTCCCCAGCGCCTACCCACTCGCCTCACCCCCCCCCCCCCCGCTATCCGCCACGACTGCGCCCAACACAGTCCCGCACCCTCTCCCACGCGCAGACCTCCTCGCGCATGCCTTCCCTCGTCACCATCCCCGCCTACGCCCTCTCCTCGCCACCGCGCCCCGCCTGTCCTTCCCTGACTCCCTCCCTTCTCACCTTGCCCCGTACCCTCACCCCTTCCGAACCCGTACGCGCGTCCTTGGGCAACTTGCGCGGCCCACTCGGCGCCGTCCCTGGAATCCGAGTCCCTACCGCCGCCACTGCCTGGGAAAGGAAGGAGAAGCCCTAGGCGCCCTTTCAAAAGGAGTCGAATCCCCTAAAATCAGGGATAAGTGGTTAACTTGGGACATTTACAGGGAGACCCCTGCCCCCAAAAGTTTTTATCAGAAAAATTATTGGGAGGATATATTCTGCTATGAATTCCACTCAATTGAAGGGGTACGAAAATTGCAACCAAACCCCCTGCTGCGGAAATATTTTAGAAGAAGTGCTGAAAGAAGGAAATTTGGGAGGCTTCCTTATCCTATTAGGACTAGGACCATGGGTTTCACCTATTTAAAGACCCCATGGCTTCATTCATTGGACACATCTCCTCTCCTCTTATTGTGTTATTGCCTTGCTATGGATTCTCCAAAGGCCATGTTGTTCATGCCTCATCAATTTTTCAATCACCGCAATGAGACAAAGTTCATGAAGACTCTGCCATTTGCGCCACACATGTTCTTCCAACATGAGGTTGACGATTCCGGCCACCGCACCAACGTCATCTGGGTTCCATCGTTTGCTCACATATTATTCTTCCACAAGGCGAACAAGAAAATTGACATCAAATCGACAAGCTTCAAGGATCCAGCAATTCGTCGGGAGACGAATTTTTAAAATTGGAGGAGAGTTGATGCAGCGTGGAACAGGAATATAGGGCCACATATTTATTTAATTTTTTCCATTAATTTTATTTACGTTTATTTGAGTTGTCGCAATTTTAATTAAAAAAAACGAGATCGCCTGTGATCTCGATTAATTAGTTAACGATTTGAATTTCGAAATTAGTTGGTTATTTAGTTAGAGTCAATTTAGGATAATTAGTTAAATTTCTATTTTGTAATCTCATCCCTCCTATATAAAGGGATGATAGACCACTTATGTAATCAGTTCAGTTGATAATTAATTTGAGAATTATTCTCTCTTGTCTCTCTCCTCTCCCCTACGCGATCTTCGCGCTTCTCTCTCTCCAAGCCCCTCATTTCCGACGAGTTTTCTTCTTCTCAACCCCTCCATTTTCTTCTACCAAAAAAATCCACCAACAAAAATTATTTTTTTCATCAACGCAAAATCCGATTTGCATCAAACAACAACAACAAAGCCTTTTCCCACAATTAAGTAGGGTCGGCTAGTATGTTTGCTTAAATCCATGTTGAAAAGATCTGGTTGTCATGAGGCAACATCCTAAATAATATTTTTTAAAAAAAATACTATTTAGGAAGTTGTCTCCGATTGTTTTACGCTGGTTGTCGGCTACCTAACGCAACCCTCCTCATTTACCCGGGGCTTGGGACCGGCCATGGCTGAGTTTAGTAAAAAGACCCACGAGATATAGTAAAAAACATTGACAATAACTAGAGCTAATAACGATTTTCCAGACAATCACGAAATCTACTAAGCCCTCAAACATCAAGATGGACTAATTCAACTAAAGCAACTAAATGGACATCAAAAGAACTATGTGCCTCACACTCTAGAATTAGTAGGAGGAAGTTGTAGTAGAACCTGACAAAACTTCTATACATATGGATGACTATCATAGGATGCTTGATGAAGAAGAAAACTGATCTCCAAAGCAAACAGTACTAGCGAAAGATAACTGAACCAAGTGACGGAGTCCCTTTCTTCACAGCCCGCACCAAACTCCTTCCCAATCAAGATGTCATGAAACATCGTCAAAAATAGCTACAGAACTTGAGCTATGTGCGAATCTGAATGATTGATAATAAACTGATGGGAAATTCAAGGATAAAGAGGTAACTTCCCCTTTGTATTCAATTGGTGAAAACCTGCAATAACAACCTGCACTGTTCGGCCTGTACTGGGTGTAGTTGTCTAAGGACACGCTTGTCTCCACAGAGATGAGTAGAAGACCCAGTATCAACAACCAATCTCCGCTAGCATCATGCTTAATTGAATGAGCAAAGATACCTGATCATGCAACATCAATTGTTTCTAGTTTATGAGATTAAGTAGAGGTATCTGTTGGAAAATAACATAGCTCTGATACCATGTTAGAAAATAGGAAGCGGAAGCGAAAAACATGGAACAAGATAAAGAAGAATAAGAATGGCGGGATTTGACGTGGAACCCTACTCCGTGAGGAGCGGGATGAAACCATGGGAGAAGCCCTCAAAGGGGCATATGTTGCATTGCAACTGGGGCTCCTTATATAGCCTCCACAGGGCCTCCAAGACCCACCACTAGACAATGTGGGACTAAACAACTGGATGGGTAAATGGATCCTGGAGGTATCCATTTACCAATCTACAACTCAATGGACGCACTACCAAATACTCCAACACTCCCCCTCAAGCTGGATCATGCAATGCTCAGCTTGGACAAACAGAAAGAG
The DNA here is from genome assembly GCA_037367405.1 of Ottelia alismoides. Taxonomy (NCBI): domain Eukaryota; kingdom Viridiplantae; phylum Streptophyta; class Magnoliopsida; order Alismatales; family Hydrocharitaceae; genus Ottelia; species Ottelia alismoides. The sequence continues at coordinate 486,172 of JAZKJV010008767.1, forward strand.
ACTCAACTCAACGCTACAGGACACTACGGACAATATCAACCCAACGCGCACATTGCTGCAGTCGAGGATGTTGCTTCTCATACCGTGCGGGTGAGGAGGACGAACGGGCTAGAGTGTGAGTCTGCTGAATCTCCTCGTCGGAGAGTATGTGCTCTGAACTGCGCCTGTCAGAGTCACTGCAACTGGAATGAGTCTCCTCGTCGGAGTACTCTGGCCCGCCACAATATGTGGACAACTGCTCCATCTCTGAAAAGGGTCGAACTGAAAAAGGGTTGTGGCTGTGCAATCCTCGTCGAAGTCCACGGTCGCTGGAGAATGGAGTCTAAAAATAGTCTCCTCGTCGGAGAACTGGGTCTCTTCCATCTGGCTCAGAGAATGGTGCACTACTCTGATGTACCTATGATACCACATGAAAACCCATGCCAACATGACATAGGGAATGGTCCTCTATTCTGAAGTCCCTATGGCTCACATGAAAACTCTGACCGACAAAACAAGAATAATGATGGGGACCACGAACAAATGATGGCATCATATGCTCATCTGAAATAAGACCGCATCCTTGTGCGTGTCTGAAACTGAGGACTCGAAAGACAATCGTCGAGTCTGAAACCGAACTGTAGAGTCTGATCATCTGGCTGGTCTGGAGAGTGATATCTGAACTGGATTCTGGATCTAGACATGTGACTCTATATATATACTCCCCCTTTCTCCCATATTTGTCGGAAAATGAACATCGACAAAGTTGGGAGAAGATAAGATAGATGGGGAAACATGAAACTTAACATGAAACTTACGGCTTTTCATTTATATATATAAGCCGTCTGATTTTGATTTGATTTTTTTAAGCCGTTCCCTTTTTTACAGCTTTTTCATTTTTTTAAATTTGCGTACGAATTTTGAGATGTACGCGCCCTTTTTTTGAAATATCTCACAATTTTTGTGTATGCGTATGGCTCTTTCTATTGTACGCGCCCTTTTTTTCCTTTTTTTTCTTCCCTTCTTTTTTTAAATCACACATACAGCCCAATTGGGCCCTCAAACATAGCCCCCTTCTTTTTCTCAGACCACGTGGGCCTTCACAAAAAAAAACCGCTACGGACAAACAGGGCCCTCCTCTCACATATATGGAATTTTTTTTTTAATAATGACGGGGCCATTATTTAGGGTTCCCTTGGGAACCCTTCTTTCGAACCCGTAGCCGCCTTCGCCGATTGAGATGGTCTGTTACCGCCGCCGTCACCGATTGAGATAGTCTGTTACCGCCGCCTGGAGCCGTGCGGCCAATCGAGGGCACCCCCTGGATCCCTCCGCCGTCGATGATTCTGGAACTGGAGGGGCGGCGCTTCCCAGGGATAGAGCGCGAGGGCGCCACGCGCGGGGATGGAAGATCGCCGCCGCCGCTAACTGGGTGCATCACGCGGAGGGTGCGCGGTGCCAGAGGGGTCGCATCGCCGCCTGCTGGAGAAGGGTCGCCTGCAGCGCGCTGCCTGTGCAAATCGGGGGATCTGCGCGTAGAGGAAGGGCGCGGTTGGTGCGCCGCCTAGAGCGGCGTATGCGCCTGGATGTTTGGACAGGAGCGGCGACCTAGGTGCTTGGATAGGAGGAGGGATGCGCAACTGATTTGCGTCGACCCAGGTGCTTGGACAGGAGGAGGGATGCGCAACTGATTTGCGTCGCCTGCGCGATATCAACGCCAGGAGATCACGTTGCCAGGAGAAGCGACACGAGGGCTACGTGCGCAAGGACTTCCGTTTGGATTCGGCCTGGAGAAGCGCAGTTGTGCGCGATCTTGCGCGACTGCCGCCAGCGATCCTGCGCGACTGGAACTTTGGATCGACGAGAGGAGCGCGATGACGAAGTTATTGCGTGACATCTCGCGCTGGAAACAACCGCGGGTAGTGGCACTTCAAAGGATGGTGCGTTGCATACGTGACATAGGGTTCCAGAATGAACCCTGAGATGAAGTTGCAAGATCGATCAAGCCGCAAAAACTGGATCTGGGAAAAAAGCACTTGAAGGTGAACTTTTGCTAGGGTTTCAGAAAACCCTCAAACATGAACAGATCTCGAACAATAACAAATCTAAAAGAATGAATCTCGATCAAAAAATAAAATCCTCGAGAAACGAACCCGCTCTGATACCATATTGGAAAATAGCATAGCTCTGATACCATGTTAGAAAATAGGAAGCAGAAGCGAAAAACATGGAACAAGATAAAGAAGAATAAGAACGGCGGGATTTGACGCGGAACCCTACTTCGTGAGGAGCGGGATGAAACCACGGGAGAAGCCCTCAAATGGGCATATGTTGCATTGCACTTTCTCATCTGATACAGGAGACCTGGGGCTCCTTATATAGCCTCCACAGGGCTTCCAAGTCCCACAACTGGACAATGTGGGACTAAACAACTGGATGGGGTAAATGGATCATGGAGGTGTCCATTTACCCATGTACAACTCAATGGACGCACTACCAAATACTCCAACAGTATCAGATATCAATATGCTCAAACATTGCATAAATCATCAAAATCTCCTTTAGTGGTCATCAAAATCTCCTTCCAGATGATAATCATAAATGCTCATCATCTAAGTGGTTACAACGCAAGAATTAGGAGGGATAACATTCTTAGCACAACAATCGCTCTCAAGATGTCCAGGCTTCCCACAGAACATGCATTAAGTATATCCGCATCATCTGGAATGTGTGGTTTGACTGCGGCCATGTCCGTAATTTAATCCCCTATTTCCTTACCTTGGAAAATTGCACTATCAGAGATCTAGACTAGTTTGTTTGGAGTCGCCGTGTTATAAGAAGCTGAAAGATGACTCAGCTTACCCTATACCTCCTCAAGAGATGTAGAGTTGATATTGTAATCATTTGACTCTGGAAGCTACATAGAATGGTTTAGATCATTTGAGGAACACCGTGACCTATATATGGTTGTGATACTGTTTGTATTATAGACATGCACATCCCAGAATGCATGCATTATACTTTCTGAACAACTTCAACTAAGAAAAGTATTAGGCCAAAGAACGACCCACTGCATCAGATTCATCATGCCATACCACATCTGAAGACCATACTGGAATTCTGGTATTGCCCATAAGTCACTTTTAAATACGTCCACATATCATATGCATGCTCATAATAAACCAATTTATCTATAATTCTTGAAATAGCACTAACTATAATCCAAGAGCTAACCATACCATTATCTTCATGTGTAGCATTTTTCTAAATTTCGTAGTAGGCTCTGGCTCGAGGAGGATGTACTCCATGTACGCATGATCATAAAGAACATCGACGACTACTTAGGATAGTTTCATCCAACTTTGGAATAGACTTAGACGATGGAAGTCTGGTGTTTCCTCAATCATTTGGAGTGGATGTAATACTGGAGTCTTCAACATCTTCCTTGCACAACAAATGTCATCTCACACCAGCCACGTTGCAGTAAAGGATCAAGTTGGATGATACTGGGGTTAAGCAAGGCCTCAGATGATCCTTTACGAATACAAAGATGGTGATGGTGTGTGAAAGAGAGAAGGGTGGTGGCATAAAGAGGAGAGGATGCGTGTGAAAAAAGGAAGGGGGCGGGAGAAGGTGTCAGCATGTGGAAGAGAGAGATGGGGGGAGCGTGGAGAAGAAAGGAGGGAATTCTGATACGAAGTTGTGAAATGGTTTTCTTAATGATCAACAAAGGTATCATAGGCCTCCTTATATAGGATGATGCTAAGGTTAGGGGTACATCATGGAGTCATCATAATAAACCAAAAAACAATAGCACCCATGGCTATTACTGGGGATTATTTGGAACTTGTGACGGGTATTAATGGTGATTCTCAATTATCAATAACTATACAATAGGTAGACCTTTTCACAAGATCCAACTACCCAATTAGCTCAACCCTTTACTATTCTCAACATAAACAATAAGGCATTTTCACATTTTGAACAAAGACTAAACATTGTGTGAACATGTCACATCCAAGGTTTAAAAAAGTGTGAGGCAGTCCAAGGTGTTTTTCCGAAATTGAGGCGAGGCATAAGCCTTGAGGCGGGCGAGGCGTAAGCCTTAATTTTTGGAAAAAAAATAAAATTAAAGCAAAATACATTGAAAAAATATATATAATAATATTAAGCTTTGCTAATAAAAACATTCAAGAATAATTTAACACTACTAAAAGATACAATACATAAGCGATAAAGGCGTTGAAGTTAAAGAAAAGCTAATACTAAGCCACTAATATACAGAATATCAAGTTCCAATTTCAATGATTTCATATGCTTATTGAACTAAAGTATATATTTAATACTAAAGTACAATAGAAATCATAATTTTTTAGTGTTCGAAGTAAAAAAAATATTAGTATGCCTTGAATCCCAACCATTTGTCTTGTTGGACGTAGTTGGAGAAACGCCATATGCATCCCCTCCTGGCATATCATACCCTAATAGGATGTAATAATTATTATTTTTCAACCTTACTTCTTTGTATATGAGATAACTATTCTAAGATTCACAACTTATACAACCAAATAACATCAAGTTACAAACTTGTAACTAATATAAAACATTTATTACAATTCAAACTCAACTATGTGTGCAATATAAAACATTTATTATAACCTCAATGATTCTATATGTATAGATGTATGATAAATTGAACATGATGTATACAAGATCATGGAGCTTCGCTTGTTTCAAGCGATCTCTTCTCTTTGCATGGAGCTATATGTAGAAATATGCAAGGTTTAACATGGAAACAAAAAACAAACATAAAAAAATATAATGCTTACAGAAAAATAAAGTCATGTGCAAAGCACTTAACCAAAAAGGGAAAAAAAACTCATGCTCGAGGCTTACGCCTCAGCCTCGTCTCGAGCACCTCGCGCATCGAACGCCTCATGCCAAGTCACAGCATACACCCCACCCAAAGGACCCGAGGCCAAATAATATCCACACAAATAATAGGATTGGGGAATTGTATGGAAGAGTATCACTTGCCAACAAGTTGTCCGATCATAGGTTGTTAGCGTCTGTGGGGCAAAGTTAACAACTACAGGTAACTTTAATAACCGACACATTTAAAGGAATTGACCTCAAACTTACAGGATTTCCAATCGCATAAACCTTCTGACCAACAAGAAGGTCTGCAGATACACCAACAGGTATCGGCCTCAGTTTATCCTTTGGCGCATCAATTCGCAAGACGGCCACATCCTTATCTTGGTCAAAGCCAACCACCCTTGCTTCGTATGTGGATTGATCGGCAAGGGTGACCCTGTATATAACTAGTAAAAGTGGCATCAAAGATTCCCATCTCAACTATAATTATCAGCGTGGAATAACTATTCTTCTTTAGCCAAAAAACTAGTGAATTTTATGTAACAAATACGTTAGAGAGCACGATCATCACTTAAAAGACTAACAATAATTTGTCGACAAGTAAATTATCTTAAGCAAAAACCCATGCCAACCTGAGATCAGAGGCACTACGGATCACATGATAATTCGTGACAATGTGTCCATCCTTGTCCCACACGAATCCAGACCCCGATCCCTGTGGCACCTCCAGTACATCAAGTGTGAATGCATCTTGCCTAAATATCAATGCAAAGCCAAAAATATAGAGATTAAAAAAACCAACTTTCTATGAAATAAGGACAACAGAACAAAAGGGCAACCAGTTCTTCAGTTCCAAATTCCTAAAAGACCACAGAACAAACACCTGGTGGGCAACTCGAGTGGTACCTCACAGCAAGATTGGTGATGTACACCACCGAAGGCGTGTTCTCCTGGAACAGCTTCACCGTCGCGAGTTCATCCGTCTGGAGTTTCCGGGGAGACGTAACAAAGGCCGATGCCGAGCCAATGTCGGCCGTGAAAACAGAGACCGAGATCGCGAACGAAGCTGCGACGATCAGGAGCCTCTCCAAGGCAGAAGAAACCAAGTCGCCGAATTGGGTAACTGAGAAATTGGGCAAAGAAGGGAAAGGAGGCTCCTTTGCGAGTGGGTTGTGATGAGTGGCGCCCCTGGTGGTGGTGGAGTGGAAGATGAGGACGAAAGGTGGGAGCTTCGAGGAGAGGTTGGGGAATCTGAGGGGAGATCTCTTGGCAGTGGGAGTTGAGAATTGGGACTGGGATCTTTTGGAGGAGCGGAAGAGGGAGAGGGCAGAGGGGGAGGAAGCAGTGGCCATTGTTGGGAGGCAAGTGCTTTGCTTCCTCCAAAGTGATTTGGTTGGCCGTTTGCTTGAGGTGTGTGACGTACCAAAGGGAACAATTAAGTTCTTCTAGGATGGATGATATTCTACATGGTTGTGCCCTCAAACATAAATATAATTATCCGAAAATTATATATTAGTCAGTTAACATGATTCCTCGCATTCATGTTATTAAGGTTTGAATCTTCTTGTATTAATATTTTTCAAGAAGAACTTCTTATAGAATTATAGGTGTATTAAAAGTGAGCTCAGTTATGTGAAGATTTTTTGTCAGAAAAACTAAGAAGTGTATCGTGACAAAGATGCAGAACATACTAGTCTAAAGCCAATATAGCAAGTCATGTCTCTATATACATGTGAGTTGACTTCATCATCTTCTATTCGATGTTATCACTACCTTTGAGCAGGTGTAGTGTCCAGCGGTGTCCAAGGGGCGGGTACCATGCCCCATTTGACAGTGATTCGTCCCGACCCGTCACTATCGAGTCATGGGTCGACCTAACCATTCCAACGGGTACCCAATTTAACGGGTACCCGATTTAATTCTCTGGGTGGCACGTACCCGCGAGCACCCATAGAAATTTCACATCTATAAAAAAATATTAGTAGATAAATATTAAATATATGCACAAAATTGATAATTATAATTTTATAAAAATAATTTATCAGATATATCTGTATCGAATTCATTCTGTATCCAATTATTTATATTATGTCATATGTGTGTATATCAAAATGGATAAAGTTTTGGATACGAATATCGTCATATTTAAGTATGACGCAACATTTGGCTCGACCCGGTCCAACCTGAAAAAGTGGGCTCAAGCCCGGAGCTGAGTCGTAGCCTCGAATTTTGGATAAATCGACGGCTCGAGCTTGGTCCAAAGCATGTAATGTATATGTATATATAGACACACCAACATCATTGGACACAACACGCAACTTCTCGATCTCCCTTCTCAACTTGTTTTGATTCGCCAAAGCGAGATGACGATGATGTGCGATGATCCACCCGAGTATCCAAAGATCCTAGTGGACGAACTCGCATTGCAATGATCTCTGATGTTAGACATTTTTGAATAATTACGGAACTATCTAGGAAATGGAGGTAATGAATCATATTCTTATGATTGAATGTGTTTATATATAGGATACAAATTTTTATTATGGTTACACATTTTTATGATTGAAATATGTCATATATATAATATGATTTTAGATAAGATATATTTTTTCTACTTGTCAATTCGTACCAGGATTATGTTATATGTCGATTATTAAAACTATTTGAATTTAATTTTATTCAAAAATAATTTATTGTTAAATCTAAATTAAATTATTTTTAGTAATGATAAATTGACTTATTTTGGATTTGAGAATTGAACTAATTGTCGGTCCATATTTAATCGCCAGATTGCATATTTACTCAACCGATTTAATTTCCCGATACAAAACCAATAATTTCTCATATCTAATATTACCAAGCTATGTTATAAGAGCAAATCGTTGGTTTTCAAACCAATAGTTTACCGTATCTAATATTATCAAACTATTTTATAAGATTGCAAATTTTTAAGTTTAAGATCGATAGTTTGTCATATCTACAACGATAGTTTGTCATATCTAATATTATCAAATTATTTTATAAGATTACAAATCATTGCCTCTTTTGTCATTTTTAAATCACATAAATGAGAATGATTTACCCTCATTTCCCATATACAATATAGAATAACGTTTTGTATAATTGTATTCAAATTGACTACTTATATCATAGTATTTTAGTTGATGGTCATGGATTAATGCTAAAGTTCAATCGGTTTAATTTGGCATGTTTGAATACGATGAGATCTATATAATGGTATAAATATTACAATTAGCTTGATCGGACACAACAACAAATGAATCTATCATGCATTTGGGCACGGGCCAAGTTCGGTCTGAACAGTAAGCCTTAGACCATGCTTGCATCATCAATTTATCAAAAAATACGGGCCACTAATAAAAATGTGAGCCACAACCTGTTCTATGGTTCGAGAAATTTGACAAGCATGATCTATAGTTTCTCGGATTGGGCTGGTTTGAGCATAATCATCTACACTAATGGTGAGGGCACTCAATTGTGTACCTACTGGGTACCCATCTTTCTAAATGAGTTTTTTGACTGGGACACGGGTCATGATATATTGGGTAACCGACTCGATATTTTTCAATGGGTACCTGTGAGTTTTAGGATCAAAATGCACGGGTCAAATCGGGTACTTGTTAACATGGATATCTTGAACACACCTAGTGGTGTCTCTATCTACATGCCCATTTTGTATGTTGGTTATATAATGAAACATTACTTCATTACGTCGAACACATGCTTGGACTAAGGAAAAATTAAATGGATCTTGCAACCAATCTAAGGTTGGGGTAGAGCCCTCACCAAAAGTTGCGTTGTATATCTAATTATTCTAGAATCAAATTAAAGCACAACAAAGTTGAAAAACTTGTTACTTCACGTGCCAAGTAACATGGGTATAATTGGCATGCATCACATTCTCTAATTTTGGTATCTCTCTACTTGTGGTACTTTCCCTTATGTATTGAAGGGATTTTCCACATAAAATATATCACGTGATGATTTCTTCTCTCATATCTTTCTTTACATGCTATTTCTAGTGTTGCAATAATCACCTGACTAAACTAATTAGTCAATCTGGCTACGTTATTTAATGGGTGACCAAATAGAGTAATTTTGTCTGACTAGTAAACTGACTAATGAAAATAATAATTTATCAGTAGTAACATTTTAGCTTTTTATACTTTTCTTTAATGTGGAGCAACACATGTTTAAAGTTTGATCGTAATTCAAATAGTATTTTTTCTCGTTAATAAATGATCGTACGTGTATAAATATATAATATCATATGTATTAAACATAATTTTTTATTACAGTAAGTAAAAATACTTAACCTAATATTTTCGATTAGTCGTCTGCATATTGTTTATTCTTTATTCAGTTAACCTTCCGAATGAATACCATATATAGACTTTTGCATCATTAGCTGCCTCAATAGATTGATATCAAAATCAAGATTGGAGAATATGTTAAGATAGAAATGAAGTACAAGATGGAGAAGTTTGATCAAAGTGTTAACTTCGGTCTATGGTTGATCAAAGATCCGCTCTATTCTTTCCCAAAAAAGAGTATTGAAGGCCTTTTCACAGTATCGCAAAAATGCTTGATACTATGATGGGAGATAAAAAGGAGATGGATGAGAATGCACTATCTTCAATACACATGTGTTTATCAAATGAGATTCTTTGAGAAGCCGCACAAGAGGAGACAATAGTTCTACGGGTAAATTTGAAGTCTATTTACATGATAAAAATACACGTTACTATGTTGCACATGAAGTGACGGCTATATTACTCACCACGATGATGAACGAAGGCGTGGTAATCAAATCCCATCTTATAATGTTTATTATCATCTATTTGAATAATGTGGAAGTCAACATGAAATATTAGGAGCATATGTTGTTGCTCCTACGTTCCTTATTGACCTGGGACAAATTATGAAAGGATTGGCATGGATGATGATCGAGTCATCCCTTTTCTTGAAGAAGTTAGTGGATAGGAAACTCACAATGATGACTATCTTAAATGCAAAGGTAGAGGTACACTTTGCTAAAGGAAAACATAAGGGAAACAACACATCAAAGGATAAGAAGAGAACACATGAGAAAAGGAAAAGTTGCACTTTCTACAACACAAGTTTAGATAAATTGTGGAATGGATATAAAAGAGACATGAAAATAAAAATAAGACAAATTTGAAATGCGCAAAAGTGGGTTGCATTGCGATTGAATACATAGATAATACTTATATGGTTGATTACATGCACAAGCAGATCCAAAGGATGATTAGATCATGGATTATGATGCATGTTCAACATGATGCCTAAATAAGATAGGTACGCAACCCATACATCGCTTGTAGTAGGAGGTCATTCTCATGGGAAATGATGCAATCTACAAGTGCAGGGATAACATGCATGATGAAACATATTCCACCTTGCTTGTTCTTAGCTAGATTTGAAGAAGAAAATTATTTTCATTATCATGTTAAGACCTAAAAGATGTCGATATGATACAAAAGATGGTCTTATCATGATCGCAAATAATAATAATATCATGATAATGAGAAAGAGATCAGAACTCTTTATGTCATGCTAAGGAACACCTTCATGGGATTAACTCACGTGACAACATATGTGTTGCTTGTAGAGTAGACATGGATCTAACACCACCGGTAGGGATACAAGACAAGAAAAGATTATAGGCCATGAATAGAAAAGGATTGATATATCTATGATTATACATTATCACTAAGAGAAAAGGGAAGCTACTATATGGAGTAGCTAATCTTTGCTACTACATGTCTATTTTGTTAAAACTATGGTCATATTAGAATATGGAATCCTAATGGGATTGGACTCCTAATCTTAATAATAGTTGAGTTGTATTATATTTATAGTACTAAAGGGAATAGAACTATGGGTTGTATATGGGCTATATATAGAAGGGGATGGAGGCATTGTCGCAAGAACAATGTAACCTCTAGAAAAAGGGGGAAAGAGAGAGAGAAGATAGGAAGAGAGCGAGGGAAAGCAGAGAGTTGTACCCGTTCTTCTTTTAGTGATCTTTCTTCTCCGGTGGTCGCGAGAGATGACCGACCACTATTACATTATTCTTTTCTTCACGAGCTTCAATGTTGGTGAGTGATTATGCATCCACATCCTCATTCGCATTCGCATCTGCATCCATTCTGTATCCGTATAAGATGGTCCGTGTTCCCAACAATTGGTATCAGAGATGGGTTCAATGTTGTTGAAGGGACATGACGCGACAGATCAGAGTGAGGTTCGATGTCGAGGAGACGACATGATGCAGCAATTGCACAATCTTCAGAAGCCTTGATATTGTGGTCTTTTCGAAAAATCGACCAGAGACGTCGAAGAATTCTGCAGCGGCGGCTGGCAGGAGATTGTGCAAGGTGACACGTTGAGGACACCCAGTGACGGGTGCGTCACCCAGAGGCGGTGAGTTCCTTCTAAAGGATGGCCCAGTGCAAACCAAGACAATGAAGAGATTGTGATGGAATTCAACTCAAGAAGAAGATTATTAGGATTATGGTTATATTAGGATAGGGAATCCTAATGGGATTGGACTCCTAATCCTAATAATACTTGAGTTGTATTCTATTTATAGTCCTAAAGGGAATAGGACTATGGGTTGTAATTGGGTTATATATATAGGGGCATGGAGGCATTGCCTCACCACCACCACAAGAACAATGTAACCCCTAGAGAAAGGGGGGAAAGAGAGAGAAGATAGGAACAGAGCGAGGGAACACAGAGAGTTGTACTCGTTCTTCTTTTAGTGATCTTTCTTTTCCGGTGGTCGTGAGAGATGATCGACCACCATTATATCTACTTGTTCTTTTCTTCACGAGCTTCAATGTTGGTGAGTGATTATGCATCTGCATTCGTATAAGTTGGTCTGTGTTCCTGGAACATTTTTCATCGTTTTATATTTTTTTAGAAAAGGCCACCGTGCATTTTCATCACAATATCCATCTAATATGTCATTCCAATTTCGTCATAATTAGAGACTCCTATGCCCTCCATCCATAATAGGTAATTTTAACGGTCTTAGAATTGTTGTAATCGACATGTTATGGCTAGAGGGCATAGGAGTCTCTGTTTCTGACGAAATGAGAATGACATATTAGATAGATATAGTGATAAAAATACACTATGATATTTTTCAAAAAAAATAAAAAAGGTAAAAAAGGGTATGTAGTAGCTAAGATTAGCTACTCCATCCAGTAGCTTCCCTATTCTATATTACTAATAGTGCATATTTGAAAATAAGACACAACACAGTTTTTTTCATGGGTGAGCACCATATCAATGGCACATAAAACTGCATGCATCTGACTTATAGGCCCATGTTCAAGTTTCATTAAGGAATGTGCAAGGTACATGTTTATCTTCATTGATGATTATTTGAAGAAGAGAGGGTTGTGAAGGATATGGGAAAAATCCTTAAGCGCATCACGGAAGCGTGATGATCGCATCGAATGCGACCGGGAGCGACTAGTCGCACTAGTTGCTCGATGCAGCGGAATTTAAAAAATTTTCTATGTGACGAAACCACATGATCCAAGAACACTTCTCGGATCGTTTCGTCTAAACCACAAACAAGTAATAGGATTACCTCTTAAAGCGTGGTTGTGATCAAGTCTCTAAACAAAGAGACCTCCTATCTCAAGTCCGACCTTCGGAGGAGACGCTTGCGAGCGCGGGTTGAGTCGCAGTGATCTCGCTATCCAAGCAGTTGTCCAAGCAAAGGAACTCCTGATCTCGTCACACGAGATCGTGTATCTTCTTCACGAGCGAGTAGAACCGAAGAAGATGGAGTGCCCAGAGTCGTCAAAGCAATGCAAGCCGACGATGGAGCCTTCTTCCTTCTGGAGGAGGGTGGACAGCCACCCAAGAGAGAAGGGAAGAGGGCACGTGAGAATGAGAGAGAGAAAGCAGAGAGACTCTGTCGAGTCGGTGTAAGTCGAAGAGCAAGGCATGCCTCTTATTATATAGGGTTTTTAGTCCATGGATCCCAATCCATGGACAACATACAATCAACGGATGAGATTGATTGTGTCCCTTTCAACGGCTAGGATTGTTGTTGGTAAGACACAACGACAAGTGATTTAATTCAAATTAATTATCATTGATAAATCAATATAATTAATCTCATATTAAATCACTTTTGACTAGAGATAGGATAATGAGAAGACCATGGTCCTCTCCTAAAAGGGGGGGACGGCTACTCTACTCTAGAGGAGTTGTAGCCGTCCTCTCTTATTAGAGGGGACTTGGTCAATCTCATTGATATATCATGAGATCTCATTATCTCATGATATCTCCTATAACTCTTTGTCGAAATAATTTTTACAAAAAATAATTCCAAATTAACTTTTGGAAAATATCAATCAAGCTATTGAAAAAATGTGAATCTCATTCACAACTCAAAATTAAATGTAATTGTATTTTCAATTAATCATTCAATGTGAATCCCATTCACATTAACAATTAATCAACAAATATAAAACACAATATGGCTCTCTCTTATATATTATAAATCACATTTATAATATATATGATTAATATGGATAGTGTTATCCATATTATTCATAGCCATGATAATTAAATCACATTTAATTATATTGGATTTCTTTTCTCATGTGCCCAAATAATATGAATCACAATCACATTATTCATATTTTTGATAATTAAATCACATTTAATTATATTAGATTCATATTATTCATGATAATTAAATCATATTTAATTATCAATTTTATCGATGCTTGGATATAATTCAACTTTGAAATCATTCTTGAACTCTTTCAAGAATAATGTGTATTCTCCACAGGTACTTGGAGATAAGGACAGGGCGATTGTATTGTTCCACGTATAGTGACTTGGATATTGAGATCACATCTCAATTCCAGATCTCAGGTTTCCCATAGATGCTTGATTAAATCAAGACCACAAATCTAATCTTCTCATTGCTTCCGAATCACATTCAGATCAATGTCCAACATTTGGACCAAGATCAGATTACTTCTCTACTGAGAGGAGTCACTAAAATCCAGACCTGTTTCATCACTCCCTAGGAATGGAAGCGTCATGGTTATACAATCGTTTGTGATCACATCACCCTCAGGTATTCCCAATACCTGTACATCCTGCATAATGGAAGACCTAGATTAAACCCGAAGTTTTAGATCTCCTTTTAGACTGTCTCCTTCAGGGTTTTATCATTAAGTTTTCTCATTCGATCATTGGGAGATGGTATCGATCATATACTTTCCAAAACCATATATCATACCCAGGTGTTGATCATATACTTTCCAAAAGCATATATCAAACCTAAAAATTCAGTCAAGCTTCCAAAGCGAGATGACCGTGCACGAAATTTGATTCTTCCCAATATCTCATGAGTGAGCTCATGTCTTCCGGTTTAGTAGTGAACATGTATGATCCCTTTGAGAGATCGTATTACTCATATGCCCTTATATGCACATCAGCTCGTCGGTATATAGACCTTGGTTAGGTCATCAACCTATTGGTCTGCCAAATGTACATACTCAGACCTATAGTAACACATCTGTCTCCGGTCAGAAGATGCGTGCCTATATCGTGACAGCATATGACATAGGACTTTGGTTATCTCGATCTCGTTAAGTCAACTCTTTGACCTAACTAATCTGACACCTCCGAATCTCTATTCCTATGCAGAGGACCTGCATCAAGAGGTCGGTCAGATATCAACCTATGTGAGAAAGGATTGTCATCTCCTACTCAGGCTGGAGATCATCTCTTAATAATCATTTGACGGTGCTTGATGAGTCCTCAATCTAACTCTTTAGATATTCATCCGAGCACCAGCCTCTATGATTTAATTATTGAATCAACAACTGTATGATTATTAAGATGGCCATGGTACATAATCCTAATTGTACTAAGGGACCTATTATGCAAATTAGTTATTCTTCATTTCAGATCAGGGAATGATATTCGCAATAACAATTATTGCATAATGGCTCGCCGTGGGCTCACATTTCCAACAATCTCCCACTATCTCAAAGAGCCATTAATGGGGTAATCATTTAAACCCATACTCATGTGACAATCATAGGCTATTTAGAAAATAGCTAGGTAAGTTGATCAGTCACTATGTTCCCACGAGACTATGCCAAGTCCTTTTATGACACTTGCATATCCCTCGTAACAGTGCTCACATCTAATGCGAATGTTGCATCTTATGCAACCAATACTCAATCTAGTCAAAGCAGTTATAGTGTCCTTGACATCATTGCTTAATAATTATTATAACAAGTATTTCCATAATCCTTATTCGAATACCTTTATTCCTGGAGATCTCTATCTCCTAAGACATCTACAGTTAAGACCTTTTAGATCTCTATCTATAAAGTCTTAAGTTTTTGAAGATAAGACTTTGAGATCACTATCTCAAAAAATCTTATCATCTATGAAGATTTTGCTATTACTGCAATCAAGTATTTTCTCTCCATAGTAGGATTAGCAATACTTTACTGCTCCCACTGCATGGCAGATATCTGGCTTTTGTACACATCTAGCATACACTTAGCTTCTCGTAAGTGATACACAAGTGCAAGCAGTTCTAGCATTCACTTCCTCAACTCTTTGAGGTGCTATCCCTTTAGACTGGTCACTACCACAGCATAAGGGAAGGAAGCCTTTCTTGGAATTTTCCAGAAAATGAAATATGTCCAAAGTATACTACTAATGTGATGGTCCCAAACCCTCTTCTCTTTGCTTCTGAACAACTTCAGGACTAATATTTAAGAGGTATCCTTGAAATCATATTTCAAGAAATGAAACAACCAGATTATAAAACACTTATTATCATCCTTATATCATTCCAAATGATTAGGATATTATCTACATTTAGCACGATGAACACAACGACACTCCCACTAAGCTTCTCATGGTACATCAAGATTCTATAACATTTATGATTTCATCAAATCTTATGTTCCAACTACAAGAAGCTTATTTGAGTCCATAGATGGAGTTTCTTTAGCTTGCACACCTTACTTTCCTCAACCATGAAGCCCTGGGGTTACTTCATGTGAATATCCTTAAAGAGGTATTCATGGAGGAATGCAATCTTGACTTCCATCTCGAAGATGTCAAAGTCAAGTTGTGGGGCTTATAGTTAGCAATATTCTGATGGGTCTAAGCATGGTCATTGAAGAGAAAGTCTTATCGCAAGCAATGTCTTCTCTTCCGGTGTGTAGCTCATGGCTACGAACCGAGCTTTGAAGGTCTCTGCCTTATCATCAGGTTCCCTTTCTCTTGAAGATCCATTTACACCTTTATGGGTCTTATCCTTATAGGTGGATCCTCGAGGGTACATATACAACACTTGTATATGAAGTCTACCTTAGACTTTTATTGCTAACATCCATCTTTCCATGTCATGATCCTCAGAAACTTCATCACATGAAGTTCAATCATTGTCAGACTTAACTGACACATGGAATACATCCTCAAACTCATTTGAAGAGGTATTAATGTTTCATCTTTAATTATCCTTTTAATTTCCAATTTCAGGAGCCTCATTATCATCTCAAGATTAAATGAGTTCCTTTACTTCATTTTCATCTTGATTATCAAGAGAGTCATCCTCTAAGAATCACATTGTCAGAGATGAGATCTTTTAAGAATCTCAAGGTTATAAAGTAGGTATCCAATACCATCCTTTATTTTCCTAATGAAGTAGCACTCTCTAGTGCTCAATTCCAGCTTACTTGCATGGAATCTTATTAAGGATATATAATGTAGTCTCTACTACATATATACCTGGAAACTAACAGGTAATTATGCTAAAATTCATCATAGATCAAATCATGTCAGGCATGATCCAATTGTATCTCCCTACAACTCTATTGAGTTTAGGTTTATCAGGAGGAGTGAGATAGAAATGATATTCATATCTCCATAAGGTATTCTTTGAGTTTATCTAACAGGTACAAGCTACCTAAGTTAGATCAAATTCATTCCATCTTCCTTCAAACTTTGGTTCTAAACCAAAATTGTGAAATCTTTGAATATTTCAAAGCTTTCTAAGGTGAAGAGGAGAAATCTCATATCACAAATAATCATTAAATGATATTACATATCATCAATGTTCATTATGATATAGATGATCCACATACATCAATATGTATGAGATCCTGAATACCTTGACATCTAACACCATTACCAGAGAAGGATGTATTGGACATTTTACTTTGAATACTATATTCACAAGTATGTAAGATTTTAAATTTTAGACATTCTAAAGTTTCATCTCTTACTAGTCCATTGATCTCATCAACAGATATATGTCCAAAACTTGATGCCAGATCATTGTCAAATGATCTTCATCCTCCTATTGATCTTTTAAGGTTCAATTTCAATATCAGAAATCCTAATGAACCATTCATTAATTTTCTAATTTAGTAGAGTCCACTAGATGCCAGATTACTATCTGAAATATATCCATCATAACTCTTTATGATAGATTTATTCCAGAATTCATGTTTATTTCCAACATTTAGAAATAAACTATGAGTATATTCTTATATCTAGGTCATAGAGACATTCTCTAAGACAAGGGCTCTCCCACTGAAAATATGAAGTCCATCTATCCAATAGAGATTGTTGCAATAATTGCATCAATATTCATGTAGATGACTATTAAACCTGAAGATCAAATTCCAGTCTTCTAAAACATATGAAACCAATTGCAAGAGTCATTAGAAGATTGGGATACAATTATCAGACTTTATCTTATCAAATAAGTAAGTCAATGTCAATGATTATATGTAGATTATTCTGATGCTTTATCTGAGTCCTTCACTAAGGATTCTAGACAGACTTGACAGTCATACTATCAACACATCATCTTATTGCAGTATTGGCATTCATGCAACTCTTAGAATGTCATATGGAAGTCATAGAAGTACGGTCAATTCTTTGACTATCCTTCTCATCTTGGGTCTGACCCATGCTTCCACTGCGCTCCCTTTATCTATAAACAACCATTGCTTAAGACTAATGATCTTTTATGTTGAATTCAAATAGAATTCAATGTAAGAGCATTTCAACATTTATACATTCTTTATTAAATTCATACAATATGAATATTATGAAGCTTCATGAATGACTAGAGTATAAACAGTAGAATGATGGCACTCATCGTATCTACATCCATCTAAACTCTTAAAACTTTGGTTTAGGTAGGTATTCAAACATTTTGAATACATCATCTCTTATAGAGCTACCATTCTGCCTGATGCAGAGAACCATGTTACTCATGATTAAATGTCAAGAGCACATATGTACGCCAGAATATCTTCTCAGATTTTATAAGGATTATTCGACAATTACGATCACCATCGACATGTCACTTCCAAAGTACACTCGATGAAAGATAAAGACTATAGAGACATACGAACCCTAAGGTGATGTCTTATTATCTTATTTAATTGTCATTCCTCATTAATATGAGAAAACTTGCACAATGCAACCACATACATTATGTGTCCAATTGTAAGTACAATATCTGGATCATGAGTCCAATCCATGATACTTTACTGGTTATTATTGAGTATAACATTGAGTGGGGTTTAATGAAGGATTATCTGAAATAAGAATTTTGCATAAGTGTATATATATTATATATACATATTTTACTTTGATTTAGGAATTATATCAAAGTTGTCTTGCCTTGTTAACAATGAAAGTTCATTCCCTTAATCACTTTCAATGTAAGAGATATTCTTACCATTATATCTCTAGCAAGATCTGGGATCTCCTTTCCTATCTTTATCGCATCCCAATAATATGAGAACTTGTGACTCCGATAAAAAGAAGCGGGCACACATTCGACCTTGCAAGTCCAACTTGCATCTCTCAATTCGGTCTTTAACACCCGGGCCCACCACCCCTAAGGTGATGTTGACCCGTCATTAATTGAACCAACCGTCAACAAGCTTAATACTCGCTATACGCAATCCAATATCGCCCCAATAATATGGGGACTCGATATTGGGGTCACTATGTATACGACCTTACTCTTTCGAGAAGCGAAGAGCCCGATCCAAGTGGATTGTATGCAGGAGCTGTCACTTCGGACATGCGTCTCCTACATACAATATCCGGCGACGGATCCCTTCTCCTCGACGGGAGACCATGGATGTGACTTATGTGATCCTCCACCTCATATTTAAATTCTAATTAATCATTATGAATCATATTCATTATGATTAATTCTTCCAAGGGAAATAACAATTCTATTCATAATAGAGTGTTTGAATTATAATTGGATTCCAATTAATCTAATCATATCAAATTAATGATCCAATTAATATCCAACAAACATTTTAATTGTTACTTGAAATATGGTATTATCTCAAATACGTATTATTTCAAATTTTAATAATTAGAAAATACATCATGATCTCTCAGGCATCATTCGTTCCCTACCCGCTGATGAATATGTGATTCATGCCTCTAAAAGTTGAAAATAGAGCTTTGTTCCCGAGTAAATAGCTGCATATTTTCCCTTATCTTGCATAATTAGCATTCATGCATGCAAGCATAACATCTGCATTTTAGCATTCATATTTGCATAAATAAGAAGCCAAATTCACTTGTAAATATTCACCTGTATATTAGCTAAAATACCTTATTTGTATGTATTTTATACTAACTCCGAATCCAATAAAACCAACTATATTGTGTATATATGACTAACACTAATAAAAGAAAAATATCAAAAAAATACTAACTTGTAAAATTACCCAATAAAACCCCAAACCAAGTTGGAGACCTTAGACCTTAAACTGTGCATATCTCTCTCATACAGCCTCCGAATTAGATCTACTCACTTATAAAATAATATATATTCCAAAACCTTCGAAACAAGACCAGTTTTATTAAAATCGGAGCTCGTATGCAAAACTTGGGTTTTTGGCCCCTTTTGTATATTGTACATATTGACCATTTTACCCCTGTATTTTATCTTTTTATTTTTCTTAATTATTAAAAAATCAAAAAAATTAGATTAAGTTGTAAATATTCTCTTCATATTTTCTCTATTTTTATTTTGATTTTTCTCTCTTTTAAAAATGACAAAAAAATTACAAAAGATAAAATGCGGTATTTTATATATATAAGGTACCACCCAAAAATATATTTTATACATATGATTTCATTTGATTTTTGACCCTTCACGAAAGTTGTAGATCTCGTCGAGACGAGCAACTTTCATGTTGACCACTTTTTGATTTAATCTCTTTTGTTATTTCTTTTTTATTTTCTTTACATTTAATTTTTGAATTTTCTAGGAGCGACATGTGGCCGCTCCTGGAGCCGCCACATGTCACCCTTTTTTATTTATTTTTGGATTTATTTTATTCGGATTTATTATTTTTATTATTTTATTATTATTATTTTAATTATTTTTAATAGCCTACTATATTATTTTATTAATTTATTTCTTTTAATCCCCTTTTACCTCTTCTCCTTTCTTTTTCCCCACTCCAAGCCACGTCTTCTCCACTTTCTCCACTCTCTCCATCTATTCTCTAACTCCATCCATCCTCTTTATAATCTCCTCCACTCCTCCATTCACACTCATCCGCCAATTTCGTGAAAAGAATTCCAGCTCCAGAGAGGTCGAGGTGACAGCGACAACCTTAGTCAGTAGAGCAACGACAAGTTCCAGCCATCTTCGGCTATTGGTGAGATCCGCGAGCCTTGTTCGCGTGGCATTCATCCACAAGTGAATTGCCTAGCTTCTCGGCTTTTCGCCAAGCTGATCGAGGCCACAATCGGAAGCCGCACACCGTGGCTCCACAATCCGGCGAACCGCAGGTAAGTATTCTCTATCTCCGCTTTGTCAATTTTTTCTATCTAACATTTTCTTATCTTGTTCATCACAACAACATCATCTCATTTCTATCACCTTATTTTCACCACACAATCATCACCACATTTACATCATATACCATTACCACCATCACAATCACCTTTTCTACATTACATTTGATTTATTTGTTTGTTGTTTACAAAGAAAATACACAAAAAATTGCAAAAGAAAAACAAAAAAATAATAAAAAAAGCACAGGTCCCAGGCCGGCCGTGCGTGCAACCGCGCCTCCAGTTCGCTTGCCCTCGCCGCCCACATCCCGGCGTCGCCCTCCAGCCCGGCCTGACCGCTCCTCCGACCTCCGTCGGCATCCACCATCTCCTCTGCGCGGTGCCACAGCCGCCGTACAACCATCAGCCCCTGGCCGCCCCCTCCAATGCCGGCAGCCTCCGCCGTCTCCGCCTGCAGCTGCGAGCTGCGCCCCGTTGTGCGCCACCGCACACAGACGCCCGCGCCCGATCTCTTCCACCTCCAGCGGCGCGTCAGCGCTGCGCGTAGCCACGCTCAACGCCGCTCCCCTCCGGGCGGCGCGACTCCACCTCAACCACTCCTTGGCCGCAGCGTGCGGTCGAGAGCCGCTCCGAGAACCGCACGCCGTCGCCCACCTCCCCGCGCAGCCGTAGCGTCCGACGACGCCGGTCCTTGTGCGTCGAGCGCCTCTTCAACGATCGTCGCTCTGCAGCCCCACCGTGCAGCCACCGTCGCCAACCGCCCCGCTGTAGCATCTCCGCGCTGCCCAGGCGCGGCGGACTGTTGTCCTTCCAGCCTTCCCGCCGACATCAGAGCCGCCCGGGTGCCATCCCCGGCAACGGTGCCATTTTGATAGCCGCCCTCGCACCCTTGGTTAATTCGAGCATATTAATGTCCAAACTAATTTAAAGTGTTCGTTGCAGTCGGATACACGAGGGAATATCAAAAACCACTTTTAATTAGATTCGAGTTAATTTCAAGCGGTAGATTTTTTTACTTGGTGAAGTCCAAGGTCGAACTTAAGGAGGCATCTGTCTCCTTAGGTGAATTAGTAGCAAAGTCCAATATTCGATTTTCAGGGAATTATTTTTTTTATCTTTTTCTATTTTTTATGCAAGACACGTGCAACAATCTAGCCAATTTAAAGTTAAATCAGTTTGAGATATCAAATTAAGTCCAAAAATTATGAAAATTGGCCATATGATGAACTATGATGAAAATGAACTACCCTAATTTTTTTGGAATTTTTCGACACTAAATGAATTTACTATGAATTAAACATGCAGGCATGGTGATTTTCACTAATTTAATTTTAATAAATAACAAATCACATTTTTTTCAGAAACAAAAATCATCCTAGATAGATTTTATGATAAGGAATCTAGGAAAATTAACAAATCTTAATTTTAATGTGAAATGAATCTATTAAAATTAAACTAAGGAAATCACTAAAGAATTTATTTAGGCCTCGATATGTGTGTAAATGATATGAAATTTTTATGCAAGGTTGAGTTACCTATCTTAGAGCTACTGTGATTTTTTGAGAATTTTTGGAGCTACAGAGAATTTATTAACAATTAAAAGGTCCAACTGGGCAAAATAACACAGAAATCAACCAATTAATTCATTTAAAAATCTACTGCAATTACAAAAATGTGACAAATGTCAAAACAGATAGAGGAAAAGTTACTCAACAATGTGCAATTTTTAGAATTCAAAAATGATGCAAAATGACACCTAGGGCTGCGTGCAAAGACAAGGGTGTATTTGCAATACAGAAAATAAAATCGCATAAAAAGAAACATGCTGACAGGGACTTAAATGCAATTACCTATAATGCTGGGGGGTGGAATGCAATTTCTCCACTAGGCACGTGCTCCTCACATGGGGGCGCTTCACAGGGACCTTTTTGTAATTTTGGAAAGCTCCCAGGGCCTCTGTGCAAATTACGCAGGCCGCACGTGCTCCTCACGTGGGGCGGCCTAGGCTCGGGCGGCGTCGGAGGCTCGGGGGCTCCTGGAGGTTCGGCTGGAGGCTCGGCTAGCCTCGAGTGGTCCGAGCCTAGGGTCGAGGAAGAGGCTCGGACGTCGATCCTACGGCTCCTCATTGGTATTCCCGTTGAACTTCGGTAGCAGACTAAGGAAGTGGGGCTTCAGCTCAAATGCTTCGGCGGGAACTGATGGTGCCAACCAATTCTGTATCTCGTTCTCCGCCAGGTTGTAGGCATCGACCATTGGTCGGTCGATTCCTCCTGCTACTATGATCTGTCCCATCCGAGCCGAGAGATCTGCATTCTTTTGTTCGGCTTCGGCAAGACGAGCAAGAATCTATCGTAATTGCTCCTCATCCGGTGGCATCTTAGGCGGCATATTGTCCTCTATTCCTGGGTGGGAAATAAGATCGATGTTAGAGGACAAATCAAGGAAGGGATAACCGAGGCGATGGTCTTCCTCGGTAATCTCGGAGGAGAGGAAAGGGTTGGTTTGAGAGTAACCACCCTGGGTGTGAGGGAACCATGACTCAAGAGGGCCATGAGTCCTGGGTGGTCCAAGGTGTGCTTGGGCCAATGAAGAGGAGTTTCGTGGGGGACTCATAGAGAGATCGGTGAATAAAGAGTCGAGATTCCCCCAGTCACTCATCTTGATTTGGGCGAGAAGAAGATAGGATTTTACTCCTACCTGAAGCAAGCAAATCAATCCAAAACCCTGGTTTCACACTCAACACAGTGAAGCACTCGAAATTGAGTCCAATTAATCTTGTAGATTTTAAATGTGATTTTCAAGCAAGATAGCAAGGATTACGCGGCCTATAGGGAAGTCGGCTCAGAGCCGGATGCGTCTTCCCTGTTTAACCTGTCGCCTAAGATACCGTCGGTCCTTCCTTTCTTCGCTCCTATCCCAAGTCGATGGATTCAAAGACCACACCCCTGTCTACCTGCAAGCAAGTGGAGGCTGACAAGGCCGGAACTTCACCCCGGGGGGTTACTGGCAACTTGTTGCAAAGTACCGTAATTTCGCCCCTATCTACCTGAGACAGGCGGAGGCTACTTGGTACTAGTCAATGAATCTAAAATTATTCGACTTGTGATATTTGCTAGGATCAGTCGGAACGTGATATGGAAGGCGCGGATTTGGGATCTGC
This sequence comes from Ottelia alismoides, assembly GCA_037367405.1. NCBI lineage: Eukaryota > Viridiplantae > Streptophyta > Magnoliopsida > Alismatales > Hydrocharitaceae > Ottelia > Ottelia alismoides. Next base: position 510,104 of record JAZKJV010008767.1, read on the forward strand.
CTTAAGGTGTTCAAACACACTCAAGTACCCTCACTCAGCCTGAAAACAAGGTCGGGGATTAATCTCCCGTAAACAATTTTCCAATTTTATTATTTTTTTGGTCAATAGTGTTTAGCAGTCCCGATTTTAAGTTAGGTTCTCACTGATTAAGTTCAACCACACAGCACACCTATCGGACAGTCCCAATTTCCGTTTAATTAAATGTGAAAATCAGAGGGGGAAATCGAGAAAAGCCGATGCAAGATAAAACAATGATGTTATGCTGAGTTCAGGAGACTTACAATGATCCCTTCGCTTTTTTATGCAGGATGCAAAACAGAATTGAAAACTTTTATCTAAACGCAAATGCAAACGATAAAAGCTGCTCCTAGACAAGCAGTTCTATTAGCGTGAAGAACATGTTATTTTGGCTAAGTTCTGCGGTCTAAGTGCGTCTTTTAAGTGATTTGTGTGGTCCTAATGATTATGAGCACAAGCAATTGCTAGATTGGCTCGGGGAGCCGCTAGTGCAAGCTAAATTACATTCACCCACACAGCACACGGGGACACGGTTCCACTATATTTACACGCGCGAGAACCCAAACGGGGACCGCTGGAAATAATGCGAAAAAGAAATAAAGAAATAAAATGCAAATTACAAAAGCCTCTCTATTCACTCAATAATTTTAAATGCCAGATCCTTGAAGCGTCTTCGACTCCTCGCGTTCCTCGCACAGAAAAAGATTGAGGTCAGAGAGTGACACAGAAAAATACTGAAAAGAAATAAACGAGAGAAAATAATTACAAGAAAACCGGGAGTCAGACTACCCGGGGAGAGAAAATCAAACAATCAGAATTTCACTAAAAATTAACCTAAGTTGTGCCTCCCCGGGAAGTACCTCGAGCTCGGAGCGATCTTTTGGTCACAGCACTCAAGCGAATCCTTGAGCGAAGATCGATATCTTCTCCGGCGAGATCCTCAGCGCCACCGTCGTGTCACAGCCACTCCTCCGCGTAGCTGCCAGAGCTCGGGACCTTACCAATCCCTCGAGCAACGATATGGACCTCGACTTCAAGCTCCAAATCCCAGGTAATCCCCTCCATCTTCCTCCGATCTTTGTTTGATTTTTCTTTTGATTTTCTCCGAATTTATTCATCGTCCACTCTCATCTTCTCGCTCCGCTTCCACTTCATCGAGCTCCGCGACGGAGTTCTCATCCTCGTGCTGCATTTCACATCATCCGACGAACCACTCGACCTTCCATCAGCTCTAGCTCCGCCACCTAGCCGGAGCACCATTGCCAGACCATCTACGATCCCCCTTAGGCCTCGCTAACCACCCTCACATCTCCACGATCGCACTACGTGCTTCGGCTATTCCCCTAACTCCTGCATGTACCTGCTGTTCATTGATCGGAAGTTCACCGGAGCTCCTTTTGAGCTTCGCCACCATGGAGCTCCGACGCCCCTCTCCAGCTCCTGGGACCACCGGACGCCTCGCCGCATCACCGCGCTTCTTCTGGGGTATCTCCGAGTCCCCGGAGAGCTTCACCGACACCTGGAGGGACGGGCGGAGCCAAGGCCTCGTCGCCGGAGCCCCGCCAACTCCTCCGCAGGTGGCGGAGGACCACTGAGGGAGAAGACCCAGCTACCGTTCGATCATCTCGATCGAACGATCGACTTCACGCCACGTCGCCACTCAGCCGGATCGTCACAGAGCCGTCGGATCCTTCTAGATCTAACAGAGCTTAGCGCGCCACGTCATCGACATCTGGAGCCTCACAGGAGCCGTAGGATCGTTTGTGATCCCACGGACAGCATTCAGCAACGTAGCCTCCTTCCTCGGTTCTCAGGCACCGTTGGATCTATCCAGATCTGACGGCCTCTCATCGCGCCACGCGTCTCCTTCCAGCAACCGTTGGATCCTTCTTGATCCAACGGTCTTCAGCACGCCACGTCGACGACGTCCGAGCCTCTTCCTCGACCCTAGGCTTGGACCACCTGGGGCTAGCCGAGCCTCCAACCGAACCTCCAGGAGCCCCCGAGCCAAGCCCCGAGCCTCCGACGCCGCCCGAGCCTATGCCGTCCCACGTGAGGAGTAGTGCGGCCTGGGTAATTTGCACAGAGGCCCTGGGAGCTTTCTAAAATTACAAAAAGGTCCCTGTGAAGTGCCCCCACGTGAGGAGCGCGTGCCTAGTGGAGAAATTGCATTCCACCCCCTAGCATTATAGGTAATTGCATTTAAGTCCCTGTCATCATGTTTCTTTTTATGTAATTTTATTTACTGTATTGCAAATACTCCCCTGCTTTTGCACGCATCCCTAGGTGTCATTTTGCATCATTTTTGAATTCTAAAAATTGCATATTGTTGAGTAACGTCCTCTATCTGTTGTGACACTTGTCACATTTTTGTAATTACAGTAGATTTTTAAATGAATTAATTGGTTGATTTCTGTGTTATTTTTCCCAGTTGGACCTTTTAATTGTTAATAAATTCTTTGTAGCTCCAAAAATTCTCAAAAAATCGCAGTAGCTCTAATTTAGTTAACTAAACCTTGCATAAAAATTTCATGTCAGTTGCACGCATATCGTGGCCTAAATAAATTCTTTAGTGATTTCCTTAGTTTAATTTTAATAGATTCATTTCACACTAAAATTAAGGTATGTTAATTTTTCTAGATTCCTTATCATAAAATCTATCTAGGATAATTTTTGTTACTGAAAAAATGTGATTGGTTATTTATTAAAATTAAATTAGTGAAAATCACCCTGTCTGCATGTTTAATTCACAGTAAATTCATTTAGTGTCGAAAAATTCCAAAAAAATTAGGGTAGTTCATTTTCATCATAGTTCATCATCTGGCCAATTTTCATAATTTTTGGACTTAATTTGATATCTCAAACTGATTTAACTTTAAATTGGCTAGACTGTTGCATGTGTCTTGCATAGAAAATAGAAAAAGATAAAAAAAAATAATTCCCTGAAAATTCAATATTGGACTTTGCTACTAATTCACCTAAGGAGACAAATGCCTCCCTGAGTTTGACCTTGGACTTCACCAAGTAAAAAAAATCTGTCGATTGAAATTAACTCGAATCTAATTAAAAGTGGTTTTTGATATTCCCTCTCGTATCCGATTGCAACGAACACTTTAAATTAATTTGGAAAATAATTTGCTCGAATTAACCAAGGGTGCGGGGGCGGCTATCACCCGCTGTCATGGCCAGTACCGATGGGAGTGGGACAGACCGCACACGGTGCAACCTGCTACCCCAACACTCCCCGACTATACACCATATCCGCCTCGGGAAAAAACAATATCGAGTCAATCACTTTGTACTTGAGATGATCATCAGTCTTTCAACCGAAATTATACTATACAGTAATAATCAAAACTATTTTGATTATAAGGAAATTTGTTAGACAAATTCCCAAAGCCTATTCAAGTAACATGTTTGTTGAAAGTGTATCAAGCAACCAATTGATGATCTAGATCTAATTCAATCATTCATTGGTTGATGCAATGTCATTTGAGGGAATAAATATTGTTCTAATATTTCTCAAATATTATCCACAATTATTCTAGGAAATTAATTATTAATTTCACAATTTTTCTTAAGCGACAATCACAAGGTTTCGGATAATGATGCAATTTCCAGCAGTGACCCTCACTAACTAAAAATAGCATATCTGATTCATTTTAAATACAAATTAAGCAAAATCAATTTCCAAAAATTGAACTTGATTTAAAAATAAAATCATGTGATAAAACACATTTCTAGGTATTTTAAAACCGTAATTAACATCTTAATTACGTCTCTAATCACCATCCCCGAAACAGTAGACATATAGTCAATAAAACGATCATATCTTGAGCAAACGGAATCCAAATTACGCAAACTTAAATTCTACATTTTTCTTATTTAATGGGGAACATTATCTAAGTGATAACCTCATGTTTAGACATTTTAAACAGGACCGAAAAATTATCACAAGACAGGACTGCGAAAATTGAAATGCTAAAATCTTCATGAACCTAATCGAGCCCAAATCTTCGTAGGTTCATGGATCTCATCCAAAACCTTCGACAACCTGACTCTGATATCACTTGAAGGATATGTAGAAAATCCTCAAGCGCATCACGAAAGCGTGATGATCGCATCGAATGCGATCGGGAGCGACTAGTCGCACTAGTTGCTCGATGCAGCAGAATTTAAAACATTTTCTATGTGACGAAACCACATGATCCAAGAACACTTCTCGGATCATTTTGTCTAAACCACAAACAAGTAATATGATTACCTCTTGAAGCGTGGTTGTGATCAAGTCTCTAAACAAAGAGACCTCTTGTCTCAAGTCACCTTCGGAGGAGACGCTTGCGAGCGCGGGGATGAGTCGCGGTGAACTCACAATCCAAGTAGTTGTCCAAGCAAAGGAACTCCTGATCTCGTCGCACGAGATCATGTATCTTATTCACGAGCGAGTAGCACCGAAGAAGGTGGAGCGTCCAGAGTCGTCGAAGCAACGCGAGCCGACGATGGAGCCTTCTTCCTTCTGGAGGAGGGTGGATGGCCACCCAAGAGAGAAGGGAAGAGGGAATGTGAGAATGAGAGAGAGAGAAAGCAGAGAGACTCTGTCGAGTCGGTGTAGGTCGAAGAGCAAGGCATGTCTCTTCTTTTATAGGGTTTCGGAAGTCCATGGATCCCAATCCATGGACAACACACAATCAACGGATGAGATTGATTGTGTCCTTTTCAACGGCTAGGATTGTTGTTGGTAGAACACAACAACAAGTGATTAAATCACTTTTGACTAGAGATAGGATAATGAGAAGACCATGGTCCTCTCCTAAAAGGGGGTACGGCTACTCTACTCCTCTAGAGGAGTTGTAGCCGTCCTCTCTTATTAAAGGGAACTTGGTCAATCTCATTGATATATCATGAGATCTCATTATCTCATGATATCTCCTATAACTCTTTGTCGAAATATTTTTCACAAAAAATAATTCCAAATTATCTTTTGGAAAATATCAATCAAGCCAATGAAAAAATGTGAATCTCATTCACAACCCAAAACTAAATGTAATTATATTTTCAATTAATCATTCAATGTGAATCCCATTCACATTAACAATTAATAAACAAATATAAAACACAATATGGCTCTCTCTTATATATTATAAATCACATTTATAATATATATGATTAATATGGATAGCGCTATCCATATTATTCATATCTATGATAATTAAATCAAATTTAATCATCTTGGATTTCTTTTCTCATGTGCCCAAATAATATGAATCACTTCACATTATTCATATATTTGATAATTAAATCACATTTAATTATCTTAGATTCATATTATCCATGATAATTAAATCACATTTAATTATCAATTTTCTCGATGCTTGGATATAACTCAACTTTGGAATCATTCTTGAACTCTTTCAAGAATAATGCGTATTCTCCGTAGGTACTTGGAGATAAGGACAGGCGACTGTATTGTTTCACGTATAGTGACTTGGATATTGAGATTACATCTCAAATCCAGATCTCGGGCCTCCCATAGATGCTTGATTAAATCAAGACCACAAATCTAATCTTCTCATTGCTTCCGAATCACATTCAGATCAATGTCCAACATTTGGACCAAGATCAGATTACTTCTCTACTGAGAGGAGTAACTAAAATCCAGATCTGTTTCATCACTCCCTAAGAATGGAAGCGTCATGGTTATACAATCGTTTATGATCACATCATCCTCAGGTATTTCCAATACCTGTACATCCTGCATACTGGAAGACCTAGATTAAAACCCGAAGTTTTAGATCTCCTTTTAGACTGTCTCCTTCAGGGTTTTATCATTAAGTTTTCTCATTCGATCATTGGGAGATGGTATCGATCATATACTTTCCAAAATCATATATCATACCTAGGTGTTGATCATATACTTTCCAAAAGCATATATCAAACCTACAAATTCAATCAAGCTTCCAAAGAAAGACGACCGTGCACAGAATTTGATTCTTCCCAATATCTCATGAGTGAGCTCATCATGTCTTCCAGTTCAGTAGTGAACCTGTATAATCCCTTTGAGAGATCATCTTACTCATATGCCCTTATATGCACACCAACTCACCGTATATAAACCTTGGTTAGGTCATCAACCTATTGGTCTACCAAATGTACATACTCAGACATATAGTAGCACATCTGTCTCCGGTCAGAGGATGTGTGCCTATATCGTGACAACATACGACATAGGACTTTGGTTATCTCGATCTCGTTAAGTCAACTCTTTGACCTAACTAATCTGACACCTCCGAATCTCTATTCCTATGCAGAGGACCTACATCAAGAGGTCGGTCAGATATCAGCCTATGAGAGAAAGAATTGTCATCTCCTACTTAGGCTGGAGATCATCTCTTAATAATCATTTGACGGTGCTTGATGAATCCTCAATCTAACTCTTTAGATATTCATCCGAGCACCAACCTCTATGAATCAATTATTGAATCAACAGCTGTATGATTATTAAGATGGCCATGATACATAACCCTAATTGTACTAAGGGGCCTATTATGCAAATTAGTTATTCTTCATTTCAGATCAAGGAATGATATTCGCAATAACAATTATTGCATGATGGTTCGTCGTGAGCTCACATGTCCAACAGGTTGATCCTGTGAGAGCCAAAAATTGTGAGAGCATGAAAGCAGTGAGTCTAGACCATTAGATTCTGCTGATTGATTAGAGGAGGAGAGAGAGATGGGCAGAATCTAATGGTTCAGATTCACTGCTCTAACATTCTCACAGTTTTTGGCTCTCACAGGATCAACCCTCTTGAAGAAGATTTGGATATCTATTTTAAAGATCCAAAGAGGGAATGTTTACATTCTTGAAGAAGAGTAAGATGGTGACATTAAAGATTAAACACAACCCCAACCCCCAAACATAGTCCCACATCTAAAACTCATAAAGTGTGAGAATGTGTTATAAGTGATGGAGATTACTACTTGACAACTTGAGCTTAAGGATTTTAGGTGGTTGACAACGGGTCCAATCGGAACGAGCTCAACAAGTTGTCAGGACTAGTTTTCCTCGATAACGGATTGGGGACCTAAGCCCAGGACGTTACAATATAATACCAAAATATGGGTGTAGAATAGAGCACGAGAATGATTCTCAAAAGAACAATGTGTATGTTGTTACATATAAAGCTTTGCAGGGATTTTTGGACTAAAGTAATCCCAACAAAAACACCTTTATATCATTCTCTTTTGATAATACTAGATAACAAAATGTGTGAAGTATGGTATATTAATCTACATATTCTCATTTATGAGTCTTAAGTATCATGCTTGTGCCATATGAATCATGGAAAGCTATTGCTAGAACTATAAAATGCATTTCCTTGGTTAGGCCTTTTATGTTAAAGGATAGAGTTGATGATCTTTAGATTCATCTAAGAAGTTATTGAAAAGAATGAAATTATCAATGAGTCAATATTTATATTTCACATATCTTATAATGTTATATCTTTGAAAAGAATGAAATTATCAATGAGCCTATATTTATGTTTCACAATATATTATAATGTTGTATCTTCATCTGTAGGTACAAATACGAGTATCAGCTTTATGTGGATGTTTCTTGTCTTGATAGTATCATGCACATGCCTATGAAAAAGGAGAGGATTTCATAGTAAAAGAAAATAAATGCATTACATAGAGGCATGGACATATCGTTACCGAGTCATCTTTGTAAGTTGATTCCGTATTTGCGCGTACAATATCAACTATAGAAGGGACAACCCAATAGCTATTTTTAAGTTGTGTCATCACTAGACTCTACAAAGTGGATTACCACCATAGTAGAAGAAATGCAACCAGACTTGGATGCTTATGGATCCTTCTAAATGAAGAAAATCAATTATCATAAGTAGATTTCTATAGAAAATTAAGAAAGGCATATTAGGAATAACTATTGCAAGAAACACAAGGCTTGTTGCCAAAGGATTCAATTAAGTGGGGCATCTTCTCAGCTATTATGAAATATGCTTCCATTAAAGTCCTCCTCGTTTTAGTTGTTGTTGACAACCTAAAGTTGGAATAGCTTGATTTGAAGAAAACTTACTTTATGCTTGGGAAGCTTGAGGAGAAGAAAAATATCCATGTAACACAACCTAAGGGTTTTGAAAAAATGCTAAAGGAATATCATGTGTTGCTTAGTAAAAAAATCACGTTATAGCCCAAAGCAATCTTTTAGGAATGATACAAGAGGTTTAATAATTTTTGCTTGATAAAAGATTTTTTTGGAGAACATACGATGTACACATCTATCTCAAGAAGGCAGATGATAATTTGTACATGTATTTTATACTTTATTGATGATACATTGATTAGAACTAGAGATATGGTTGAGATTAGTATCCTAAAGGCTATTCTTACTGAAAAATTTGTGATGAAAATTTTGGAAAAATTAAAGAAGATTCTTGACATGGATATACATAAAGATCACAATGCTCAAAAGCTTCTACTTATAGAATGTACTTGTGTATAATGCAAAAAGTAGGAAGATTCTATTTTTCTCCCACTTCAAGATTTCATCTAAATTATGCCCCCAAATGGAAGAGGGCCATTAATAGCTTTACACAATTTAGTGGAGAGCTTATCATGTAGTGTCTTATGCCTCAACCCGAGTCATTATTGAGGTCAATTGGTCCTCACAATTTATTGAGCTCATGCCCAAATGGACCCGCTTAATATCCGCCCAAAAAATTTAAGACTCAGTTATTTAGTAATAGGCCTCACTACTTATAACCCACTATCAAACTTTGTGATTACTAGATGTGGAACTATGTTGGGGTGTACAATCTCCCCCACTTGTATACGCAACATCCTAGTTGCTATATGGTCCAACACTTATTATCGTAGTGATAGTGGTTGGACGTTTTGGGTAGCCATTTCTTCATATCTCTATGGTGTGGATGACTCCATCTACTGGATAACATTTTTCACTAATAAAGGGAACTTTCTATGATATCATTTATAACATCTTGGGCCTTAGCCCAACTGGTTATCGAGGACAACTTGCCTCAACAACTTGGACATGTTGATCTCTTCCCAAAATGCTTACCAAGTTATTTAATTGTATCCCCCCTACTTATAATGCACTATCATACTTTGTGATCTCATGGATAGTATTTTCCACTATTAAAGGAAACTTGATCTGATACCGTTTTTACCGTCCCAAATCTCAGCTCGAGTCGTATCAAGGATACTAGCCCTCAGAAATTGTTGGGCTCGGGTCCAACTTGAGCCATCGATCTCCATCCAAAATTCTTAATCCCAAGTTGTTCAGTAGTAGTCCCTATTACTTATAAGTCGTTATCACGCTCTGTGATTACTAAATGTAAGAATATGGTATGGTGCTACATACAATCAATATATTATGATATGCACTTGTCCATGCATCGCTCATTACATTAATGTTGCCATCAAATACATGGGAAATCCATGAAAAGCACATTTTTACGAAATGAAGTGAATAATATGATACTTACGGGGCACCACATATACCAATTTGGAGTTCGACAGAAACAAAGATGATCTTTTTCGCTACATTGATGTTGATTAAGTTGGAGAACATGATATCCATGACTAATTATGTTATGTCTTCTTCATTGGAAGGTATTTCAAGTTAAATGTAACATTATAATGCACCATAACCCTAACTAATATAGAGGCAGAATACATGCCAATTGCTGAAGGAATCAAGGAGGTTGTGTGCTTACGAGGTTACCCCATCCTTCGCAAATTATCCTTCTTATCCTTTAACCCTAGACCAAAATAGAATTTAATGCAAACACCGAAACTTCCTCGAACCCTATTGGATGTGAGGAATATAAACTATCAATGTAGCAAACTTCTGATGTATTTGTTTATTATATTGATTGTGTCGGGGCCCTTATCTAAGAGAGGTAACATATAATAGGAATGGAGCACATCACATGTAATCAAGTACTTGGTCATATTAGCATTGAACGTGCACCATGCTCGTGCACTGATATACAAGTAATATAAAATAACTAAAGGGGGGGCCTATGTAAAATACCCCAACAACTCTCGGAGGAGATACCAATTCCACAATTTCTTTAGCTTTCGCGAAGTTTGGCTTAGGATGTTTGTGGTTATACGATAAGAAAAAGCAGCATCGAGGGGCATCGTATGCAATCGCCTCCCACTTCCCATCAATGAAATCCAGAATTGTGTCCGGTGATTTGCCACGTGGCATCCTGTCCCACGTGTTCCTGATGCAAATTCCACTGCAATGATCTGGACCCATATCGGTTTTTGCCTAATCAAGTTTTTACATAGACCTGGTTGGGATGGTCGTGAGCATGAGCAAGTTCGATGGCAATTTATCCTATGAAGATCTCTCGGGAAGAATCTTTTTTATATACTCACAAAATTTGATAGTATAATTATAAGAGTGCTTGAACTTAAGCATTTTGAGTGATTGTCAACATATTTAATTATTTTGAGAGACTGTCAACATATTTAATTGTTTCTGAATCTTACAAGCGGTCAGGGCAGGGGCGGACCTACATATTAGCCAAGTGGGGCACGTGCCCCCCTAAGAATTGGAGAATTTAAATTATCCTCATCAAACGCAATATATAGCTATTAAAAAAAACAAAATATCGATGAAAAACACCCCACAGTATGCCCTCATGTGCCCCTACTCCTCCCATGCCCCTTTCCCCTCTCGTGCCCTTCATCTTCCCGTGCCCCTCTCCCTCCCCTTTCTCACACAGCGAACCCTCCGGTGCCGGCATGCCCCTCTCCATCCTGCATGACACATTCTGTGGCGGTGGCTCTAGTGCCCCTCTCCGTCCCCATGCATCATGTGGCTCTGTTGATCCGCTCATGTGCCCCTCTCTCACCCTGGCGTCTCCACGCATCTGATTTTTATTTAGTGTCTCTGTGTCCTATGTGCAACGTCGCACCTGATTCCAAGCTCCCAATAATTATCGCTCACACAAAAGGCGTAGTGTGTCCCTACCTCCTCGTGAAACCATCACTTGTCTCCCTCATGACCGCATTGAACCCCCATCGTGTCTTGCCTTCGTCTTTTCGTGCTCAAATATTAGATAACAATATTATAAAACTTTTATCTTGATAACTTATTGATTCTATATTTTAATGAATTAGATATTGATGAAATCGAAATATTAAACATATCCTTGAATTTTGTTACAATGGCGTAACTAATATGGTATAGCTTTAAATCTTTCGGATATGTATATGTATGGTAAAGTTACCATTTTAATTAAAAAAATAACATCGGTAAAGTAGTAAAGTTATACAATATGAAGTTCCGAAACAGTCACTTTCAAAGTGATTCTTAGAGTTTTTTTAATGCTATAATACTATATATGGATGTTAAATGTGACTACTATACTATCAATAAATAAAGAAACATAAAATCAATCTATATGACATTATGCGTTTGTCTCTTCTCCAATAACCATTTTCAAGGTTATGGAACTTGATTTCTAACATTTTCCATCTGTTACAAATGTGAGCAGTATTCTATTTCAATCTAGAAAATTATATTGTATAATTTTATTGGATGGTTTAAATAAATGGAATGTGTAGACTATTTCATATTGTAGGTAGGAATGAACAAATTTCATGTAAAAAATCCAACTCCATCATCACAATTGCCAGCAGTTGTGTCACGTATATTGAAAGACATACATTTAATTATGTTATTGATGTTCATATTATTAATTGTCATCAAAATATGAAAATTAGATGCAAACAACTTTAAATATATGTATAGATTTCTGTCTATTCGCCTTATATGTAGAAGTAACATCTCTTTATTACCATTATGTATATGAATTTTTATAATGATTTTTTAACATTTATTCTTATTTATTCTTTTTTTCTTATTGATGTGCCCTACCTACTCTATAATCCTGGGTCCGCCACTGGGTCAGGGCTCGTTTTTCTAAACTCAGGATGTTACACATCCTTACAAGTGTGCAAAAACTATAGTAATATTATCATATGCAACTATGCAAGAGATGCAATAATATTCATATGCTGCAACTATTATCATAACATGCAAGAGCAGTAGTTGTAACGATGCAACGAAACCGAAGCCACAGGCCTGGTAGGTGTGGTCTGTCTCCCTAACTTTTTTATTTTTCTGTTGCGACACTTGAATCACATTCCACAATTTTACCTTAGGTTTCACCTACACCTTTTTTTTGTTTTCCCATACTGTATAAGTTCATCCCGCTCAGCGTAGATTTCAAGCTCCAACACTGCTCCCAACATACTCGAGTTCAAACCTGAAACATACCGATAATCGTCTACCTGGATTGTCTAGATTCTAATTCAAGACACACTAGAACTATTTACAAACAAAACAAAGGATGGGAAACATAGATTACTTGCTGCAGCACATACTGATTGGATAATTGATCTGAGTGTCACATTTTACATTACGGTCCGCATAGTTATACTAGGAAGCTAGCTCTGAAGCATGATCTCAAGGGATTGGAGATATTACCACCTTCCCAGTTGCCCTCCCTGTCTCCAGATAGGAGAAGGCCTCCACCACCTTGGAAAATGGGAAGGGACCCTTTGGGTCAAGAAGGGGCCTTACCTTCCCACTCTCTAGATATGGGGTTAGCTTAGCCAGGGCTTCCCCATTGGAGGTTACCACGAACCTGAATCCTGGTGGACTGACTGCTCCCGTAAGCACCACCACGCTCCCGCCTTCCTTCACAGCCTTCGCTGCTCTCTCTCCCTGACCTGCATTTTTTGCCCAAGCAAGTTCAATGACAAATTGACAATGCAAGCTAAGAAAGGTATAATGAGAGCCGGATGCAATGGCAATAGATGATGCTTCGATAGACAAAAGAAAAGACGAGGAATAAGATTAAATCCGACGTGTCATGCGAAGTCAGGATGACATAACGGAACAGTAGAATTGCCGTAGCCGTTTCCCTGAAGGAGTGTATTTAGATTGATGAAGAGCAGGGTATTTATTGGATTTTCTCTTGCTAAGACTGATTGATATTGTATACATGGAATCAACTTTGCCAATCCAACTGAGTGCCTGCTGAGTGTACTCTCACATTACTTTCGTAAAAGAAAACAAAGAACCATGATGTGAGCATTGGAGTAAGCACATTGGCGAACTACCACACACACACACACACACATAGAGATGGCTGATCCTGTGAGAGCCAAAAACTGCGAGAGCATGAGAACAATGATTCTGGTTTTGGCTCTTAAAGGATCAGCCCTATATATATATATATGTATATATATATATAGAGAGAGAGAGGGCTGCTCCTGTGAGAGACAAAAACTGATAGCATGAGCATGAGAACAGTGAATCTTGATCACTAGATTCTGCTCCTCTCTCCTCCTGCAATCAATGAGGAGAGAGATGACAGAATCTAGTGGTCCAAAATCATTGCTATCATGCTCTCACAGATTTTGGCTCTCACAGGATCAACCCTCTACACATTGATTGCAGGAGGAGAGAGAAGAGCAGAATCTAGTGATCCAGATTCACTGCTCTCATGCTCTCGTAGATTTTGGCTCTCAAAGGATCAACCCTCTATATATGTATGTATATCCGTGTGTACTGTGATTGGACGTGCTTTTCTCTTTAACGATTTCTGTTGGTATTTGTTGATTGGGTCTGTTCCTACCAATATTGATTAAGATTGCAGGGGTGGACCAGTATAAAAGTACATAGATGAAAATGGAACACGATACAGCTCCAGACGAGGAAGTATTCATATGGCCGATGCCAATTTTCAGAAAAACGGGTCTTTTTAGGAGTGTGTTACGTTATGATTATCACAACAAGCTTCACCTAGAACCATATGGATGCTGTAAGCAATCATATGAAAACCATGCACTTCAAATGGTTCCCGCTCAGAAAAAACGGGTCTTTTTAGGAGTGTGTTACGTTATGATTATCACAACAAGCTTCACCTAGAACCATATCTATTTTCTATGCTCATAAGAATGCACCAAATACCAAATGAGCACACTTATGCACTTAATATTGCTGAAAAAAATCCAGGGTAAAGGTTGTGGTTTGATGAAATTGAGACAGTTATTTGAAGGCATACCAACGGCATCGTAAACCACATCAAACTTCTCAGATAGTTCTTCGAAGTTTTCCTTTGTGTAGTCAATGGCCAAATCAACTCCCAAGCTCTTTAACAGCTCCAGTTTCCCGGTGCTAGATGTGGTTGCCACTCTTGAGGCTCCAAAAACCTGCTTTGCTATCTGAAAGAAGAAGTTAAAAGAAAAAGATGACATAATTATGCATTTCAAGGAAACTTCAAGCTTGGATTCCTGGGGAGACATACAAGTTTATGCCGAAAATTTTGCAATCAGTTACAAAACAAATAGAATCATTTTTTCACTGCATTGGACATTGTCAATAGACGTTAATTGTTTTTTTCACAGACCAAATTTCCAATATCTAAAATCAAAATCAACGTGAAACCCTTTCCTTTCCCTTCATCAAGATCGACCAGAGATCGAATCCATACCTAGCTTGACACTGGAAAAAGAGTATTTTCCCCATGTTTCTACGACAACTAAAGTTACAGTCAACTTGACCACTAGAACAAATTAGAATTTGGACCTGTCTATCAGCATTTGGTTTTCAAACAAAATTACTGATGATTAGTATGCGCAAAATGAAGCAATTTTTAAGAGCAAAAATAAGACAACCACTGACCTGGATCACAAGTGATCCAACACCACCAGCACCACCCAAGACGAGGAGAGACTTATCAGCAGAGAAGCCGGCTCTCTCAAGGCCTTCATAGGCAGTCAGAATGGCAAGTGGGAGTGCGGCAGCCTGAGTAAAATCAAGATTCTGTGGTTTCAAAGCAAGGAGCTTCTCCTCGACAGCAGTGTATTCTGCGATCGATCCAAACTGCTTTGGGAATTCCAAAGCTTTTTCATTGATGTCACCATATACTTCATCACCTACCTTGAAATTTTTGACTTGGCCACCAACCTTTACAACCACACCGGCTACATCATAGCCAGGAACAGTCTACAAAAATGTGGCATTAAGCGATTAGAACGATATATATGAAACTAATCATCAAAGAGGATAAATTACAGATGATTAGATGCCAAACATAATATTTGAATGTGTTGTGCTCAAATGCTTTTATTCCGCATCTTTAACAACAACAATCCCTCCATATTTCTACTTTTATTTGGTTTTTCCAAAAAGTTTGATCAGCAACAAGGGAGCATAGACTGTTGAACAATACGTGGCTTGTTACTTAGTGCAATTCTATGTAGCCATCTGACAAACTTCTTGCTTTGTTTCCTTTTCTATCATCACTATATGCAATTTTCAGCCTGACTTCTCATATCCAGATTCCATGACTTAAGAGTACCATTACTAGTGAGGAGAGATAAAGCAACTTAAATAGTATATTTTCATTTATCCGTGTTGAAATAATTGTATTAATGGCTTCTTCATGTTTAGTACCGCATCGTCTATGTGCCTCTTCTGACTGTCAGCCTTTCTCCTAGAAAGAAGAGGGTGATCCCTCATAAGAGAACAAGTTCATTGGTTTTTCCAACTACTCTCAGTAAATTCTATGACATCCTAATTTGAGACTCATCTGCCCACCACTAACCATATTTTCTTTAAGAGATTAAATGCGCAATATATCCATCCTCCATACAATGAGGGTGCCAAGCTAGGAGCACAATTAAGTCTAGGTCTTAAATTACAATAACTAGCTGTATGAATGATTTGATACCATTTCACTCATTAAAGATGCAATTATCCGAACGACATTTAATATTTAACAATATTTCAGCTAACTGTATTTATGTTTATACTTCAGGAATCTTCTTCTCCGAGATGAGGCTGTCGTAGATGTTGCCAAAACAACACAAGAATTGTCCAATTTTTCAACAGCTGTCCATATGTATACATAAGAATAATGTTAGAGTATTTGGTTGTACGCCCTTTATGTTGTAACAGGGTAAATGGATCCTGGAGAAGATCCATT
The DNA here is from genome assembly GCA_037367405.1 of Ottelia alismoides. Classification (NCBI taxonomy): domain Eukaryota; kingdom Viridiplantae; phylum Streptophyta; class Magnoliopsida; order Alismatales; family Hydrocharitaceae; genus Ottelia; species Ottelia alismoides. Next base: position 526,185 of record JAZKJV010008767.1, read on the forward strand.
TACCCCCATCATGTGTTTAGTCCCACATGGACCAACGGTGGGACTTGGAGGCTCTGGGAAGGCTATATAAGGAGCCCCAGACCTCCTGTACTCATCGAGAAAATCAATAGACAAACACGCCCCATTAGAGGGCTTCTCCCGTGGTTTCATCCCGCTCCTCACAGAGTAGGGTTCCACGTTAAATCCCGCGTTCTTCTTTTCGTTGTTTATCATTTTATCCATGTTTTGCTTCTGCTTCCGATTTTCTAACATGGTATCAGAGCGGGTCGATTCTCGAATCTTTCATTATTTTATTTATTTATTCGAGAATTCGATGTAAGAGTTTTTTTTTCTTGAAATTTTCTGGTTGAAGATTATTCTGTATCGTTCATGATCGATTCTGAGTTCTGGAAATCTGGTATTCACGTTCTGTACAAGTTCTAGGGTTCATATTGGAACCCTAGCTCCAGTCCTAAAGATTTCATGCTCCAGAAGCAACCTATCCACTGCAGATCTCCTTCGCGTCATCGGAAGCATCTCCAAACTGTGCGGCCTGCGCGCGACCCTCCGTGGTTGCCTGTGCGCAGGCTATGCGGAAACCCACGCCGAGGCTTCCAGGCCTCGTGCGCCTCCAGACGAGAGGCTAACGCCTCTCTTTCGTCCTCACAGCAGCGCGTGCACCTGCTGATCTCCAAAGACCCTGGCGTCCTCCTCCGTGCGCACAGCTCGCGCGAAACCCGATCTCCTGCAAAGCCCTCGCTGCCTCCAGATCTCTAAAGCCGACGTGCCCTGGCAACCGGATACCCAAGCCGCGCAGGTCGATGAACTTCGGCGCACCACCGGCGCGTACAATATCTCACACGACAGCACCCCCATCGGCGGCTCTCCAGGCTGAGCTCCCCCTTGGCAGCGCCCCATGCGCATCGCCCCCACCCTGTGGCGCGTCCACGCGCGCTGCAGGCGCACGCAACCAGGCGCATCTGCGCCACCTATTGGATCCCCGCTTAGCCCTTCAGGTCAGCACCCTCCAGCACTCGCGCGGCGGCACCATGTCCCAGCAAGGCGCAAGTCGCGCCGCCCCTCCAGTTCCAGGATCATCGGCGGTACTGCGGTCTCCAGGGGCTCACCATCATCGGCGGCGAGAGATTCCCCTCGCGCATCAAGCGGTGCTGCCCCTCCAGCGAATCCATCTCCAACTCGACCCCGCGCTGGCGGTGCTCCCTCTCCAACATTCCACGGCGGCGTGCGGCAGAAGATTCCAGAGCTGAAGATATTCTCCCACTTCCCCCAGGTGGCGTTGATCGAGGTGAAGCCCCCCCTCTGCCTCCCTGTCTTCCTCCTGGCGGCGGCGTGGATGTGTATCCACGTTGGGGTCGGGGTATCCCATATGGGGGGAACCCTAGAGGCCCCGTCAATTAAAAAAAATTGTTTTGGGTTAATTTTTGTAAGGCCCAAGTGGCCGAGATGTATTAAAAAAAAGTGGGGGGGGGGAAGCCCAAAGGGGGGTTGTCGCAAGAAAAAAAGGGGGAGGGAATGAGTTAGGCCCAAGTGGGCCATGCTAGATTATGAAAAAAAAGGGGTTGCATGATCTGCGAATAAAAAGGCGCGTACAAAAAAAAGCCGTACGCATTTTTTAAAAAAAAAAGGATGAAAAGCCCAAAAAAAATGTCAACGGCTTAGAAGGAAAAATGTGTTAAAAAAATCGAGAAAAAAATATGACGGCTTATTAAAAAAAATGATGAAAGCCGCAAATTTCATGTTTTGTTTACCCCCTATTTATCTTGTCTTCTCCCAACTTTGTCGATGTCAATTTCCGACAAGTATGGGAGAAAGGGGGAGTATATGTAGAGTCACAGGTCTGTTCATGATCCATATTCCAGATGCAGACTCAGATTTCCAGACCGATCAGATTTCAGACTCTACGGTTCAGATCCAGGTTCAGACTCGACGACTGTCTTCCGAGTCTCCAGTTTCAGACACGCACGAGTGTGCGGTCTTATTGTCAGATGAGCATATGTTGCCATCATTGTCAGAGGTCCCCATCATTCTTCTAGTTGTCAGGCCAGAGTTTTCATGTGAGCCATAGGGACTCCAGAGCAGAGGACCATTCCCTTGAGGGCAAGGGTTTTCATGTGGTATCATAGGTACACCAGAGCAGTGCACCATTCTCTGAGCCAGATGGGAGAGACCCAGTTCTCCGACGAGGAGACTCCAGGCGCAAGTTCAGACTCGATGGTCAGGTTCCGAGTCTTCAGTTGACTCACACTCCAGCCCGTTCGTCCTCCTCACCTACACGGCATGAGAAGCAACGTCCTCGACTACAGCATGTGCGCGTTGGGTTGATATTGTCCGTAGTGTCCTGTAGAGTTGAGTTGAATTTCTTTCTGTTTGTCCAAGCTGAGCATTGCATGCTCCAGCTTGAGGGGGAGTGTTAGAGTATTTGGTTGTGCGCCCTTTATGTTGTAACAGGGTAAATGGATCCTGGAGAAGATCCATTTACCCCCATCATGTGTTTAGTCCCACATGGACCAACGGTGGGACTTGGAGGCTCTGGGAAGGCTATATAAGGAGCCCCAGACCTCCTGTACTCATCGAGAAAATCAATAGACAAACACGCCCCATTAGAGGGCTTCTCCCGTGGTTTCATCCCGCTCCTCATGGAGTAGGGTTCCACGTTAAATCCCGCGTTCTTCTTTTCGTTGTTTATCATTTTATCCATGTTTTGCTTCCGCTTCCGATTTTCTAACAAATAACAAGACGTGTATTCAACTACCTTATTTGATAGACAAACAAGTGTGATCATATCAATGAAATCCAAAGTTTCTAATTAAAACATAAATTAACTCACTAATCCACCTAATGAGGATACAGAATGTATGTAAATAAATTATTATTAAAAAGAAAGAAAACAGATGAAGCATACAACATAATACCAACAAACTCCTTTCCTTTCTCTACCAACTCATATTGTTTGAGAGAGAAAGAAATCATTGGAATTAAAACTATTCTTTTCCCCTCCATTTATCCCTCCTTTTCCCACATAAACCTTGGCGTATGCACATCTACACACTCAAAAGTACTTCATGTCCTCTTCTCTCCCCTTCCCCTTGAATATGTAATTTAAAAAGTGCAAGCATGAAAGTAGTTAAGGACGTGTGATGGGGATTAGACGTGTCTTTAACTACCATAGAAGCATGCAAAAGAAGTGAACAAACGATTCTGATAATGACTAGTTACCTCTCAAGACCACCAAAGGAAGGCGATCATTGTAAAGAAGAACGGGTCCAATCCTTTTTCCCTCCTACACTTCCTCTACATATGTAACTAGATGCAACTTATGATCCCACTTCCTCTATTAACAAAACCAGCTAAGTGGGTAAACAGACTAAACATAAATTAACCTACCAAGGTTCAATTCAGTTTATTAAGGATTTCATATTGTTCATGTTCGGTTTTGATCCATTAATTAATAAAAGTCTAAGTTCGGTTTTTACCCACCCGGGGTTTGTTTAAGTTCAGTTGTTAACATTAGCTGTTCTTAAATGGAAAAATGTACCCCGCTTATGTTTATTTATTAAGTGTGTCTAAGATTCGGAGTGTGAAGGGGTCGAGAGACTGTAACTCTTTCTAACTTTAAAATTTGCATAAAATCCCCAACTTTTAACACGATTGGTAACAACACGCTGCACTTAATCAAACCCACCTTGCTCATGTTTCAGTTCCCTAAGGCCATGTTTGGATTGAGGGTTAACCCTCCCTTTGGAGGTTTTAGCTCCCAAAACCCACCCCTTCTCTCACTTGTCGGGTCCACTCTTTCTCTATTTTTTATATATTATATAAATCATTTCTCTTTCCTCTATTCCATCAAAAAATAATATTATACCATCATATCATCTACAATTATAAACTACTGAACTTCTACTCATTTTTCCAAACTTCAATACAAACACATCACAATAACTACTCATTTTTCCAAACTCCAATACAATCGCATCACAACAAACCCACTCAATACAAAACCCTCTATCCAAACACCAAAACACAAAAACGGGTTGCCCTCACCCAGTTTACCCCGGGGTAACCCGACAACCAAACGCATCCTAAAGGAACTAGGTTGTGTTACAAAGTTTGAGTAGTTTATTCTAGAATCATAACCTGAATCCGAACAAACAACAACATTGAGAAATTACTGACACCCCTAAACTCGATGCATAACCTCAAGTTGTACTGCATTCAGTACTTCCACACGAAATACAACTTCAGAGCACATATCATCAACACTACTTACAGTTCCTAACAATACTAATGAACGCACTAAAATGCTCTAACATCCAAAAGGCAAAGGATCCATGTCCTACAAATACCATAAAAAACCCTAACAAAAATCTGATCTTGAACGGATGGACAACACATAAATCATAGTCGCGAAAATCAATTCAAACGCAAACACATAAATTTTTTTCTGAAAAAAAGAGAGAGTTTTCCCCCATTTCTCCCGAAAAGACTCACGGGCAGAGGCGAATCAGTGGCCTTGAACTTTCCCTGCCGCCTTTTGAAGTCCACAGGGTTAATCCCCGCGGCCGCGACCCTCACCAGCACCTGCTCCTCTCCCACCTCGGGGACCCCCACCCCGTCCTCGACCCTGAGCACACTGGCGTCCCCGTACTCGTCATAGACCCAAGCCTTCATCTTGGCGGGTACGACCGTCTCCAGAGTGGTCGCGGCGGAGGAGGAGGGTTGTGCCAGAGGCAAAGGAGGCGCTTTTCTGCGGGAGACGGAGATGGAGAGCGGAGGAAGGAGGGAGAGAGACGGGTAGGTAGGCTTCGGGGTGGGGAGGAGAGGAGTGCGGGGGATGCGGGAGGACGTGGAGGAGAAGAGTGTGGCGGTGCTCAGAGCTGCCATTAAAGTGTGGTCTTTCTTCTCTTTCTATCTATCCCCGCTGCTATCTCTATGTCCAGAAAACCCGGAGAAGTGCATTTTATTAGGGAATTTTGCACTTTTACATTTAAAATGTTCTAGAATTCTAGTTCGTTCCCTTTATATTTGTTATTTACAATGCGGTCCTCCGCTGCCGAGTTGAGCTCTTTGATTTAATGGTTTATGGACTAATATAATGATCTTTAACCCTAGTCCGGATTTTAGGTTGCGACTCACCTTCATGAAGTTGGAATCACCAGTAACCGATATTCAATCACATGATAGTGAATCCGTTCTTGGACTTTGTATACATCACATGTTGTCAGTGCTTCATAAGTTGGTCATGCTTGAAGTTGTTACCTTAATCTTTAGGAGGGAGATGTATAAAACATGACAAGAGATGGGCATGGGTTGGCGGGCCTTGGGTCGGGTTTAGGCCTGTAAATTCTGGTGTTGTTCGGCTAAAGCCCAGATCCGATCTGTTTTTTTGGGCCAGGCCCAAGCATTGGTTCATTTTCTTGATCATGAAAATCACAATAGTGATGGATCATGCTATACATTCAAGAGAAGGATTACACATCCCTAAATAAAACGCAAAAAAAGAAGTTACAAGTATAAGAATGTCTACATTAAAGTAGCTATTAAAGCATGCATAAGAATCTAAGATGTCTACAAAACAACTAAGTTTGCACATATCTTGAATCTATAATAATGGTTAAACAGTAGTAATATTCCAATGAGAAAATAATGGTTAAATAGTGGCAATATCGGGTACTTCAACAATCGTATGCAATATACCTTAGTAGGCAAAACATCTTGGCCAAGGCCCGTGCCCATGTTCGGGGCTAGGTCTTGGGTTTTACCCTCAGGGGCCAACTTCTGGTCATTCCTTAGGCCCTCGAACGGGCTGGGACTTGGGCCGGTCGGGTTGGGCTGAGCCAATCCCGAGCCCGACCCAAAATATTTTTGAGCCGATATTTTAGGCCTATGTCCGGCCCAATCCTCTATTGGGCATGGGCTGGAGCGGGCTTCAGGCTGGGCTAACCCAGCCCAATGCCCATCCCTAGACATGACTAGTGATCGTAATATCTTTGTTTCTAATGCATGCCAAGTATTTTGGTTTAACAATGATTTATACGGGTACCCCTAAAAAATATTGCAGTTAAACTTGTGGGTATACTTTAGGATCTATTTATTATCTTCACACTATGACTTCTATCAAACTTCTAGGGCTCGTTTGGTTTCCAAGTTACCCCGGGGTAACCTGGCATACCCTTGCCCTATCCCTGCATTTCTGGGCTGGAATTAGTTGTATGGACTGCACAATTTCTTTGTTATAATATCTTTAACCATGTTCAAATAAAAAACTAACATAAAAACATAGTATAACATTAAATTTTAATATAACCCATAATGAATGTCACATCATCACATTTATCATTCCAATCCTCTCCAACCCTCCTAACCATCAAAATAGCTACTATTCACAGGAAGTTACTCCAACCCAGTTACCAAACATGCCCCTAAATTTATACATTCATCCCTTTGTAGATTTTTAGATGCTTTGTAGAGGTGGTTGTAAATTTGAAAAAGACAAGGATGCAAAAATAATTGTAAAATTTGCAAGGTTACAAGCATAAAAGTCCCGTTTAGAAAATAATTAGAGCTGATCTATTTTATTACAGATGTCATGGTGTCAACGCAATATATGCACCTTTTTACATGGAATAGGCAAAACTTGGATTTAATGGTACTGAAAATATCAATTAGATGAATGCATCAAGAGAGACTTCGTGAACTTATTCCTGAATCACTTGGATGAATGTATCAAGAGAATTAATTGGATGAATGTCTTCATGAACTTGCTTTATCACTTATAAGGGAATGATTTTGACCTGGAAATTCGATTCAGAAATCGCTCCTCCATCTCTTTGATATATAAAAAAGGAGATAGGGAGCAATTAGATAACTATCAATCTACAAGTCTCATAAATATGATAATGAGAATTATTTCTTAAAAATGTTGGCATATTTTTGGACTATCCAACTTTAAGAGATAATTCCACCCACCCAAAAATACTTTTCTCAAGAAGAAAGCAATACATGATTGTCTTGATATTGCTTTAAAAATCCCAAGCCATTAGACAAAGCACAAAGTCAAGGGCGTGCTTCTTAAGACTGATTTTAGAAAAGCTTTTGGCATGCTAAAATGCGACTTCATTATCCATAGTTTTATGATGATTGGATGCCCACCTCGATTCATCTCTTGGATAAGCGTGTGCCTATCTACGACTACTACATCATTAATCATATATGGAATTTACAAAGGATTCTTCAAACCTCAAAGAGGAGTTCAACAAGACGATACACTTTCTCATTTACTTCATAAATGCAATGACCTTTTTAGACAACACGCTCAATCGAGTTGTCGCTCGGGGAATATTTAGTGTTTTTTTTTGCACAAATGGAAATGACATCCACATCACAAACATCCAATTTGCTGATGATCTTCTATTGTTCATTGAGTTCAAAGAGGATAGTTCGGAGGCATTCGAAACTTTGAAAGCCTTCTCGCTCATATATGGGTTTTTAAACTGCCGAAGCATCTCATGTCAGTTATTAAACTACCGAAGCATTTACCTCAAAATTTTGATAAGAGATTCAGAAGAGATTTTCTTTGAAATGGCAACACATTGCTAAACCAAGTAGCTAATAACAGGGGAAAGTCGCTTGGAACAAAATTTACCAATCTGAAAAATGATGCTATATCTAGAAAGTTTTGATCTTGTCATGCTCTATGCTCTCAAAGAGATCAATTGACAATCATGAAAATGAAAAACCTATGCATTACAAACATATTAACAAAAAATGCGTATCAGGGGGCATCTTATTCCTCTGCGCTCTAGTACTAAACCTCATTTCTCGATAGTCTGGAAATCCCTTACCATTGGATCCCAAGAAATTCGTGAAAATGCAACAAAGCACTCAATCTTTGGACAAATGCCCCTTTTCTATTTGGACCCTATACTTGACAGCCAACCTTTATCAACCTCTTTTCATGATCTCCAACCTTTTGTCAGAAATAAAATATGACTCTTGGACAAACGCTATTCATAATCTTTAAGGGCCTGTTCGGTTGGAGAATAGGTCCTAGAATAATGGGCCAATTCTCCTCCTGACACGGTTCCCAGTGGTACGACTATTCTCCATTATTCCATCTTATTTTACTCTTATTCCTATCTTTATCCCACCTTACCTACCTTTATTTCACCTTATTCTCCTTATTCCTATCTTCCAACCAAACAAAGAATATACCCTTATTCTCCTTATTATCCATCCTTATTCCTGCTTATTCCCAAACCGAACGGGCCCTTAAAGCACCAAATAATTGGTTCACGTCTTTCAAATTCTGCATACCGTTAATTCTTTGGGCAAGACTTACACGCTTAAAAAATATGATTCATTAGTTATTTCTCACAAATTAGGCTGATGTGGTTCAAGTTCCAACGCTTGCTCCTTTGGGTTTGTTTGGTTGCAGGGTTGGGCAGGGTTGGGTTGGCCCAACTCGGGTTACCCTTCCAATCAAACGGCCCAATCCTCCTCACAGTTTACTATTCACAGGGGTATCCTGCCCAATCCAACCCTGCCCAACCCTGCAACCAAACAGGGGCTATAAATTGGGGTAAAATAGTAAAATTCACAATCTCCTACAACATAGAGGAATCTCTTCGTCCCTTAACAAAGAATTTTGGAAGAGGCCTTTTCATCTCAGTCTCATATTTCTTCTGGATGCTCTACCGGAACAAGCGCCCATGCAAAATTGTCCTCGTGGATTCATATGCAAAATTTACGTCGATATCTATCTAAAACCGTAATCTTAAAATAGAAGACTCGATCGAGATGCTCCAAAATAGGCGCCAACAGAAGAGCCAGAGATAGATGGAGATGCTATTTTTGGAAGCTCGAGGGGGCATTATATAAAGGCATTCCATCTCAGCTATGAAAGCAAGAGCCAAATATAATCTAATTAGGAATAAAGAGAAGGGAGTGAGGAGGAGAAGAACATCTTTAAGTATATATATAGCAAAGAATCAATGGCTCTTCTTCCCAACAATCTCCTCCTCCTCCCCTCCCTATGCCTCCTCCTCCTCCTCTCCCTCCGCGTCGACGCCCACTACAAGGCTCTCGTCGAGCCATCCCCGGTCGTCAGCCAGACCTGCCAAGCCGTCCCCTTCCGCGATGAGTGCCTCTTCGTACTCACGTCCAAATCCGTCTCCATCAACATGGGCGTCACCGGTCTCGCTCGCGTGTCGGTGGAGGGTGCTCTCAAGCTGACCAAGATGGCCAACCTCTACATCGGCGGCGTGCTCAACAAGCCGCACACGGTCGAGGTCCAGCAGGTCCTCGCCGAGTGCAAGGGCAACCACGCGCAGGCCGCCGTCTTGCTGCGCTCCGCCATCAACGAGCTCGCCACCCCCTTCGGCCGGCTCAACGCGTGCAACTTCGTGTCGGCGGCCATATGGGAGGTGCAGAGGTGCGAGGCCAAGATGCAGAAGCAGGCGACCGAGCAGAACTTGCTGACCACGAGGAACGAGGACTTCGTGAGGTTCTGCGTCAACGCCAAGGCCATCAACTCCATACCCAGCTTGTTCTGAGGAGCCATCACAAGATCAAACCAAAACAAAATTGTTTTGAAATCCGTTAATTCTCCTCCATTGTACTTGTACGCATGGTGTTTGATATATTTTATCTGGGGATCTGGCAAACATGCACTGAAATATTGCGTATATGCGAGAAACATGAAGGAAGCCTGGCTTAAGATGCATGCGATTCAGGGAATTGATTTGCCATGAGGATACGACAAGGATCGTATGAGGATACATCACATCCCAAATCCTGGCTCGGGGAGTGAAGCCTCTCAAAACCCCAGCAGACGCATGTGATGTGTTGGATGGATTGTGGGTCACGCAAAGTTTTCTGGGAAAAAGATCTTGGCTGCATCATCATACGGTCTCTACAAAAAAAAACTGGCATATATTAGACATCCTCGAACAATCGACGCCCACAACTGGCCAAAAAAACCGATTGCTCCTGCCAGGATATTTTTTTTTGATAAGTAAGTAAGTATTTGTATTTCAAAAAAGTTGAAAAATTACGGTTGGATCACTGTGAAGCAAAAATCCCCATGGGGAGAATGAAAAGCTGTAGACAGAATTGGGCAACAGCAAGACAAACCAGAACCAAAAAAGAAAGAACAGGACAGCCCGGCTGGAGCCCAGGCCTCCCTCAAAAAATCATCGCAAGAGTTGAACCAACTTCACCACATTGTTCGCAGTTCTCAGAGCGTCGGCTGTGGGGGCCGACCCCGGAGGCGGATTCGTTCAAATTCTGTTTCTTTCACCCCAAATATACCAAACAGCCGCCGCAAGCGTGCATGAGAGGCGGTTCCTAATAGCAGAATCGGTGTTGCCAATGATCCAAAGCATGATGTCCTCGAGAGGTAGTGGGGGAGCCATTGGTAGATTGAGGGCTGCGCATGAGGAAGTCCAGACGGCCATGGAGAATGGGCACTTGAAGAAAAGATGGTCATGGGATTCAAGATCCTCCTTGCAGAGGTAGCAGCATGCGTGCTCACAACACCGGTAACGAGAAAGTCTATCCGTGGTGGGGAGCCGATTCAGTACGGCTCTGTTCAGAGTGAGGGAGCACTTCGGTGGCGTCCCTTTGGCCCAAACGCAGGCAGTCCAGCCCGGGGAAGCATAGGTTGGGCGGAGGAAGTCCAAGGCGTTGCAAAAGGAGAATCCCCGCGGGGAGTGGGTCCATGTACAGGTTGGGGAGTCCCCAACAATGGCCGGCTTTATGACGTCTCTGAAGAGCAGGATTGCCTTCCAAATGGGGCTGTGGGAGGAAGATATGCTCGCGTCCCAGAAGGAAACCCCATCAAGGTTCCTACTCCTCATGAAGAGGACCCAAAGGGAAGAATCGGCTGTAAGGAGCCTCCACGTCCAGGAGGCGAGCATGGCGTCACATAGGGAGGAGAGCGACCGCAGGCCTAGACCACCATGCTTCTTGGGCCGGCATAGATTCGCCCAAGCGATATCGTGCCTACTACGCCCCCAAAGGAAGTGGGCACACAACATGTCAATCTTTTTAAAGGTTGCAATCGGAAGCATAGTGGCATTGGACCAATAGAGGAGAGTGCCAGCAGTGACAGTCATAAGCAGCTGGAGGCAGCCAACCATGGAGAGAGATTTGGCTTTCCAGCCCGACAGTTGGGCTGCAATCTTGGCCACAAGAATGTTCCCATTACCCCTGGCCGCATATGAAGGGTGAATGGGGATCCCTAGATACGTCGTCGGCATATGTTGAGTGAGAATGCCCAACCTTAGGTTAGCACCGAAGCCCCCCCTGGAAGTCTTTAGGCCTGAAGAGCTTGCACTTCCGCGCGTTCATTTGGAGACCAGAGATCGAATGGAAATGGTCCAGGATGTCCCGAACCTCTTTAAGTGAGCGTGCTGACCCTTTGCAGAAGAAAAGTAGATCGTCTGCGTAGATGAGGTGCGTGGGCGCCTTAGCCCTACCGCGACCCATGGGTTCAAGCCGACCCGAGGAGGTAGCTTGATCAACCAAACAGGTGAGTGATTCAAGCCCAATAGTAAACAGAAGGGGGCTCAGGGGGTCCCCCTATCGTAGACCCCTAGTGCCGCGAAAGAAGCCATGCAGGGCACCATTCATCATAACCGAGAATGAGGTGGTGGAGATACAATTGTCAATCCATCGGATCCAAATATCGTCAAATCCCATCGCAGTTAATCCAGCTCGGATGAACTCATGTTCAATGGAATTGAAGGCTTTTGTGATATCGATCTTCACGCAGGCCTTGTTGCGCTTATGTCTGCGATTGAAGCCGTGTAGAAGTTCTTGAGCCAATCGGATGTTGTCCCTGATGGACCGGCCCTTGATAAAGGCGGTTTGATTTGGAGAGACCAAGTGCGGAAGGGCTACCGCTAATCTCATAGCCAGGATCTTGGCAAATATTTTGTACAGGACGTTGCAGCAGGAGATGGGCCTGTAGTCACCCAAGCCCATCGGAGAGGAGGACTTGGGTACCAAGGTGAGGAACGTGTGATTAGCCTGTCTGACCATCCCGCCCCCCCTATAGAGGAAATGAATAGCAGCACATATGTCATCCTTGATCAGGGGCCAGTGGCGGGTGAAGAATCCATCACTAAAGCCATCGGGACCAGGAGCCTTGGATGGGGAGATGGAGAGCAGGGCCCTCCAGGTTTCCTCCTCCGAGATTGGGCGGATAAGCCACTTGGACGCTTCGGGCGTAAGGGTGCGTTTGGGTGCAGGTGGCGCCCGAAGTGATGGTCTGGGGTTAGAAGGCCCGAGAAGAGATTCAAAGTATCCAATCGCCTTTGATGAAACCTCGGATGGTTTGTCGATGACGTTTCCATTAGCATCCAGAAGAGAGGAAATATAGTTGGTGTTAGTGCGCACGTTGGCCGCTTGATGGAAGAAGGAGGTGTTACGATCTCCAAGTTTAAGCCAATCAATTCTGCTTTTCTGCTTCCAAGCGGATTCCAAGTTGTTATCAATGCTAAGGAGATGGTCCTTAACATCCAACTCAAGCTGAGCCAAGAAAGGGTCCATCGGTTCAGAGGTGAGTGCCTCATTCAATGCATTTAGGCAGGTCTCCGCAGCCCGCTTCTCGGTGAAAGCATTAGCCTCATTTGCCGCCCAAGTTTTAAGTGCCTTCTTAACATTTTTGATTTTGGAGATAACCTTGAAGAGTGGATTGCCAGGAGTGGAGATGGCCCAGGCATCAGTAACAACCCTTTGATATCCCTCTCTGGCCGCCCAGTAGTTGTAGTACCGGAAGGGTTTGGGGCGAGTAGGGGTTGTCGCGAGCTCGATCGTCATTAGGCTATGATCACTGGATGGTATAGGGGAGTATTGAAGCCTGGACTGGGGGAGGGAAGAGAGCCAGGCATTGTTGACGAGGGCTCTATCAAGCCTAGCGACAATTCTAGAGGGACCCACCGTCGAGTTGGACCAGCTCCAGGGATTGCCGCTAGCGGAGAGCTCGAACAGGGAGCAGTCATTGATGCAGTCGTTGAAGTCCGACATATGTGCATGGTTGGCGGCACGACCCCCCAACTTCTCTTTAGAGTTCCTCACGGCATTGAAGTCGCCAATAACAAGCCAAGGAGTATCAATGTGGGCATTCAAGTGGTTGAGATGCGCCCACATGTCCTTCCGAGCCACCGCGCAATTGTCTCCATATATAACCGAGATCACCATAGAGAAGCCACCCTTGTTGACGCACACCATGGTGAGGGCTTGCGGCGTGAGGCTTAGAGTTGAGCAGCTCCATGAATTCTCTTTCCACATGAAGTAAATACGCCCTAGTTGAGTGTTGTTGTGGCTGAGGCACCATCCATTAGGGATGCGCTCCGCAAATTTCGCCCTGGAATGCGGTGTTATTTTGGTTTCCACGAGCTCAATAAGCTCCACCCGCTTAGAGACAATCAACTTGAGTAACGACCTTAATTTGAGGGGTTTGTTGAGCTCCCGCGTATTGCATATTGCAATAGACATTAACAACCGTTGGAGAAGGGGGTAGAGCCCCGTGATTCCAGACCATGTTTCTGCGGCCTCTTCTTCTTGTACGACTCCGTGGTCCAGGCCTCATTAGGAGTCGCAATAACCACAGGGATGGACTCCCCATTGGATTGTAGACGTTCCCCTTGGGAAGTGCTCGGTCCCTCCTCGCCCTGAAGAAGATCTGGGCCTCCCGCAGCGGCCGAAGGGGCCGAGGTTGTGGAGAAGAGGGTAGAGCCTCTGTTATCATCATTGAGCCCCTGCTCATAGGCGGGGTTGTTGAGGTCGAACCTCCCATCCCCGTACTTCGGTAAGGACTTGCCATTGGAGCGACGTGGGGCGGAGATAAGACGCTGGAGTCGGGCACGCGTGCCGTTGGGGAAGGAGGTCGCCGGGCCCCCTTGTGGGGAGGGTCTACGCTGCTGTCTGTAGGTAGGCCGGGGCTGAGAGGGGCCCGATACAGCCGCACTGTCACCAGATCCAGCAGCTGCAGGGGGAGCATTGGAGTCATCCGGCTCAGCTGGGTCTGAGCGGGGATAATCCTCATGGTCGTCAACCTCGTGGGGAGCAACATCAGGGCCAGAGGGTCTACCGGGTGACGGGGGGGGGGGGGGGTGAAAGGGCAAAGCTTTGGGACATGTCCGAAGGAGTTGCAGAGCTCGCACCTCGGCGGGTTCCATTCAAGCTCGACAGGAATCAGTTGCCTATGGCCATTATAGAAGACAAGAGAAACCGCCTCCGGGATAACTTTCGAGACGTGAATGGAAATGCAGCACCTCACATATCCATTTCTTTGACCGTCAGTTGTTGCTGCGTCCATAAATAGTGGTGTCCCGATGAGGCTGGCGAGCTTGTTCAGGACGAAGTCGGAGCAGTCGCACATACTAATCCAATGGAAACGAACCCACAATGGGACTTCGGAGAGCAGATATTTTTCAAAGCAACAGCCCGCCTCCCATCTGCGGATCACCATGAGCCGGCCCTGGAAGAGCCATGGTCCTCCCGACATGATCCGGATACATTCCTCCTCGCTGTCCAGCCTGAGGTAGTAGAACCCATTTGGTACGGGGAACAGCTTGGCTTCACCTGCTGGTTTCCATACCTTGTTGACAAAGTTTGTAAGGTGCTTGAAATAAGGACGCTTACCGAGTATGTAGAATACCAAGGTGTTCTTCCACATCAGATCCAAGCTGTTGACTTCTGCCTCGGTCACGAAGGCTACCTCCTCGCCCTCCAGCAGGACTGGGGGTGCGAAGGCCATACGTCGGGGCCTGGGCGCATCAGGGGGGGCACTACAGACCTCCTGCCACGAAGGCTTCAGGGAGCTAACATCGAGGGAGGGGGTGGCGGTGTGGTGTGCTGAGGTATCCGGCGGCGGGGGGGGGGGGGGGGGGGGGGGATGGGATGTGAAAGCCTGGGGTTGCGAGGCCCCCCGGGAGCCTAGTGACGCAGGCCGCGGGTGGATGAAGAGGTTGGGTGCTGGAGGTGGGCGGCCCGTGGGAGAGCCACGATGGGGGGCGTGCGGCGGCGGCCGCATTCCAGAACCCTAGCGGGGAGCGAGGGGGGGTGAGGATTCCTTCCAGGATATTTATGGCAGGCGTTGTTGAGCAGGTCTCAACTCCCAAGGCAAAAATTTCAATTAGTTTAGCGATCAAAACATAAAAATCGAGGTTTACGTTACAAATTACAAATTACTGAGATATTTACACTTTTTAATATTATTTTTTGTAATTTTCTATTTTTCTTTTCTTCTTTCTGTAATTTGTCCAATGTATCTAGCCTCTCATAAGATATCCCAATGTTTTCCCTTTAACATGGTATCGGAGCGACGGTTCTAGACCAGAGTTACCGTATCCAACCCTAATCCTACCCTATTTGCTACCCCCTCCTCCCCCTCCCCTCGCACACGCGCACCCGACCCCCGCGTCGCCAGGCTATCGCCCCCCGGCCCCTGCACCGTGCGCACACCAGGCTACCGTACCCCCGCACACCCCGCGCCTCGCGGCCCCTGCACCATGCCATGCCCTTGCGCACGTGACCCGACCCCCCACGCCTCGACCCCCGCACCCTCGCGCACAGTCTCCTGCGCCCCTACGCGCCCTGTCGCCCGCACCCAGTCACCCGCACCCCTGCTTGCCAGTCCCTGCGACCCCTGCGCCCATGCCCCTGCACCCCCGTGCCCAGGATCCCGCTTCCAGGACCTGTGCCCTGCCCAAACCTTGATCCCATCGGCGGATAGTTATGTGATTTGATTTCTATCAAAGAGCGTGATTTCAGATTTTAAGTCACGATTTCCAACAACCAACGAGGATTAGCAAGGATGGTTGTATGAATATACACGTAAAACCAATCCTTCGTATGATTATGTAGACTCATTTATATCAGTCTACTCTCCAGTTGAATTCTGTTATTTGGCTATTTTATCATCATGTCAGACAAAAAGAGTGACATCTTTCTGCCTGGATCCTTCAAGGGCCTGGCTCCGATCGCTAAGATGGATGTGACCAACTATAAGTTGTGGTCTATGCAGTTTCTCACCCTCATGAAGTGCAACAACAAGGAGCTCATCCTGACAGATCCAGAGCCAACGGATAAGGCTGGAGCAAATGCTTCTTAGAAGCAAGATGATGCGTATGCGTGAGTTTAACTTTGTGGGACTCTTACTACAGAAATAGCCAATGATATCCTAACTCGGTCCACTTCCAAGGCAATGTGGGACAGATTGGCATCCACCTATGCACAGGCGAAGAATGAGGCCAATATCCTTCAACTACAGTTTGATATCTACAATACCAAGCAGAATGGTCGCCCCTGCATGTTTACTACTCTTCGTTGCGTGGCATGTTTGAAAAGCTTCATAGCTACATGCTCATTACGACGTCTACTGAGCAAAAAAGACTTATAGGAACTCCACGATGGTTGGAGTTTTCATGCCTGGACTTGATACATAGTATGATGCTGCACGTACTCATCTTCTTACTGGAGCTACCATTCCCCCTATAGAGGAGGCTTATAGCAGTCTTAGATGGATCATCATCCCTTCGGCAACCACGTCTTCACACTCTTCAACGATGTCCACTTCTCGTGGCTGAAGTGGGGCAACCCAGTCCAGAGGACGCACACCTCGAGGAAGAGGCGATGGACGCCAACGTGGTCCCTACACCTACTACCGCAAGCCTAGACATGCAGAGGATACATGCTATTAGAAGCATGTATATCCTATTTCTGGTCGAGCAGCAGAACATATTGTGTCTTCAGAGACTTCAGCTCCCAGGCCGATCCTCGCCTGGATGATATTGCCTCTCGTATTCGAGATATCATGACTCCTATTGCCAACACCACCACTACAGATACCGCAACAGCAGCCAGAGCCTCTTCAAGTCCTCAGGTATCACCTATGCCTTTACTAGAAGTACGAATACAAACATGACAGAGTGGATTATGGATTTTGGTGCTTCTCACCACTTGTGTGGAGACAGAACGCAGTTGAGGTCCTACAGGGCTATACCACATGGCAGATGGGTTTGTCATTGCTAATAACGAACACTTACCTATTACAGGACAGGGGGAGGTGCATTTGGCACCATCCATGCGCCTGCAGAATGTTTATATGCTCCTTCCTTTCAGATGAATTTACTTTCTATTAGTTAGATCACTAAGGATATGCATTGTTGTGCCATTTTTGACCCATCGTCTCTTGTGTTTCAAGACATACTCACGGACAGGGTGATTGGGTGTGGCCGCGAGCAGCGTGGACTCTACAGACTGGTACAACCTCCTCATGCTAGTGTTTCTAATATATCTACTGGACCCGTCTCTCCTTATCTGTGGCACCTTATATTTGGACATCTTCCTCTGCAGAAGTTATGTCATGTTCTCTCTCAGATTTCTACGAGATCCTCCTTTCAGTGTGAGGCATGTCAATTTGGTAAGCATCACCGTTCCTCTTTTTCATCCTGTCTGAGTCAGAGCAGTTCTCAGTTATTTGAGCTCCTTCATTTAGACATTTGGGGTCCTAGTTGTGTGCATGATCACCAAGGACACCGGTTTTATCTTTGTAGCTGTCGATGATTTTTCTAGACTTTCCTGGGTCTTCTTATTGAAGAATAAGTCTGAGACTGGATCAGTTATCAAGTATCTTATTAATGAAATAAATAATATATTTTTTCTGCCAATGTCAAGTATCTCCGTTCTGATAATGCCTTGAATCTTGCTCCTTACAACTTTCTGAGTTCTTTAGATCCCAAGACATTGTTTACCAGACCTCATGGTCTACACTTCCCAATAGAACTGTGTTGCCGAGCGCAAACACCGTCACTTACTTGACGTGACCAGAACATTGTTGATACAGATTCCTGCTCCTCATGCTTATCGGGGTGATGCTATCCTTACTGCTTGTTATTTGGTAAACCGTATGCCCTCGTCAGTGTTAGGAGAAAAGATACCTTTCTCGATTGTGTTTCATGAGAAGGATCTTTTCTCTCTTACACCTCGTGTGTTTGGATCTGTTGTCTTTGTTCATGATGTCTCTCTAAGGTGGGAAAAGCTCTCTCCTAGAGCTGTCAAGTGTGTGTTTATCGGCTACTCTCGTACCTAAAAGGGGTATCGCTGCTTTGATCCACTATGTCAGAAATATTTTGTTAGTGCTGACGTTACTTTCTTTGAGTTAGTCATGTATTTTTCTCCTACAGGTGAAAAACTTGCTCCATCTAACTCTGATGATGAGATATACATGCCACCACCTCCTATCGTTGGTCCTTTACCTTCATCTACTCCTCCTCTTCCACCACTTCCACCACCTCCTCCACCTCCTTTGTTGGTTCAGTTCTTGCCTCGTGTTTTTCCTCGCAAGTCTCGCTCTGTTCACCATGCTCACAAGCCTTACCCATCATCCAGCACGCTTCAAGTATGTAATGAGCATATTGTTTCTACCGATGGCACTACTGTGTTGATTGTACAATAGGATTCTAGACAGGAGGATCGGGTGCCCTCTCAAGAGGGAAATTTACAGGCCCTGAACTTGACAAATGATCTTGACGTGCCAATTACTCTACGAAAGCAGAAACGGGTATGTGCCACTTACCCTCTTGCAGCCCAGGTTTCTTTGAGCAGGTTGTTAGAGGATTTCAGGAGATTTACTTTGGCACTATCAGCCGTGCAGATACCACAGACATATCAGGAGGCTATCAAAGATAGCCAGTGGAGGTTAGCCATGGAAGAGGAGATGACTGCGCTACAGTCACGTGGTACGTGGAGTCTTGTTTCTTCTCCTCTTGATACATCTGTTGTAGGATGCAAATAGGTATTCACTGTGAATCACCGTGAGGATGGAAGTGTGGATCACTATAAGGCGAGACTTGTGGCACGAGGGTTCACCCAGACATATGGGGCGGACTATCAGGATACTTTCTCTCTAGTTGCCCGACATTCTACTCTACGTATTCTCCTTGCTGTTGATGTGACATAAGATTGGTCCCTTTATCAGCTCGATGTGAAGAATGCATTCCTCTATGGTGATCTACAGAAGGAGGTCTACATACAACAGTCGCTTGGGTTTTGCTGTTGAGGGGGAGTGTCAGAAGGTTTGCACTATCCAAGAGAATGGTTCCAAAAGCTCTCAGACTTGATAGAGCAGCAGGGGTTTGTGAGATCAGCTGCTGATCACTCCTTATTCATACGGAAGACCCAGAGAGGTACTACAGTCATTCTTGTTTATGTTGATGACATTATTATTACAAGGGATGACAAGCAGGGCATTCAGACTGCCAAGGGCTTCCTAGGTCAGCAGCTTGTGACCAAGGACCTTGGACATTTACGTTACTGATGAACCTCCATTTCATCATCTTTATTCTATCATTTTGGCCTTATAAACTCTAGCAAATACGTGTAAATACCCTTAATTTAGGCATTTTATCATCCATGCATTGATGTGTAAATAGTGTATAAACTACGACTTTAATGCCAAAATTATAGAATAAAGAAAAGAAAAGAAAAAAGATAAAATATTGAAAATCTTTTATGACCCGAAACCCCGAGACCTAGGCATCTTGATGACTAGGTCGACAAGGAATAAAGTAGGGGGAGAAAAGGGCCAAAATCCAATAACATTTTCTTTTATTTAATTCCTTTTTATTCATTTGTGGACCTATTTTTTCAACTTTTTACACTTCAAATAAAGAAACTTTGAACATGAAAGTTGTGTATAATTAAATATAAAAAATACAAAATTTAGTTCACACAAAAAAATAATATACAGATAAAAAGTTATGGTTTGAATAAAATTCCAAAACCTTAACTTCCCAGACCCACACCTCTTAAATAAAAACTCAAAATATATCAAAATCACTTTAATTGTATATAACTTTTAATAAGCTATTTAATGAAGGTAGTTTCATATTTTTTGGAGTTACGGTTTGAAAGTTAGTTTTTGGACCCCTATTGTATACTTTACCAGATTAAAATATTCATTTTGTTTATTATTCATTATTTTTATAATTTTATATTTTTATAATTTTGTAAATACAATTTATAATATATGTACATATTAAAACTGAAATAAAAACATCAATAAATCATTAAAATAAATACTTATATAAAATACATAGGTATAATACTTATAAGTATACCTATAAAATAAATACATCTATTTATTTAATTGTATCATAAAAATAAAATAAAAATTGATTTAAGTGTATAAAATTAAGTTGTAAATTTGTAAAATAATAAATTAAATTAATAAAATCAAATTTACACAATAAAAATAAAAGACTAAAATGCATGGATAAATATACCTATGTATAGCCCTCAAAAAGGAACTTGTAATTCTAAACCTCTAAAAAAATAAATAAAAATCATAATAAAATAATTATGAAAATAATAAATATTTTTATTTTATAACCTGAAATTAATAAAATCATGTATTATTTTAAATCGATTTTTAATCTTTTTCCAGGCTTTTTCCTAGTTGGTCCACGTGGACCAACTAGGAGCGTCGAAGAGTTGACCCGCGGTCAACTCTCTAACACGCCTCCTGCTAGTGTCAGAACCTCGTATTCCCCCTGCTATGCACCCTTCTCACTTTTTCTCCCCGAGGATCGACGATTCACGCCCTATGTTTCCCTCGAGGATTGGAGCCGCGATTTTATCGATCTCCTTCGATCTTTGGAGCCGCCCAGACCTTTGTACAAAAACCTACCCTCTCTTCCATTCAAACTTTGAACCTCTTTTGACTTTGTTTGTCCTCTTTTTCGTGTTTTCTTGGATTGAAGGGGGTGACAAGCCCTTCCCCGACCGTTGAGAGGGAGGTCCTGCGGGTCGAGAGCGTCTCCACCTATCTCCGACGGTCGACACCGTCGTTGAGGTCAACCTTCCTGGTTCGGCCAATCGAAGTCAATTTTACATATTTTTCTTGTGTGTTCAGCTTCGCCATAGTATTATGAACTATTTCCAACCTTTAAATCCTCTCCAGTTGCTTAAACACCAAAAACTCGAATTCACTGGAGCTCCGCTCCGGCGAACCTTCTGCCCACGCCGCCTTTCGCTCCAATACACCAAATAAGAGCCCACGGGTCCCCTGTCTGCTCGTGCGCATCCTATCGCAGGTCCTGGAGGCTCAAGACTCCTGTTGGAGGTCGAATTTTTGCAGTATCGTGGTTGTTGGAGCACCAAACTTCCCTTGACTTTGCAGCGGCGCAACTGTGCCCGCTCGACCATTTTGGCACCGCCGGGAAGTTGAGGATCACTGCATGAAGCTCCTCGACCATTTTGAAGCATCAAAGACTGCCGGAGAGGCACGATCAAGCTGGTGGAACTACGCCTCGGCGGTGTTCTTCCCAGTTCTTTGTCCTACCTTCTCCGTCGTTGGATGAAGGTCGTTCAGATCGTCCCTGCCCAGCACCGTCGGATCTCTTGGGGAGATCTAATCTCGGCCGTAGGTTCGCCAACCGGTATCGTGCGCTCCCGTGCTGCCATGTGTTAAAGTGATTGAAGAGCCACCGTCCGATCCGCTATAGGCATGGGTATTTTGCAGTTTAACCCACACTAATTTTTGTATTTAAATATTAATACTGAAATTTTCATTTGCAGATATCTTTATTTTGTAAAATTTACAAAAAAACCCTAAACTTCTCATATTTGCAAGTAGGTCCTAGCCACGTCACCTCATGTGACGCATCACGCGAGGTGGATTTTTTGGCTAGGCCCCTGGGGCTTTTCATATTTCAATTTAGTCTAGAGACTTTTTAATTAAGTGTTATATTTTTGGTATAATTGCAAATCAGTCTGAAATGTCTCAATTTTGTAATTTCGACCCTACCTGCGTGGCTCACGTGTGCGAACACGTGAGTTGCGCATTTTGCACAAAGACCCTTAGGACTTTAAGTATTTCATATCACTCTTGTAACTTTTATGTACATTAAAATATTTTGGAAAAAATTACACTTTGCCCCCTAGAACTTCAGTTATTTACATTTATACCCCTACAAGTAGTGTAGTTTCCCTTTGTAGTTTGTATTTATTTTAAATAGCAAATTAACTAAAAAATCCCAAAAATAGGTCTAGTTTCTTGTTGCATTGATCTTTGTCCATTATTTTTATTTTGCATTTTGAAGCTTTTTATTATTAAAAAATAAAAAACGTGCCTTTTTGTCCATGCTTGCACTAAAAAATACATAAAAATTATAAAAACTCTTTGAAAAATTCCCCCAAAAATATATTGTTTATTTGTGCATTTTTAACTTTCAGACCACAAATCAATAAAAAATATAAAAGGAAACTCAAAAAATCGAAAAACCCCTAAAACCCTTATAAAAATAGAAAAAATACTTTATAAAATCTAAAAATTGTATTTTCTATTTCTGAATTTTCTCTATATTAATATCTATATATTCAAATTAATGTGGAGAAATTTTGATACTGTTTGATATTTTTCCCCTCCATTTTAATTTCATCTATATATTTGAATCCTGATTTTGGGTATTTTTAACTTTAAAAATATATAAAAATTAGCAAAGATTCTTAAAAATAACAAAAACAGTAAAAAATATTAAAAATCTAAAAATATTTCATTTTCTTATTTTTGATTATTTTTGTTAATTTTTATTGCAACCCTATCTTGTAGTGTATATACATCTTGTATAACTTATTATATATATTAAAAATATAAAAATATAAAATATAAAAAGAAAATACAAAATTAGAAAATTAAAAATGAAAATATAAATGTCAAAAATCAAAAAATAAAAAAAATAAAAACCCACAAAAAATAGCACTTATAGACAAATACATCACATTCACATTTTGTGCATTCATTGCCTCGATCTACCCTGCTTGTTCCCTGTGTTCGACACTTTACACATACTTGCACCTATACACATCTTTGTTGTAGAGTTATAATAAATTTTAACTCTGCACATTTATTTTCATTGCTTGATTCTGAATTGTGGGTTAATTATTGTTTTAATCCGGATTTCGTGTGGTCAATTCGACGACTGTGTTCCTGCCTTGTGTGGAACATACGACCGCTCAATTTTCGGGTTATACAGTTACTTTCTTGGAATAGAGTTTGCCAGGAACCAATGGAGTCTTGTGATGACCCAAAGGAAGTATGTTATAGATCTTCTTTCAAAGACAGGCATGACAGATTGCAGACCTTTTCACTACTCCGCTTGACCGAAGCATGAAGTTCTATGATGATGATACTAAGGAGGTCGATAAGAGGAGGTGCATAGAGATCGTTAGCAAGCTGCTATATGTAACTATTACCAAGCCCGGCATATCATTTGTGGTGAGAAAAGTAAGTCAGTTTATGGAGCAACCCAGACATGCACATATGGATGCAGTTCATATGATTCTGAGATACTTAAAGACTTCACCTGGCACTGGACTTCTTTTCAGCAGAGGCACATCTCTCTCAGTTATAGCATGCGCAGATGCAGATTATGCTGGGTGTCCAAAGGATAGAAAGTCTACATCTGGCTTTGCTGTATTCACAGGAAATTCTCTTATCTCATGGAAGAGTAAGAAGCAAACCGTGGTTGCTAGATTAAGTGTTGAATCAGAACACAGGGCCATGGCACATGCTAGTACAGAGATGATGTGGGTCAGATCCGTTCTTTCTGACCTAACTATAGAAGTGCATCTTCCCATGCACCTCCAATGTGATAATCTAGCTGCTCTCTTCATTGCAAATAACCCAGCCTTTCATGAGAGGACGGAGCACATACAGGTGGATTGTCACTACACTCGTGACATGATACAGAAGGGTATTATCACTACTACACTTGTCAGCTCTGGAGATCAGACATCAGATATACTTACAAAGGCTCTAGCAAGAGGACCTTATCAGAGATGTTGTTCCAAGCTGAGTCTTATTGATATCTACGCCCCAGCTTGAGGGAGAGTGTTGAGATATTTACTATTTTTAGTATTATCTTTTGTTATTTTCTATTTTTCTTTTCTTCTTTCTGTAATTTGCTCAATGGGTTCTTCTCCTATATAAGGGAACCCTTGGACCTCTCATAAGGTATCCCAATGTTTTCCCTTTAACACAAATCAATCATGCCAAGCGAATCCATGATTCACTTTTACCACCTCGATGTTTCTGTTGCCTAGGAAGGGGTCGCAAAAATTGTTTTTGAATCAAGTATGTTCTAACCGCTGCTTTGTTAATATCAATGGATAATGAGTACTTGCGAGATAACTATGGATGTACCACTCTATTAAGAAGAAATTTTAGTTAAATATTAATCAAATGGTAAAATCAATAATTATATCTTTGTTAAACTTTACTTATTAACTTTGAATTTCATAATATCTTTTGTCATCTTTCTTTCGTGGGTATGGATAATGTACTTTCTATCTAAAAGAATCCAACAACAAGATGCACGACTTTCGCAAAAAAAGAAAAAAATATCAACATGCATCATTTCAAATTATCAAAAATAATGATTAAATATCATTGCAGAACCATTCTTTTCCGTAATAACAATAGGACAAGGGCTCCTTCAACTTTCCAAAAAATGCATTATTTTAATCTCGCACAAATTAAACAAGGTTTGCATGATGGACTTCTAGGGCTGAAAACGGTCGGATACGGATACGAATATAGGTGTTACCATATCCTCATCCTTTTTAAAATCCGGATACGAATACGAATACGAATATCACACGAATGTGTAAAATGTAAAACGAATATCGGTAATTCAGATACGGATATTTGAGAAACGAATACGAATTAATATACGAATGTTATACATGTCCAAATTTAATTAAATGTTACAAACATTTTAGGTTCATAATTATATAAAAAGTATATTAAATATTTTAGTAATGAATATGTAGATAAAAATCGCTAAATAATAAAAAAACATAAAGATATAATTAAATAATAAAAGAAAGCTTACCAAACTTTCTTATTTGTATACCATGTAAGTATTGGTATCATCCAGAATTTGAACATTCGTATCCATATTCATATTCGTATCCTTCAAAAAATGAATATTCGCATTCGTATCCTCAAAATTTTCAACATTCAAATTCACATTCGTATTCATCAATGTTGAGGATATTATATTCATATTTGTATTCATATTCGGCGAATGTTGGACATTTGCATTCGTATTCGCATTCGTATAAGCCAGATACAAGAAAATGACATCCATATCCTCTATTTGTCTAATGCAAATACGAACGGATACGAATATATTTGTATTCGTTTTCATCCCTACTTGGGGTCCTATTTGCAATAGGAGTAGGAGTGTATTTCCTATTCCAAATAGGACTAGGAGGAAAGAGACGGTACAAGAGTAGTATAAATAAGACCCATGCATGACATTGGGGATCATCCCAACTCAAGCATCTCTCTCTCTTCTCTCTTAGTTCTCTCCCCCCCAAGCAAGGAGAGAAGTGGCCCACGAAAGGCGTGAAGGATATGGAAAAAATCCTCAAGCGCATCATGGAAGCGTGAGCGTCGTATCGAATACGATGAAGAACGACTAGTCGTACTAGTTGTTCGGTGCAGCGGAATTTAAAATTATTTATGCGATGAAACCACATGATCCAAGAACGATTCTCGGATCGTTTCATCTATAACCACAACAAGTATAAAGGAATACCTCTTGAAGCGTTGTTGATCGAGTCTCTACGAAAAGAGACCTCCTGTCTCAAGTCCAATCCTCGGAGAAGAAGCTTGCGAGCGCGAGGATGAGTCGTGTGATCCTCGCAATCCGACAAGTTGATCCAAGCACGGTGAACTTCTGATCTCGTCGTACGAGATCAATCGTCTCCTTCGCGAGAGTAGCACTCCAAGAAGACGAAGAACCGTAGAACGTCGAAGCGACAACGCGGTGGCGGAGGCGACGACGGCTATTTCCCACCAGGGTATGGTGGACGGCCACCAAGAAGAGGGAGAGAGGGGTGACGTGTGGAGAGAAGAAAGAGAGAGAGAAGTGCTTCAAAAGCTTAGCCCTAGAGAGCATGGTATGCCTCTCTATTTATAGAATTTTGGGATCTATGGATCTCAATCCATGGGACTCATAAAATCAATGGTTGAGATTGATTTATGATCAATCCAATGGTCAAGATTATTGTTGGTAAAAGCCAACAACTTATGATTTAATTTAGATCAAATATATTTGACAAATCAAATATACATCAATCCTAAAATTAAACCAATCAAATAAGGAGGCAAATTCCATCAAGATCTCAATCTCATTGGAATATAGTGGACGTCCACTTATTTCCATGTGGAGCAATCTCATGAAATCTCATGAGATTGCATATCTCCATGAAATTCTCCATTATTTAATTCAACAACTTTTGTTGTGATTTATTCTCCAAAAATAATTCTTAATTAATTTTGAGAATATTGCAATCTTGCCATTGAAAAATTGTGAATCACATTCACAACCCAAAACAAAATATAATTTACATTTTCAATTAATTAGACAATGTGTATCCAATACACATTAATAATTAATCAACAAACATAAATTATAATTAGATCTCTCTAATACATTATAAATTACATTTATAATATATTATGAATAATTGGATATTGCTATCCACATTATTCTTATCCACAATAATTAAATCACATTTAACTATATTGGATAATTCCACATACATCATGATAATTAAATCACATTTAATTATCAACTTCTCAATGCTTAGATCTATGGAATTATTTTTGAACCCTTCAAGAATAATGCGATTTCTCCTCAGATACTTGGAGATAAGGACATGGCGATTGTATTGTTCCACGTATAGTGACTTGGATATTGAGATCACATCTCAAATCCAGATCCCATGGACCTCTCATAGATGCTTGATTAAATCAAGGCCGTAAACCTAATCTTCTCATTGCATTTGAATCTCATTCAGATCAATGTCCAATACATGGACTAAAGATTAGATTAGTTCTCTATTGAGAGGAGTCACTAAAATCCAGACCTGTTTCATCACTCCCTCGGAATGGAAGTGTCATGATTATACGATCGTTTATGATCAAATCACCCTCAGGTATTCCCAATACATGTACATCCTGCATACTGGAAGACTTATGATCATCCTGAAGATATAGATCAATTTTACACTCTCATCTTCATAGTTTGATCACTAAGTTTCTCAATCTTGGTCCTTGGGATTTGGTACAGATCATATGCTTTCACAAAGCATATATCTTACCTTCAAATTCATGTCATGCTTCCAAAGCATGACGACCATGCATGGAATTTGATCAGTCCCAATACCTCATGAGTGAGCTCATGTCTCCTGGTTCATAAGTGAACCTGTATGATCCCTTTGAGAGATCGTATTACTCATATGTCTTTATATGCACACCAGCTCGCCGGTGTATAGACCTTGGTTAGGTCATCAACCTATTGGTCTGCCAAATGTACACACTCAAACATATATCAATACATCTTTCTCTGGTCAAAGGATGTTTGCCTATATTGTGATAGTATTCAACATAGGTCTTTGGTTATCTCGATCTCGTTAAGTCAACCCATTGACTCAACTAATCTGATACATCCGAATCACTATTCCCATGTAGAGGACCTGCATCAAGAGGTCGATCAGATATTAGTCTCATGAGAAAGGATTGCCATCTCCTACTCAGGCTGGAGATCATCACTTTGATACTCATTTGATGATGCTTGATGTATCCTCTATCTAACTTCTTAAAAATCCATCCAAGCATCAGCCTCTATGATTCCATCAATGAATCAACAGCTGTATGATTATCAAGTTGGCCATGGTACATAACCCTTATTGTATAGAGGGACCTTATAGTGCATTCATTCAATCAATTTCAGAAAGGTAGTGAAACATAATCTATAACTTTTATTGATAAATCATTTATTACAATAGCATTTATCGTAGGAATGGTTCGCCTCGGGCTCACATTGCTAACAATCTCCCACTAGCCCTCAGAACCATTCAGGAACAATCCTTAAACCCATACTCATTACATGCTGGTCGAAAACCTTCTGTGTCAGAGGTTTAGTAAGAGGATCAGCAACGTTGTCGGCAGAAGCCACCTTGGTGAAGATGATGTCACCACGCTTTTGAATCTCCCGAATGATGTGGTATTTCCTTTCCACGTGCTTGCTCTTTTGATGCCATATGGGTTCCTTCGCCTAGACAATGGCTCCCGTGTTATCACAGAGTAGCAGGATGGGAGTATCAGAGGAAACTACACCAAGCTCTAGGACGAACTTGCGCAACCACACCGCCTCCTTTGCAGAATCCGATGCGATAATGTATTCGGCTTCTGTTGTTGAATCTGCTGTAGTGTCTTGCTTCTTGCTTCTCCAGCTCACAGCACCACCATTCAACAGGAATACAAACCCTGATGTCGACTTTTGATCATCAATATCCGATTGGAAGTCAGAATCTGTATATCCCAAGACTTGGAGATCACCATCTCCATAGACCAAGATGTAATCTTGCGTCCGTCTTAGATATTTGAATATGTTCTTTACTGCATTCCAGTGTTGTTCTCCATAGAAGGATTAATAATGACTTACCACTCCCACTGCATGGCAGATATCTGGCCTAGTACACATCATATCATACATTAAGCTTCCTACAGCTGATGCATAAGGGCATCCAGCCATGGCTTTCTTTTCCTCAACAGTTTGAGGAGACATTCCTTTAGACATGTGGATACCATGTCTTGAGGATAGGAATCCTTTCTTGGAACTATCCATACGGAATCGTTCAAGAATCTTCTTAATGTATCCATGTTGTGACAATCCCAATATCCTCTTCTCTCGATTTCTGAACAACTTCAGACCCAAGATGTAAGAGG